>PVKZ01000255.1:450000-1049617 GCA_004027375.1 Macroglossus sobrinus | reverse complement strand
TTTTTTTTTTTTTTTTTTTTTTTTTTTTTTTTTTTTTTTTTTTTTTTTTTTTTTTTTTTTTTTTTTTTTTTTTTTTTTTTTTTTTTTTTTTTTTTTTTTTTTTTTTTTTTTTTTTTTTTTTTTTTTTTTTTTTTTTTTTTTTGATCACTCCATGGTGAGAAGCACAAACAGCTGCTCTCCACGGCTGTGTCTGTTCACGTCACTAAAGCGTTCTGTATCTCACCTATCTTTCAAACAGCATTAGGTTCTTGAAGGAAAAAACTGCGTATGTGACCTGAACTGGGTTCTGTTTTATTTCAAGGACACTGCTTGTTCCAGGGTGGTTGCTGCACCTTATATTACTATCTCCTAACTTATCTTGAGAATGCTCCAACTACTTTCATGTCTCCCATACTTCACTTTGTATCTTGAGTTGGAACTGCCACAGTGTGGCTGCAGTACTGCCCATTGGCACACACCTTCCTAAGTACTTTTTTTTTTTTTTCATCTGAAGGTGAGAAAAGCAATCTGAATAATTTATCAGCACTTCCTGGGTGGCCACACCTTCCTTTTTTCTCCTCTCTGGCCTGACCCAGCTGCCATCTGTTCTCTTAAGCACCCAGGCCCTCCTGTGCTTGACAATAATACACTGTATGTAGTGTTACATGCAGAAAAATGAGCTGTTATAGAAATCTGAAATTCTTTCTCCAACTATAGTGTGTCCAATTTCTTGTGTTTTGTTGGTTTGGATATGTTTACTTGTAAGTTTCCTTTTGCTTAATTTTATTCCAAAGAAAAAAATTTTAAAAAGCAACCAGGTGGCTTTTAAAATGTGTATTAGTTATTAATAGCACTCTGGACCATTAGATACACATATAGGTAGGTAGTTTATAAAAACATATTCGTCACACAAGAGAATAAAAATAGTTACAGTCTAAAGAGGAAATTATATATGTAGAAAAATTTTCAAAATATGTTACTCCATCAATTTCACTGGTCAATTGAGTCTGAATTTAGATATTTTAAAAAACACACATTAAAAAGAATATAGATAAGAAGGCTCTTATCTGCTGGATATGTTCTTTTCTCTCTAATTTTAAACATACCTATCATTTACAAATTCCTCAGATTTTTCAGCTGATCCCTGCTGTAATGTTTGGAGTTAACATTACTATCTAGGAAAAAAAATGCCTTAAAATACCTAATAATGAACAACAACTATTTATGAGTTGCAGTAGAGTCTTTGAGTTAATTCTTAAATAATTAACAAAATTTTATGTCTGGGAGGAAAAGTAGTGCCAATTACCACTACATCTACATATACCATAGCAGTAATTTTAACCTCAAATACATTGATTTCAATTACTTTAATTCAAAATTACTATATATATATATATATATATATATATATATATATATATATATCAATAAATATATATATATAAGAACTAAGCTATCAAATTTTACTTAAAGTATTATGTTTAGTAAATGTTTTATTATTTTTTTCTATTTGACAATTTGAATAAGCAATAAAAATTTAGAATGGTTGACATTCAAGATCTGGATTCAGGAACATAAAAAAAGAATAATCTTAGGCCCATTCTAACTTAAATTTGGCCTATTTACTTCTCTAAATCTCGATTTCTTCCTCTGTAAATGGAAATGACACAATTTCTACTTTGATCAAATCAGGAGTCAGCAAACTATAGCCTGTAGGCCAAATCTGATTTGCAACATATTTGGGAGAAGGCCAGGATGATGTTTATATTCGTGATGCATTGTAAAAACAAAACAATACAAGACAACAAAAGCAAAGAAAGCTATATAACACAGACTCTGTGTGACCTGAAAAGTCTAAAATATTCATTATCTGGCTTATACAGATAAGTTTTCCAACTCTTTAATTATATTAAAGTTATTTTAAAGATTAAATGAAATAATGCACAAAAAAAGCTTGGCAGGATGCTAGGCATGCAGAAGGGATTCAAAAAATGTTACTTCTTATTGTTTTTTATAACACCATTAAAAAAAATTAAGATTCTTAACGGGTCCACCAATTGGGCGAGCCTCATTTTATCTGTGTCCTATAATTCTTTGTCTTATTGTAAACACCATCTCGTGCTAATAAAACTGAAGTCATTCTTTATTGGGAGGATACAATAGATTCTACTTTTTAAAAAAACTTAACAATGTGCATATTTTGACTTATTTTTATTAGCTAATTGAATAATATTTCTATCTTTTACTGCAACTGTGATGTGAGAAACTGTATCTTGGGAGAAGATAAGTCGGGAGATAGATTCAAAGGTCACTGGAAAGGAAATCAATTAGTGTGTGTGTGTATTATTTTTATTTCTCTTACAAAAGAAATAATGTTAGTCACTTGATTTCTCCTATTCTGAAAAGAAGCTTTCTTTTGAAAAATCGATGTTTTCCCAAGGGAGGGGGAATTGGAAGGGAAGATATAAAAGGGAAATAAATTTGTTTTGTTTTGTTTCACCTTCGGAGAATGCAAGCCATTCAATCCCATGCTTTCTAAATGCCCTGTGAATTTTACCCAAGCCCACTACAAACAAAGGTTAATACATGTAAACATCTCTCCTTCCCTTAAGTATTAGATTAAAACACATTTAAAAAAAAAATAAGACTTTGTCAGCAATTCTCATAGTGAAATCTATGGATCCCAGCCAGTGGGCCTTGGGAGAGCCATCATGAGGGGACATCATCAGCTGAGAAACAGAGCAACAAATACACTCAGAGCAGTCTTGTTTGGACTCAAGCTGGAGTCCAGCTAAATACATGAGGAAAAAAAATTAGGGTCCTCTCTACACAAATAAATAAATAAATAAATAAAAGAAGAAAACCAGCAGGAGTTCAAGTTAAAAGGAACAACCTTATAAACAGACCTGATATGATCAGGCAGTATTCATGAGGGCCATGGCTGGGTGGAAATGAAATAGTCCATGAATCCCCCATCAAATTCCTGTGTAAAAAGGATGTCGGCATTGTTCTTACAAGGGCTTTTCTTATTTCTCTGAAGCTTGATAGCCATGTCACAGGATTCTAGAGCCCTCACTTAAAAGAATTATTACAAACCTATGAACATGGTGGACCCACACTTAATATTAAAAGGCACCCATTGGGCTCCCTATTAAAGCACTAATGCATAAACATTTTCTTTACACACAGAAGGAAATAAAAACGATGATGGGTTGTCTAAGTTTTTAATAAGATGGAGAAAATCATTCCCTCTTCTCATGATTTCAGTGTTGCAACCAGTTCTGGAAATGTACCTTGGCCAGTCTCTTTAAGTCAAAGTGAAGTTGAGGAGAAACAAGATGATTTTGGGGTAAGCCACACAGGGAGAGATCAAGTCCCAAAAGAAGTGAAGCAGACAGAAGGAAAAGGTAGTCTTAGGAACTCATATAGAGTGCCTACCAGAAGAACTGAAGGAAGGATCTGTGTTAAAAGCCCTGCTGGAGGAGGTGAGTCCATTTTGTGGAACCTGACTTTGAAGTGAAAAACTGAAATTCCTCAAATTGCTGCTGAATATATCCCATTCAGCTGTGCTATAGATATGAGTTTTCTAAATTTAAGAACAAAGGCACATTTCTGATGATTCAGACTTTTCTGTATTGTTCTGTACTATGTATCAGAATTTGATTACTTTTTGAGGCTGAATAATATTTCATTGTATGTATGTATCACATTCTGTTTATCTAGTCATTTGTCCATGAACATATAGGTCGTTTCTACCTTTTTGTTATTGTGAAAATGCTGCTATGAATATTGGTATACAGACATCTGTTCTAATATCTGCTTTCAACTATTTTGAATATACACTAAAAAGTGGATTTGCGTGATCATATCGTAATTCTATGTTTAATTTTTTTTGAGGATCTGCCATACTGTTTTCCCTAGGGGCTGCACCATTTTGTTTTTCCAACAGCAATGATCAGACATACTACCATCCATCAAGATCAAGTGGACTTTATTTTAGGAATGCAAGGTTGGTTTAAGGGACAAAAATCAAGCAAGTCATTTCACCAAATTAATTTACAGAAAAAAATGAAAACAAAAACTTACAATTCTCTCAATAGATGCAGAAAAGAAATTTGACCAAATTCAATACTCATTCAAAATGAAAAACAAAAACAAAAACACAAAGTTCAGAACAATAAGAATAGAAACATCTTTAATCTGATTTTAAAATCTCTATAAAAATCAACATCTTTTTATTGGTAAAATACTAAATGCTTTTCTGCTAAGATTAAGAACAATGCAATGATCCTACTTTAACCATTTTTATTCAGCATTTTATTAGAGATCCTAACAATGGTAGCAAGATAAGAAAATAATAGAAACTATGATGATTACAAGGGAAAAGTGAAAACTCTTTTTTTGCAGATAATATGATTGTGTTGTAGAAAATCCTAAGGAGTCTATAAAATTCTACTAGAAATAATAAATGGTTTTAGCAATGATACAAAACACTAAAATAAATCAATTGTATTTTTACAATAGGTATAAATGAAAATTGTAACAGATGATTGAAAAACAAAACATAATTTGTATTAATAATTACTTTGAAAACCTTTCAAAGTAGTTAACCAAAAACATATAAAAACTTCTAAACAAAGATCACCAAAATATTGCTGAGTTAAATTTAAAAGGACCTAAAAATGGAGAGGTATACTGTGTTCTTCTTGGAAAATTAGATGTTGTTTAGATTTCATTTTTTCCAAATGATTTATGCACTTACTATAATCCCAATCAAAATCACAGCAGGCTACTTTATAGAAATTAATAAGAAAATTCTAAATTTTACAAATAACTTCTCTAGATTATTTGAAACAATCTTGAAAAAGAACAAAATTGTAAATTTCATATTATCTGATTTTAATAATTCTTTTAAATCCAAGCTAATTAAGATTGGGTGGAATTTGCATAAGGATGAACATAGAAGTCAACTGAACAAAATAATCTAAAAATAAATATGCACATAAGTGATCAATTGATTTTAAACAAAAATGCCAAAGCAGTTCAATGGGGAAAGGAAATTCTTTTTCAACAAATGGACTATACCAGCTGCATAAACACATGTAATAAAATTAAACTTAACCCTATAATATAAGCAAAAATTAGGGATTTAGATCTAAAAGTGAAATCTAAAGCAATAAACTTTGAAAAAGAATATGGGAAAATACCTTTATGACCTTGTGGTATGAAAATAGTTCTTGGCAAGGAAACAAAAAGCAACAAGTATAAAGAAAATTAAATTAAAAAAATAGACTTCACCAGTAGTTTTTTTTAAATGTCTGTAAAGAGCTACTGCTACAAAAATAAAAAGGCAAGTCATAAATTAGAGAAAACATTTATAATATATAAATCTGACAAAATATTTGCTTCCAGAATACATAAAAATTTTCTATAAATCATTAATAAAAAGTTAACTAGCCAATACAAACAGACAAATGAATTGAACAACTGCTTATGAAAAGGTATTGCAAGCCACTGAGCACATTGAACAGTTCTCCACTTAGGGACAGTTGAGGAGCTAAATTAGAGACTGACAACACTAAATGTTTGTGAAAATACAGAGCAACTAGAAGTTTAATACATTACTGATGGGGGTACAAAATAGTACACTCATTTTTAAAGGCTATTTAGCTGTTTCTTACATAGTTAAACACACGCCATCAACCCATTTCCCAGAGATTTCACTCAAGTACTTACATGGGAAAAAGGCATATACCCACAAATAGCAGTGTACCATGATGTTCATAGCATATTATTCAGAGTAGCCCCAAACTGAAAAACTCTAAATATCCTTAAGAAAATAAAAGATAAGTTTTATATAAATACTATTTTGTTTAGGTCAGTGTTTTATTTTATATTATCATTTAATTTTATTTTATTATTAGTTGTAAGAAATAAAAATATCATTTATTAACATCTTGGTGTTTATCTTCATACTTTTCCAGTGCAAACATGAATACCTAAATAAATAATTGAAAATAAATTTATTGCACTTGAATGCTATTTTGTAACTTTATATCACACAATAGACTTTTAAAATGTAATCATAATGCTGTGTGTATTCCGCTTTTTATTCCTTTGTCATAGGCATTTCATTAGTATGCTATTTCTTTTTCTTTTTCTCTTTCTTTCTTTCTTTCTTTCTTTCTTTCTTTCTTTCTTTCTTTCTTTCTTTCTTTCTTTCTTTCTTTCTTTCTTTCTTTCTTTTCTTTCTTTTCTGAAGAAATGATTTAAATTCCACCCCCCCCCAGCTATCTCCCCCCTCACCTCCTCTCCTCTGGTAACTACTAGTTTATTGTCCATGTCCATGAGTCTCTGCTTGTTTGTCCTGTTCATTTGTTGCCTTTAGGTTTATATCCCACACATAAGTAATATGTGATTTTCAACCCTTTCTGTTTGGCTTATTTAGCTTATTTTGATTATTTAGCTTAATTTGATTATTTCATGTTCCACCCCTGTTGCAAATGGCAGCATTTCATCTCTTCTTATGGCTGAGTAATATTCCATTGTATATATGTAGCACAGCTTCTTTAGCCAAATATCTGTCGTAAGACACTTCGATTGCTTCCATGTCCTGGCCATTGTGAATAATGCTGCTATGAACATCAGTGTGCAAATTTCAGGTATGGGTTTTCAAGTCTTTGAGGTAAATACCCAGTAGAAGGATTACTAGATCAAATGGTAGGTCAAATCTTAGTTTTTTGAAGAAACTTCATACTGTTTTTCATAGTGGCTGTACCAATTTGCAGTCTCACCAGCAGTATATAAGGGTTCCTTTTACTCTGTATCCTCTCCAACATGTGTTATTATTTGTCCTGTTGATTATAGCTATTTTAACAAGGGTGAGACGGTATCTCATTGTGGGTTTGATTTGCATTTCCCTAATAGCTAGAGATGTTGTACATTTTTTCAAATTTGTTTATCATTTGTATGTCCTCTAGGGAGAAGTGTCTGTTCAGGTACCCTGCTGATTTTTTGATTGGATTGTTTATAATTTTTTTGTTATTGAGTTGTATAAGTTCTTTGTATATTTTGGATATTAGTCCCTTATCGAAGGCTTTGCTTACAAATATATTTTCCCATTCGGATGATTGTCTCTTTACCTTGTTGACAGTTTCTTTTGCTATGCAGAGCTTTTTAGTTTGATGCAGTCCTATTTATTTAATTTTGCTTTTCCTTCCCTTGTTTTTGAGGTCAAATTCATAAAATCCTCATTAAGTCCAAGTTTCTTGAGTTTAGTTCCTATGTTTTCTTCTTTGCATTTTATCGTTTCAGGTCTTATATTCAGGTCCTTAATCCATTCTGAGTGAATTCTGGTGTGTGGTGATAGACAACAGTCTAGTTTCATTTATTTGCAGGTGGCTCTCCAGTTTTTCCAGCACCATTTATTGAAGAGATTTTTCATTTTCCACTGTATGTTTTTGGCTTTTTTTTGTTGAAAATTGTTTGACTGTATAAATATGGGTTTATTTCTGAACTCTTGATTCTGTTTCACTGGTCTATGTGTCTGTTTTGCTGTCATTACCATGCCATTTTGATTACTGTCACTTTGTAGTATAATTTGAAGTCAGGCAGAGTGATGCCTCCAGCCTCATTCTTTTTTCTCAGGATGGCTTTGGCAATTCGAAGTCTTTTGTGCTTCCATACAAATCTGATGATTTTTTTGTTTCATTTCTTAAAAACATGCTCATCACATTTTGATGGGGATTATAATAAATCTGTATAATGTTTTAGGTAATGAGGTCATTTGAATTATGTTGATTATTCCAATCCAAGAACATGGACTATCTTTTCATGTCTTTGTATCTTCTTCGATTTATTTTAATGGGGTCTTGTAATTTTCATTATATAGGTCCTTCACATGTTTTGTTAAATTTATTCCTAGGTATTTTATTCTTTTTGTTGCAATTGCAAAAAAAAAATATTTTTTCTACTTCTTTTTCTGATACTTCATTATTTGAATATAGGAATGCTATGGATTTTTGAACGTTGATTTTGTATCCAGAGACTTTACTGTATTTGCTTATTGTTTCTAGTAGTGTTCTTGTGGAGTCTTTAGGTTTTTCTATATAATCATGCTATTTACAAATAGTGACAGTTTGACTTCTTCACTTTCTAATTGGATGCCTTTTATACCTTTCTCTTGCCTGATTGCACTTGCTAGGACTTCCAATGTTATATTGCATAACAGTGGCGATAATAGACATCCTTGCCTTGTTCCTGATCTTAGAGGGAAGGTTTTTAGTTTTTCACCATTAAGAATAATGTTGATTGAGGTTTTGTCATATATGGCCTTTATTACGTTAAGGTACTTTCTTTCTATATTGATTTTGTTAAATGTTTTAATCATAAATGGATGCTGTATCATGTTGAAGGCTTTTTCTGCATCTACTGATATGATCATATGATTTTTATTTTTTAATTAGTTTATGTGATGTATCACATTAATTATTTGTCTATGTTGAACCATCCCTGAGCTCCTGGAATGAAGCCCACTTGATCATGGCATATAATCTTTTTAATTTGTTGCTATATAAGGTTCACTAGTATCTTATTTAGGATTTTTGCAACTGTGTTTATGAGGGATACTGGTCTGTAGTTTTCTTTTTTTGTGTTATCTTTATCAGGTTTTGGTATCAAAGTAATACTGACTTCATAAAATGAGTTGGGAAGTATTGCCTTCTTTTTGATTTTTTGGAAGAGTTTGGGGAGAATAGCTATTAAATATTCTTTGAATGTTTGGTAGAATTCACTGGGTAAGCCAACTAATTCTGGATTTTTACTTTTTGGTAGTTTTTTGATGATTGTTTTAATTTCCATATGGCTGATGGGTCTTTTTAGATTTTCCATTTCTTTTTGATTCAGTCTAGGAAAATTGTATTTTTCTAAGTTTTGGTCCATTTCTTCTAAGTTATTAAATTTTGTTTTATATACTTTTTCATAGTATTCTTGTATGATCCTTTGTATTTCTGCGATATCAATCGTAATTTCCCCTCTTTCATCCCTGATTTTATTTGTGTTCTTTCTCTTCTTTCCTTAGTGAGTTTAGCCAAGAGTTTGTCAATTTTATTAACCTCCTCAAAGAAACAGCTCTTTGTTGCATTAACTTTTTCTATTTTTTTTTCATTTCATTTATTTCTGCTCTAACTTTGATTATTTATTTCCTTCTGCTGACTTTAGGATTCATTTGTTCCTCTTTTTCTATTTTTTTTTTAAAGATGAAGCATTAAGTTGTTTATTTGAGCTTGTTCTTGTTTTTGGAGGTAGACTTGTAGTGATATGAACCTTTCTTTTATGATCGCTTTTGCTGTGTCTCAAAAGTTTTGATACATTTACTATCATTAATATTCATGTCTATGTATTCTTGATCTCTCTTTTTATTTATTCTTGGACCTAGTTATTCTTCAGTAGAATCTTGTTTAATCTCCATGTATTTGTGGTTCTTTCTGCTTTCTTTTTGCTGTTGATCTCTGGTTTCAAAACATTATGATCAGAGAATATGGTTGGTATGATTTCAACCCTCTTATATTTGTTGAGGCTTTCTCTGTGTCCCCGTATGTAGTCAATTTTTGAGAATGTTCCATGTACAATAGAGAAGAATGTTTAAGCAGCTGTTTTCGGATGGAAGGCTCTGAAAATTTCAATTATGTTCAGTTGATCTAATGTGTCATTTAAAGATGTTATTCCTATATTGATTTTCTGTTTGGATGATCTGTCCATATCTGACAGTGGGTATTTAGGTCCCCTACTATGATAGTGTTTAGGTCTGTTTAGGTCTCCCTTTAGTTCTGTTATTAATTGCTTTACACATTTCGGGGATCTATGATTGGGAGCATATATATTAATAAGTGTTATATCTTCTTATGTGCATGATTCCTTTTTTGTTATGAAGTGTCCCTCATTATTTTTCTTTACCTTTTTTTATTTTGAAGTCTATTTTGTCTAATATTAGTACTGCTACTTCTGCTTTTCTCTGAATGCCATTTGCTTGAAATATCATTTTCTACCCTTTTCCTTTAAGTCTATATTTGTCTTTGTAATTGAGATGTGTCTCTTGGAGGCAGCATATGGTTGGGTTTTGTTTCTTGATCCATTCAGCAGTTGAGTTCAGTCCATTTACATTTAGGGTGATTATTGAAATATGAGGTCTTCTTATAGCTATTTTACCTTTTGCTTTCTGGTATCTCAGTGTTTCTATTGCTTCTTTGCCTGGTGTTTCTGTTTTCTTTATTTTGGTTCACTTTTGAGGGTTTTCCCTCTGATCTTTTTTGTTTTATGTTATGTACTTTAGTTCTGAATCTTTAATGTGTGGTTACCATTACAAATATATAAAGAATAGTTATATATATATATATATATATATATATATATATATATATATACAGTCGTCTTTTTTCTTCTGCATGTGCCTTATCTCCATTCTCCTTTGTGAATTTAGATCTTTGAATCCTCTCCTTTACAGATATTATTGTCTCAATTTGTCCCTATGTATACTGAATGTTCATTACTATCTTGCTATAGCAAATCCCTTCTTATTTTTAAGCTTATAATGCCCTTTTCTTAGTAAGGGTTGCACTCCTCTGCTTCTATTTGCCTGATAGTCACTTTACTACTAATTATGTATATATTTTTTGTCATTTTGTTTTAGGTGAGCTGACCTCTTTCAGTATTTCCTGTAGTGTAGGCCTCGTAATAGAGAATTCCCTCAATTTTTGTATGTCTGGAAAGGTCTTTATTTCTCTTTCACATCTAAAGGAGAGCTTAGCTGGATACATTATTGTAGGCTGGTAGTTCCTTTCACTTAAAACTTTAATTATTTGATTCCATTCCTTTCTTGTTTATAAGGTCTGAGATTAGAAGTTCAAGAATAATTTAATGCATTCTCCTTTATAAATTACAGTTTTATTCTCCATGGCTGCCCTGAGAATTCTGTCTTCATGATGATTTTTGATAATTTTAATACAATGTGTCTTGGTGAAGGCTTTTTTTGGGTTGAGATAATCGGGTGTTCTGTTGACTTCTTGAATTCCAAGCTTAGCTCATTCTTTAGATTTGTAAAATTCTTGTCAACTATTTGTCTGAAATGCTTTCTAATCCCTTCTCCTTTTCCTCCCCTTTCAGAATTTCCGTTATTCTTACATTTTCTCTCCTGGTGGTATCAACTAGTTCTTACATTATTTTCATTCTTTGGTTTCTCTCTTTTTCTTTCTGATTCATTTCTAGATTTCTGTCTTCTATATCACTGATCCCTTTCTCCATTTTGTCGATTCTATTTTCCAAGCTTGCTATTTCATTTTTCAACTTTTGCAGTGTGTGTGTGTGTGTGTGTGTGTGTGTGTGTGTGTGTGTTTTATCTCCAGAAGATCTGTTCTTTTTGAGGGTCTTAGTCTCCTTGCTAAAAAACTGATTCTGCTCATCTAGTTGTTTTTTTCAGTTTCTGAAATTGTTTATATGATTTGTTTCAGATCTCATTGAGTTTTTTCAGAAGTACCATTCTGAATTCTTTGGCATTTAAGTAGCATTTCTATGTCTGTAAGCTTATTTTCTGGAGATTTTTCTCTTTTTTTCTGAGATGCCTTCCCACCTTGGTTGTTTTATGGTGTTTAATGGATTATTTCTTCACGTGAGGATTATTGGAAGTGTGTTCTACTTTTTAATTTTTTTCCCCAGAAAGATTTATTATATAATGGTCCCTAGCCTGTTGCAAAGAAGGTATTTTTTGTTTGGTTTCTAAGCCTCTCGGATCCCTGCTTTATATAAAGACTTAATAATGTGTTTATATAATGCCTTTATTTTCTTGTAGATATGTAATTATGCTCGCTACCCTCAATTTTCAGTCCCTATCAGTGTTAGCAACAGTTTCTGTAGTGTTTGCTCAGATTCCCCTGGGACTCTGCAGTGTTTGGTCTCAGAGGGTATGCGGGGAGTACCCTCTCGGTTGAGGGTTGAGGGCTGTGGCTCAGCCTTGGTTTTGCAGCTGCAACCAGTGAAAACCGCTGCTGTTTTTTTGCTGTCCACTTTTCTGCTTTCTGCCCTGATGACTGGGCCCTGCTGTCAGCTGTGTGGAACTCACAGCACTGACAAGCAGGGCTGTTCAGGATACCTGCTGCTCCCTGTTCAAGGATCTCTGGCAGCTGCAAGAAGCAGGTTCTTTATTTCTCCCAGCCCTCCACCCAACAACTGGGGTTCTGACCTGTGGTAGCTCTTATGTGCAGATCCCATGCTCAGGTGTGCTGGTGTGCAGTTTGGGTGTTTTTAGTTCAGTTTTAGATGTTCAGGTTATTGTTTCAAAGGGAAAGATCTGGAGACTTCTCTCACTCCACCATGTTTCTGACATCACTCAAAGTTTTGATATATTTATGTGATGGAATACTACTCAGTATTATAAAATTAAAAAAAAAAACTGGTTAATGAAAAAAGACACTGAAGAATTTAAAAAATAAATTTATTGAGTGAAAGAATACAGACATAGAACAGTATATACTATATGATACAATTTATAAAAGTTTCAAATATAGAAAAAGTAGTCTATATTTATTAAAATCAGTGCCGTAGCTGCTTATGACTGCTGGGGAATGACTGTAGAAGAGCAAATAGGAACTATCTGGAATGATAAATATTCTGCATAGTGGTACATGGGTGTATGTATTAGCTAAACATCTTTGAATTGTATACTTGAGATGTGCACATTGAGTTGTATATAAAATTTACCTTAATTTAAAAAAATCTTATCAAAGTTTTGCTAATAAATAAGAATGACATGAGCACCCATTTTAGTCACATTGACTGTTCTACCATTCTTTAAATACCATATCATTGTATTGTTTCTTACTGTCCTCTTCTTCTCAAGTGTAAATGTCCTTTCACAATTTTTTTTTCCTTTCCTCTTCTATATTCCAGCTCACTTACATGACAATTTCTAATTACTCAGTGATTGATTTATTGATAACTCTTTTTAGTTCTCCTCTTTCTTCATCTTCAGACCTTTTCTCATATCTCTTATTCCTATTAAGGTGTGAATGGCAAGTAGTATGTTAAACTGCTGACTTTCAGCCAAATGTTTATTTTTTATAAGTATAAATTGTCAGAGCTCAGTATTAACAAAGTAGCTTAAAATATTTTGTGTCATAAAAGTCATAAACTTAGGATTTTGTCTTTTACTTTTTCAATCATTTATTTAACTAACACTGAGTTTTCAGAGTCTCATGGATCTGGAAATATACTGAAGAGCCTTTAATCTAGGAGGAAGTGGTCAGACTTTAATCAAAAAAGATCATACAAATGTACATAAATAAAATGGCAAATCTTTCTGAAGGAGAAGGAAATCTTCGAGAATTCTTTATTCTTTTTTTTTTTTTTTTTGTCTCATACATTTTACCCTCTATTCTACCACCGAAACTCTAAAAAATCAGTCTGGTATGTCTCATCAATTCTGTGACCTTGCCTATTTATCTTGCATGTGTCCTGTTGTTTTTCTCTTTTCTGACAGTGACCCCTTATTTGCCTCTGTAATTCCAATTGGATCCATCTCCTTTATTGCCACTTTTCCTTTCCCTTTTACTCTTCATCTTCTCACTGATTCTCTCCTAACTTCTAGTGAGAATAACTGCGGGCAGTAGGACTAAATCATACCCTTTCATGTTTCTGTAACTTAGCATAAACTATTTCTTTCTTGTGAAATGCCTGTTCCTAGGCATTCACTCCATCAAGATCTATGTAGTTAATTATCTTCTTTGGGAAGCCTTAATCTGCTCTCTTCTGTGCACCCTTCCCTTTGATGACTTCTGCTTATTAGTATATGTGCCATTAGCCTTTTTATCTGCTAGATTGTAAACTCTTTGAAAAATACATTCTCATGAACTATATATTCTAATTTCTAGCCCAGTACATAACCCATTGCAAGCATTTAATAAGTATTTGTTGACTGTTTCATGACAAATATTTAAAACTATAATCAAACTGTTTTTGTTTGAAATGTGTGTATGTATGTGTGTGTTTGCTTCATTTCATTTCATTTTATTTTTGGCCTTATTCCTTTCTTCACATACAAATACACACATGAAAAATCATTGACAAATGTTATTGTGAGAAGGTGCCAAAAAAGTAATCTATATGTTGTCTTCTTTGGAGTTGGACATTTTTGTCTTTTATTTTTCATGAGATAGATCTGAAATAATGGTCTTCATTGTAAGAAGCTAATAAAGTAAAAACTGGCTTTAATATCAGTACCATATTTGTAAGAAAAAGACTAAAAAATAATTAGTTAATATTTTTTAAGAAGATAATTTTCTTTTACTCAGTTTACTTGTGTGCAATTCACTGGCCCACTTTTAACATGATGAGGATAATAGGTAGGTTTCAGTTGGTATCTAAATTAAAGTTTAAAGTCTGCCTCTAAATTATGAGTTTTTTGCTTGTGAGATATTTCCTAATTGGGACTGCTTCCAGAAGCACTTCACTGCAGCTTCATAGAATCTTCTCAACTGTTTTATTTGTTCCTTCTCCACACCTCTTCCCTGGTGCATAGAGGCACATCTGTCTGTTTTCTGCCTTATCAAGCATGCATCTACATCTGTGAGGAAAACTCCACTTCCTTGGCTAAAAACCTGTATCTGATTGTGGTAATAAAGCTCTACTTCCTCAGTTCAAAACATACATTAGACAAGACCAATTACTTCAAATGACTCATAGTAACAGGCAAAGCAATAGTAGTCTTTTCAAAGCCTTTGAACTTCTACTGCTTCAAAGGTGTACTAAAATGTGGTTATGAGGCGATTGTCTAAAATTGCCAAATTACCGGTTTCCCAAGCTTTGACATTTGTTATTTTGCATAACTAGACAAAGGAAATCAGTGATATTACCTATGAGGAGAAAAAGAGACAGTAAAAAAGTGAGAGGGGCATAATAAAAAGCAACTATGACAGGCGAGGCTGGTGAGTGTGATGCTTCTTAAGGTAAGGACAGAAAGAACATTAATTAACTATTACTAAGAGTTTGGATACAAAGTTAAACAAGTAGATTTTAAGAATTTTTATTCTTTCCCTGAATAGCGTAAAAATATATTACTCTGACAATGATCAGCGAGTAAGATTTTCTTAAAGGAAACCACTGTCCTAAGTTCTGTCTGAAATTTTGAATTCTGGCAAGAATTTCCTGATGTTCACTTGTGTGTCTAAAATGTCAAGAGTAGTGAATACTAGTCAAAATCCATAATGCCTGCCAGTTGTTTGGGGACTTGTGTGAAATGAATTTGTGATCATACCTGTTCCTGTTCTTCCTACAGGAATGAATTTAATCTTTCTTCAAGGGAAATTTTTCTGTATGTTTATTGCCTTCCTGCCATGCCTTTTCAAGAGTATCAAAGGTTTCTAAATTTATCTCTTATAAACATATTTTAAAATGTCTACCTCTTTTATAAAACTTCTTTCTAAGCATGGTAGTTTATATAGAAAGGGGCAACAGAGTATAAAGGTTGTAGGCAAATTTTCTAGAACCAGATGCCTTGGTTCAAAATCTGGCTCTCTGTCCATGCAATCGGCTAGGTTAGTCTGAGCAGGTTACTTACTCTTAGTTTCTGAATCTATAAAATGGGGATAATATAATGGTATGTACTTCAATAGGTTGCTGTGAACATTGAATACATTAATATTTATAAAGCATTTTAACTAGTACCTGGCACATGGTAAGCATTACATGTGTTTTGTAAAATGTTTTAAGAGATGAAGTTGTATATATTTAATTTACTTTTTAGAACTTGATTAAATTGATAACACAATGATTTTGTTATTAAAAAGTGAGAAAATCTGATGAGGAATAATTTTGAAGCCCACTGCCTGAGTCTAAGGAGAAGTAGTTTGTAGTTGGAACTACCCAGTTTCTTTTGTAATCTGTACCACACTGAACCACCAAAGGTTTATCTAGCTGGAAGTCCAGCGATCTTTACTAAACTAGTGAACTAAGCCTTGCATCCAAATACCTTTGCTTATTTTCTTAGACTGTCATCCCCATTAAAACAAGAAGCAAAAAATTATCATTCCTTGAAAACATACCTTTTCTTATAAATGAATAATTTTATAAAATGATATTATTCACACTTAATAAATACCTAGCAGTCAGGCATGATGCTAAACAATTCTTAGAAATTTAGGTCAACAGAAGCACTTCAGGTTATTTAATTCAAGCCTCTCGTTTACAAAGGAAGAAAGAGACTTCAATGAAACAAACATATATAGGTTTCCAAGATCATAGTCAATTAGTAATGAATTTGGGCTATACTGTTAGAAAGCATCCTTTCGGAGTCTGGAAATCCTGAGTTAAATTTCCAACTTTTCCATGTCTGTACCACTGAACAAATCTAACTCTTAGTTTCCTCAGCATTACAAATGATAACATGATAGTATTTGTAAGTGAGATAACAATTGTAAAGCAGTTAGCACATTGGCTAGCTTATAGCTAACTCTTAATAAAAGGAACTTTTTAAAAAAAATGTTACTCTTATGTACTACTGTGTGTCTCTATCATAAAGCCAAATACCAGATGTTAAAGGAAATACTGGTGTCTCCTGAGTGATTATTCTCAGATAATACCCTATGCAATTTGCTCACCTTCATAGTCTGTTCAACATAAGGTATTTTGCAAATGCACCGTTGGCACCTTGATTTGTCAGGGAAATAGGAACTGAGTCAAACTTTCATATTCATATTTAAATATAGCTCAAATCCTGTAAATAAGAGTCAAGTTTTCTCTTGTCTACTTTATGTAATCCAGCTCTAGTACAGGAAATAGAGTGTATTTAATATTGATGACTCTGTATGTGTCATTTAATCGTCTCTATTGATTAGATTTCATCAGAGTGTGGGGCTTGGACAGAGCTTTGTTTGACTGTAAGGATTCTTTGCCGTTTTCTTTTACCCGACACCATATCAATGTACCTTCTGGTGTGATATCACTTTCACAATCAATATCTGAAAAAAGCCCTACATACAGGCCTCCAGGAAGGGAAGGCACTGCCTCTAAGTCTCCTTATGCACATAGATTAAAACTCTTCAATTGAAAAAGGTTTATTGCATGTTTTAGAGCAGGATAGAGGAGAAAAAAGAACTGAAGGAGTCTCCATAGATTTCTTGTGTAATTTGCGCATCATTTTTTATTTAAAAGTGTCAGATTCTCCCTTTTAATGTAGGTTGACATTTGAGAATGAATCATTTTTATCAGCGAAATTTTACAGTTTTATTCTAGTGCTTTTATCCCCCTAGATGTAATAATAGTCTATAAATATATTATTTGGGCAAATTGATATCTTAGACAGACTATTCTTGTCCAAATTCATTTTGCATGGATTTTACTGCTGTGAAACGTCCACTGGGCCTCCCGGACTAATCTTCCACTTAGGCAAAGTTTATTTTTCTATTTGCCAAAGTTGTTCCACCACAAATTCACAGAGCTCAGGCTCCAGGTTTAAATAACACAAACTAAGTAGCGTTAAGCAGCAAATGTGTCTCTTTATACTAAGTTCATGGAGTTTGTGGTGTTGTCCTAATGCTGACTGGAAAAGAGGCTGAGATGAAATGCTTATTTATCTCACTTCTGAAACATGAAATTTTCTCAAAGGTCAGTTGCTGGGATCTTGTTGGTCAGGGTTGAATGAAATGCCTGGAAGTATCTGAGGCAATTTTAATAATTTCAGACTATTTTAAGTATCAAAACCCTAGGGTTTGGAAATAATATATTCTATCATGCAAAATGTAAATAAATAAAACAAGTTACCTGGACATCAAGACACCCAGTGTTATATCCTGTGATGCAATTTGTGTGACATAGAGTAGTAAGGGTGAATGAATGGGCAAAAATCATGAACTCCATTCTTCACTACCATTTTCCTCTTTCTTGTAGTTTCTTACTTTCTATAACTGTAACATCTCCTCCTGCAGTTTCTTTTATCCTTGTCTTGTGTTATTCTTTTTGTCATATACTAATTTAGAACAGAGCTTGACAAGCTAAGAACACTGATCTACACCTGGATGCTTTTTGTGTAAATAAAGTTTTATTGAAACACAGACACACTCATTTGTTTAAGTCTTGTCTATAGCTACCGTCCCATCACAATCACAGAGGTAGATTGTTGCAACAAGAACCATCTGGCCAGCAAAGTCTAAAACATTTACTATCTGGCCCTTTGAGGAAAAGATTTGTAGACCACTGTATCAGAACGACAAGGTTCCACTATGAAATAACAAGTTTTATGTGGGCTAAGTCAGAGGGAAATTTAATTCCTCCCTCCAATATCATCCTGTTCTCTGGTAATAATTGTATTTTATGTATCCCATTTCTAAAGCTGTAAGTATTGGATTATCATTTCTACTTACATTTTCATATAATGTTCTCATTATCAGGAAATATTAAGTTGCTGAAACATAAGTCTGTACATTTTTCTAGTGCATATTTCCTGACAACATCATAAATTATTCTTTTAAAAATATTTGTCCTGACTCCCACACCTCCTCCTGCCATGAAATGGTTAAAGTATATTGCTGCTTCTGAAGAGATAATGTATATATCTATATATCTATATCTATATGTGTATCTATAGCTTTATCTATAGGTGTTTTTAATTTCAATTTTTTATAATCATGTGTACAAATATGTTTTTTAAAACATTATAAAATTATTTTTTTTCAAAGAGTTGATTCCAGATCCTGATCATTACACTAAATGTAGACTTTTTATATGTTTAAGAAGATATGATATCATGTAAAAATCTGTTTGTAATACAATAATTTCTACATAAATATATGTTTAAAATTTTACACATTTATAATGAATGAACCACAAGTATGTAAATTATAACTAAGGTTAACTAAAGCAAAGATTCTGAGGATGACTTTCCCCAAACTGTTTTAGAACTTAATAGAAGTAATCCTAATTTGTTGAATATTTAGTATCAATTATTTTAGGTATAACATTTCAGTTACTATCCCTACAACTCTGTGAAGAAGGTTGGAGTTGAGGAGACAATGACTCACAATTCATTCAACTAGTGAGTTATAAGCAGGTATGTTGAGTGTGTAGCTCAAGGTCCTTTGACATCATCAGGTGCTTCTTCTAACTGAAGACAGATCCCTGGGTTGAGCAGATTTACAATGTCTCTTGGACACCGATTTTGCTAGGGGTTGGAGACAGAGAGACCCGCACTTTCTCAGAACAGCCCCAGCAGCTCTGATTATTCTATTGAAAATCTAATACAAATTAAGTAAACAGTTATTATTCTGTGTGCCTTAAAGCCATTAAGGCATGGAACTTTGAGGAAAAGGTGTCTACTACAATTCATGAAAGAACTGAGTGGAAAGAATGACTCCAAGTTTAGCTTTTATTTTCAGAATCTGAGCACAGATTAAGCATGCTCACTTTACTATGGACCACGTTTGAAGTCATTAGTGGAGATGCGGCTGCTGTAATATGTAAAGAGATTGAGTGACTCTGAGTCATCAAAGTTGCTTTTTATAGGGGTCTGGGCTCAAAAAAAGGGGGTCATACCTTCTTAATCTGTCCTTCTAACATGAGGTATGCTTTTGGTTAACAAGTTTTGCTAAAACTTCATTTTGACCAGGTCACTTCCCTGCTCACCAACTTTCCAAAACCAAGGAATAAATTTAAGATGCTTAGTACCTTCAGGCAAGCATCTCCTTGGCTACATATTTTACAACTTTTCTTGTTTCTGAAAGGGGAGAAGAAGTTGCCTGAAAGTCAAGATTTTGAAGTGTAATGTCAGAGGTTGTTACCTAAAAGCTAAAAGTAGCCAGCAGTTGTCAGTCTTTTTTTTTTTTTTTTTTTAAGAAACCTGTCTGAATAGGTCATTCTTTTAGGCTGATGCAAAATAATCTCATCTTCACATATACTGGCACGATAATAACAGAGGCTAGGCAGGATTACTTCTCTGTAGGTTATATTCCTTTTTGGACTATATTTTTCCTCTGCATTTAAGCAGTCTTTTCTATATCAAAGAGATCATGAAGATGTATTTGTGTGTGGATTTCTATCTGCGTGTCCATGTGTCAGTGTGTGTGTGTGTGTGTGTGTGTGTGTGTGTGTGTGTGTGTGTGTGTTTGTGGTTCTGTGTCCATCTTCTTGTTAACCAGATCCTACAGGTGTCGAAAACCTGAAGACAGAATACAACAGAAAGGGTATGAGAAAAGAGCCTCAACCTAGGATATAGGTGGGACTTAGAAAAGGGTTTGGTTGGAGTTGAGAGCTTGTTCTAGCCTGGAGTGGGGAGATCTCATGTGTGGTATAATATAAGATGAACAAATCCAAAATGTCTTGTTTTTAGAAGGAGAGCCAATTTCAGGGTTTGTGATTTCTGAAACTAATACAGTTTAGAGGGCCCTCTTTTAGAGAGAAAAAAAATAGAAAACTATAAACCTAAAATTAGGTACAGAGTCTTGGAAGAGAACTTAAAATCTTAGGTTTCCATAGCTTTATAGTGAATCTGCTTCTGGTTTGACACATTGTAACCTAATTTTTCTCTTGGGACTAAATATTCCCATGGGTAGATAAAAAATATCCCATAGGGCCTGTCAGACCTCCTAGGAAGAAGTAAATCTGAAGTTGCGCCCTAGACTGTTTGAGGGAGGACATTTGTCTTTTCTCAGGTCTCTGGAGGCTGGACCGGAGACCAAGATTTAAATATACTAGAACTCTCTGGCCATGAAGCTGGGCTGAGTTTTGTCAGCTGGAAAAAGACTGGGATTCAAGCAGGTTAGTGCCAGGTAAGGATCCCTGAGGATTGATCTAACCTGCAGCTCTGAGAGTGGCCACCAGAGGAAGTAGTGCTGACTCAGTGCTAATCTCTGCTGTTATATGTTATATGGAGAAAAGTTGGGATTAATGGCAGATTAATTCTGCTACTCTATGAAGAATGCAGGGTAGAGCCTTCTCTGTACTTAGGGTATGTGGTAAAGGGAGCACTGTACATTCCCTAGGTGTGAGTGGGACAGCAACATCCTCATTGGCCCATGGGCAGCAGATGTAGAGACAGGACACTTCAGCCAAAGTACATGAGGAACTTAATCCTGAGTGGAAAGGGGATGGCATCTTGTAGAAAATAACTGGTGAGAATTTTGAGAAAGAAATGTTTCTGTTTGGACATACTTAGTCTCAAAGTCACATATATTTCTCAAATGCATCATAACTTTTAGGAACAGGTGGGTATAACCTGATATACATATAGTCAGAACAAATAATATACATTCTCACATTTCCCATCACTGAGTTTTTGTTCCCAAGTTTCTTTCTTTTTTCTCACTATCTGCTCTTTCCCACCTATCTGCATTTGATAACATTTGATAAAAATGACCTGTTCTATGAGGTCCAACTCAACTGACCGTAAAATCTATAAACTTTCCTTGATTCCCCCAATCACAAATAGTCTTTCTTCTTGAAACACTTTGTCTTAATGTCTCTTTATAACTCTTCACACTGTCATCTAGAAGTATGGTTACTTTTGTGCATATTTGGACTAGCCTCTTTTTTCTATAAGGATTGGAGAGTCACTGAGATTATCATAATTTTTTTGAGTTAATTAGTATTTGTGTAAAAGTGAAACTGCATACCAAAATTCAGGCGTAACAAGAAACAGAACTAGAACTGAGCTTCCCAGATGGAGACAAAGTTGGAAACTAAAGGAACTTATGCAGCTGTAGGTATGACAGTCATCTTCACTGACTGGCTGAGCCTAGCATCATATAAACTGCAGAAAGGAATGATGACACAACTCTTCATCTTTATATGGGAATAAGCTAGTACTGCAAACACAGTCAGGGGGAGGTATTAACTATGGTGCACAAATAGAATGAAGGTTGCCTGGATTGTTTCTTGGAGGAGGATGTCATTATGATAGCATACTAAATAAACTTGGTTATTACCCATAAATTAATAATTACACTTTTCTCATCAGCATCTTTTCTCCTCAGAGATGAAATTCTTTCATTGAAAACATCATTATGTACTATGACAAGGCTTAGTTTCCAAACTCTCATACTCTAATCTCCATTTTACCCTCTATGTGGCCGTCTCTCAGAGCAAGATCTTTGGCACATAGTAGGTTCTTAATAAGTATTGAATTATAGGTGGCTAGAAACCAGCTGTGACATCCTTCTGCATACACATTATATATAAATTACCAGAGTTTGGGAACTTTTTCCCCTTTAGCTTGTATTTTCACTAAGAGAAGGAGGGGGGTCATTATTCTTTGATGCATGATGTTGTTCATGTCTTTATATAGGTAAATTGCCCATCAAAAAAAAAAAACAGTACATAATTGTACTGAAAACATGATTCTCTGGTTCATGAGAGCTACTTTATTACCTGACTAAATTAATTTATGTAGAAGAAATTAAAATATAAAAATATATCTGCAAATATTAAATAAATGCCTTAAATTGAATCAAATTCTTGGAGAAGACATGAAAGCTCAGCATCTGGGTTCAGGATGGGGATGAGGAAAGGCTGGTTTACTGAAGAAAAACAGGAAGTATATAGTATGTTGTGAAGAATAATCCTGAATTGGCATGAGTCAGAAAGGTAGGATTTGTTTGCTTCTTTGAACATTAGTTCATATCCTTCACATTCATTTTCCTGTAGACCATTAAGCTATTTTTCTGGGCAAAGGAGAAGTTCAAGTGCAGCACAAGTTGCCAAAAGGATTATGAAGTTCATTTTGATTGATCAATAATTAACTGTACCTTGTGAAATTACAGGCTTGACTAACTGTGGAACGTATTGTAGTGAACAGCCCAAGCTACCAAAAAGAACAGAGAAGACAGAAGAAAAGCAGTGGAAACCGAAACATCTGTCTCCTTTATGCTGCAAGAGCTGGTAACCAAGATCTTGCTGTGTCCTTCTCTATCTAAAGTACAACTAACATAAAGCAGGGATTGGATTGATATGGGGCACTACAGAAGATGTTTGCTCATAATTATTTCTAGCACTTTTTTGAAGCTCAGGGATAAAACATTTCCAATTATTCATCAAGCTGTTGGAACTCATAGGCCTCTGTAATAGGGATTTAGCAGAATAACAAATAGCACACAAGGATACAGATGAAAGGAAGAAATGTGAAGCCATTATTACCATAAAAAAGCAAATTACTATTTGATGGAATTAGAACAATACAGGGAGTCAAAGACAGATGAAAAAAATAATGCTAATTGATAAATACATAGCTGTTTAGCACTAATTTGAATTATATTATGGATGTGAAATGAATACTACCTTTCATTTACCTTTTGAAAGATTACTGTTCTGGACTTTCTATTGTCTCAGTAGTTCTTTGAAAAGCTGACCACTTTCTTTAGATCATTGATAATTATAATTTTTAAAACATTGTAAAATGTTTTTTTTAAAGTAATAAAGGGAAATTTCCTTTACTAATACCTGATAGCCCTTGTCTACCCCAAATTATGACTATTTGTATTTCTCATTTACAGCTTGTGTGTATTTACTTCTAACTAAGTTTTGAGCATTTTTCAGCACAGACAAATGTTAAAATCTAAAACAAATCTTAAACAAAATTTAGAACTGACTGTACCTTTTGCTGTTCTGTAATTCCTTTACTTACATTTCCACATTTGTCAATACAGAGAAAAGTTGAATTATCAATAGATAACAGTAATTTTAGCACAAATATGTTTTAAAAATTGCCTTTGGTAAATTTTTAGATTCTAGGTGGTTTCAAAGTGGAAGGAAGGGATGATGAAATCACTCTCTAATGACATGTAGCTGACCTTTTCTTTCAACAGTACACTTCAGACCAGGGAATAAATTGCCTTTCCAAAAATAATGTTTTTAATGTTTTAGTTATCTCTGATTAGTTGAGAGATTTGTATTTATTTTCTAATAAAATATTTGAAAAAAAATGTACCAAAGAAATCCAAATTAATGTCAAGATGGTATCTCTAAGACTTTTATTGTCCCAAATTACAAAAACTGACCCATTGGTTGTTCTATACGGGAATGAGGTGAAGATTCAATGGCCCATTTCATCATGAACTGTGCTTGCCCCAGAGTGAACTTCAGAGAGTAGAGAGCTATTCAAAGACTAGGCAGATAAAGTCTTCGAGGTTTTGTATAGTTTGTTTTTATTTTTGTTTTCTAAACTCTGTGTTATATATAACTCAGTTTTTTAGTTTGAGACAGAATAGTATTTACTGGAGTAGTCAAGCATATAAGACTCATGATGGCACAGCATAATAAAATAAATCAGTTTTGCTACTTAGTAATGTGCTTTAAAAGATTTAGAAAGTTAATTTGTGGTTTAGGAAGGAGAAAGTTTATAAATTAAAGTATACCTATCACTGATATGATATTAATAATTATTAACTCTAAAAATCTTTATAAATGTAGATTGAAATGCAAGAACTCTTTCTGGTCAGTCTGTGTAAAGAAAAAAGTAAAAAGAGTGAGATAGTATAGAACCCTGGAAAAACTAAAACTTTTTAGAATACCAGATAGGTCAAGAAATACATATCTATGAAATAAGATTTCAACTTTTTTTTTGAGAAAAAAAAAACATTACAAATGGGGAGGGGAAAGGTAGAGGATAAAAATGTGTCTAGTCATTCTATGAACAGAATTGGAAGTTACCCCTGTGACAGCAAATAATTTTAAAAATGAACATTTCTCTGTTTTCCTCTTACACGAAACAGATCTGCGGCATGTTACTTTAAAAATGACATAAAGCTGTGTTCATAGTGACAGTCAATAACACCACAGAATAATAATCAATTGCTATTTGTAGCAGCAGGACTAGCAGTGGGGGCAGATCAGTGCAAATTACTGTCACTGTGTGCTGTCATGTATGTAGCCAGCTTGTAGAACCCAAGACAAATGATGCCCTATTCAATGGCACGACAGTACTTAGTCATACCTGCACAACAGCAAAGGAATGCCGGCTGGTATCAAATATAATAGGAAAGTGGATATAAATCTAGAATACTGATGGGTAAGAAAATAAATTAATCCAGCTAAGAGTTCTGCTCTCAAGATTCAAAGTTAAATGCTTGTACTTTTCTTCTATGAGCTGGAAATTGGTGAATTATAGCTGTCTAGGGATCTACAAAAAGGTTAGATTTTTTTTTTTATGAACACCAGAGAAGTCTGTGCTGTACTTTATTCGAACATTGCAGAGAGATGACTCTTAAAGCAGATATTGAGTATGAATCACTCATTATGGCTGACTCAAATGACAAATTTAAATGATCATTTATTTCACATACAAACAAGAAACAACCAAGAAAGGGTACACCATGTTTGTCAATACCATAGATCATTGAACTACTTTTTAAAAATATTTTTAATGGTATATTTAATTCAGAGAAAGAAAGGAAGTCACTGGTCTATCTTTGAGAAACCCTTGAATCTTTTAGCAAATCAAGCAGGTAATTTTGATGCTAGAACTACAGACATTCTACTTTAGTCTCTGATAAATCAGGCGATTGGTTTTTCTCTTAAGAGATAGGTAATATCAATAGTAATTAGAGAGAGAGAAGCAAGTAGATTCAAAACCATAAAAGAAATCAGGTTGAGCAAATAACAATATCCTGATCCCTCCATTTCTATTACTCCCCAATTATTAATTAAGCTGGCAGAGAGGTATATAACTCATTCAGGAGAAAAATATTTCAAATGTTACTTTGAGCAGAATCAGAACCAGCTGTGTAATTTACTGTATGATAGTTAAATTAATCTGTGGTGTCCTTATCCAAAAATAATTAAGAATTTCAAGACCATACCAGCAAATCATTAAACCAAGTGTGGGGTTCTCTAAATGGATCATCTCTTATGACTACTAAGATAGTAGTACATCCATGAAGTCAGCCCTCAGTGTAATAGTTCATCTTCCTATACCTCAGCCTTGCCACACACTAGCCTGATTTGGTTTATGTTACTTAATCAACCCTCAACGAATTGATTTTTAAAGCAAGGGTTGCAGACTGATAGCCTGCAGGCTGAAGTTTGCCTGGGGTCATATTTTGTTCACCTGAGAGGTGAATGATATGGGTCAAGACTGAATAACAGCTGATCCCTCTGGATGGAACTTCATCAGTCAGTCCCCATTATTTCTTATGCTTTTACAATGAGTCATTTTTACCTCTTATTTTACCTGCCTCATCCCTGTTAACATTTGAGTTTGCCATCAATAAAATGGTAATAAAGATCTTTAGCCAGCATTCCCTGCTCTTAATAGCAGTGCAAATACAGTATTAAAAACACTGTGCTGATAAAGCTATGCGGATCTTAAGAAAATATTAGTTCAAGCACAAATAAATTGAGAGTGTTGATGAAATTCATATTCTTTAAACTATGCTTCCAAGAAAAATTTGCATTAATTCAGTACCTGCTTTAATAAAAACATATTAGGAAGAAATGCCACTCCCCACTCTGTTTACTTCACTGATCTAAATGGAAAAACCTCAAAATTCACTTGTCAGTATGCTGAGCTACTTACAATTCTGAAATCACATTAAAAGCAAATAACAAACACCAAATGGGAGGAGGTGGGGTGGGAAGAAACACTTAAGTACAATTAGAGAAAATTGAAATGACCCTCAGAAGCAAACTGTGACGAATTGAAAATAGTAACTCTTTTCACAAGTAAAATGACTTTATCAAATAGAAATGTGACAATTCACTTGATTATTAAACATGCCAGTGGTAAATTATAGTTTTCCAAAAGGAATCAAATGACCTAAAAAACAATGCCCCTTAGATAAAAAAAAAAGAAAAAGAAAAAGAAAGCACTTTTGCCAAATGTGACAATGCTTTGAGTTCAATATAGTAATTTTTTTTTATTGATAGTCCATGTTATTTAATGGCTTAAAAATATAACTGTCTTATAATTCCATCATGAGCAGAATCCAACTACAAAACCAATGTTTTATTGCTTTCAACTTGCTAGATTATTTTCAAAGTAGAAAGTCTATGCCAACTTAATTGTGATTAGACTTCACTTCTGGGCTAAACTCACATGTAGGAAGATGAACAAATCCTAGAACATTTTTTGTAAGTCACCATATTTGACTACTTCCACTTTCCAACTAATGAAATGAAGAACTTAATATAAATGTTTGGTCTCTGCTATATTTTACTGGTAGAAGCTGTTTGCCTTCTTTGAAACATTTGGAAAAAAGAATGCACATAGCAATAACCCTTGAGTCAAATTTATGCCAGAGTCAGCCACCCTTTCTGAAATGTCAGGTCTATATAACTTCATATTATAGTTTTTTGTTTCGTTTTGTTTTATTTTATTTTTTTTATCAATTCTGCCTTTATACCCCAAACTGTCATTTCATTCAAAGAAATATTTGCCACCTAAACCAGCATGGATTAGAACTATCTTTAGGAGATTACCTTTAGAGTATTATTGGTGATTACCTGGCAGAGAACAGATAAAGCTACTGCTACCATTAATCTAATTTTCCTGAAGCTATTATTATAAACATCTCTTTTTAATGATAAAAACTATGTAAGAACCTTAGTTCTTTCTGTTTAAAGTATTCACTACAGAGCTGAAACATTAAACTAGGTCTATTAGATGTGGATTTTTTTTTAACAGAATAAAGTTAAGGAGAAAAGTGTTTACCAGAGAGAAATCTATCTCATGAGAGTGTAATTCACTTGGTCCAGGGAGACTATAAATCTAACACGACTGGCCTATATTTCTGGATTATTTTCTTTTCATAAGTAATTAAGGTATTATCTACTTTCCTTTCTTGATTGTTGTTTTTTCTACATTGATCTCATTTTACAACTGGTAATTTTATGTCATGTTTTCTATAATATCCACCCATCTCTTGAGTAAAAAATATGGCTTATGGAAACATGAATAAAACTTGGGCTCAACAGCAATGAATTGGCACCAAACAGAAACATGCTTTGCACACATTCTATCTTTATGTAGAATCACCTGGAACAAAATGAGTCATGGATGATGCTGACTGTGCAACTCTGTGGTTGACTAAACTGCACAAATACACGTGTCTGATAAGTGTCAAGGCAAAGATTTACACCGATTTTCAAAGGCCCCAGCTCTTCCCATTGTGCCATGCTGTCTTTCTTCAGGCTCTGTGGTTAATAAGCTTCTGTGACTTAAAAGCCTTACTAATAAATAACCCAGATGATTTCTTTGAGGATTTTTGTTTAGCTTGTGTTGGAGGCAAAGTTTATAGAACCGGGAATTCAAAATAAAAATGACTGCCCTTTTCCCTCATGACTCTAAAACAAAATTAAAACTGGAATTATTTTTGAATTTAGATTCTCAAGAAAGAAGCAAATACCATATAAGCAAGTTAATAGCAGGAATTATTTTGAAGTATTTTTTCGATAGTATCAAAAACTCTATTTAGATTGCACATAATTGCTTAAAGCTGAAATTTAGTAGAATCTTCTGAATCATAAGATAAATATCAACCTTTATTTTTTTATATTTTTAGCATTAAAAGTATTTTAGTATTAAATTTAAATCTTTAAAAAAGTTATTTATTCAAAAAACATGTATGAAGGTATAGTATACATACAACAATGAACGTATAAAGGGATAGTTTACATACAATGATGACAGATATCCTCTCCTCAATTTACTTGTATTGATTAATAAACTGTGTAATTTTTCTTAGTTAACTAAAATGCTAATTATGCAGTTCTGTTCCTAAAACCTTCTGGTTACATGGCAATATAGAGCATTAAATATAACACATGTGGAGAAAAAAAAAGACTCGTATTTAAATATGTTAAATAATAGGTAAAAATATCAATCTCATGATTATTTCATATATTAGTTTCTTTCTGTGTGTGTGTACTTAAAAAAGTAAAATGCAAACTCAGTGTTATAACAACTTTGTCAATTAACTAATTTTACAATCTGTAATTTCATCGCAAATTTTCCAAGTACTATAAACACTAGTTATTTTTGAAGCCCTTTCTACGTTTTCTGCAAACTCCCATGAGAAATAAATAGCAGTGTATTCAACTCCATCATTCATTGGTAATCCTGTTCCTTATAAATAGACAGAAAAGGAATCCTAGCAAAGCTCATTTATTTTATGTAGCATGTATATGATAAAGTACATATCGAGATTTACATTAAACTAGAAACTCACATTAAATGTTTTCTTGCAATGCTGACAGTATGCTCACAACTCTTGGTTCCAAAAAACATTGTGAAGAATCTTAATGATCTGAATTGTAAGAAATGCATTAGCATTAAATAAAGGTGGTGAAAAGTCTCTGGTTCTAATTTGTAACCCCTCCCTTTTTTATTTCCTTTACCATTTCCTTTTCTTACATTGGATTTTATCATATGGATAGGTATAGCATTATGGGGAAATGTGAGAGTGATTGGATAGAAGAACATAAAACAAGTCAATACTTAACTAAATAAAATGTGCTTAACTTGCATTTTTACTAAGAAAAAAATAAAACTAAGTGGAAACCATTTTATTAATAGTATACTATTTAAAAGCCGAAATATTAAAAATCGATAAAAGAGAAAAGATTGTCAAAAATTATACTGCATTACCTTGTCTTATAAGATTGTGGTAAGAAATAGCTGAAAAACCAGACAGCAAGGAGGTAAAACCTGAAGCAAAGAAAAGCTGATGCCAGTGGCAAGGTTCACAATAATCTTAGGGCTCAAATGCCCAAGAAAGGAAAGCCTACTACATCTGAAATTCTATTAGAAGAATTGGCAAGTATTCCAGATCCATGGAAAACCATGTGCAAGAGGAAGGATTCAGCAGTTAAAATCAGGATTATAAAGAAAAAGGAGATGATTTTGCTACTGTCACATGCCAGTTACTGGTGAAAAGAATAGTGATACTCAAGTGTTTAAATTTATCAATATGCCTAGTTATTATCCTGCTGAAGATGTATCTCAAGTCATTGAGCCACTGCAAAAAACCCTTTGTCAGTATGTTAGAAAACTAAGAATGTTACTTCCAGGACCATTCTATTCATCCCCATTGGTCACTACAGAAGTGAATGTGATTTTCTTGAAGTAGCTGAAGAAGATGTCACTTGTAATTAGACCTCTAGTCAATTTAGTTTCTCTTTGTTGAACACAAAATAAATTTGTCTTTGCCACCTCTAACAAAATTGATATGAAAATCCCCAAACATCTCATTTATGCCTACTTCAAGAAAAAGCTGCAAAAATTCAGCCACCAAGAAGGTAAAACCTTTGACATCAAGAAAGTGAAATACCAGGTTACACAGCAGTGGAAGATCCATAAGAAAGAGCTGGACTCTAAACTTACACCAAAAATTAAAGCTGGTCCTTATCTCTATGGCTGTGTTTCATGTTCTCTCCCACAAATGGAGACCATCTCTCGAATCGATGCTCTTATTTTCTAAAAGATAACTCTAAAATGACTAAAACTTTAAAAATATTGTATTGCTTTAAAAGACATTCATACCAGCATATGTTTTCAATTAAATTCTTTTATCTTGAGATTTTGGTACAGAGAGCAAGTTTACATTTGTCCTAAATAAAATTTTCACAATAACCAAGATTTAAAAATATTTCTTTTAAAGTTAAATAACATTTTTTGTCATTGACAAGTTTGATTTTATATGCAAATTATAAGAGATAATGAAAGATTGTTCTTTGTAAAATAACTATTAAATACAAATTACAGTATTATTTTCCAGAGATAAAAGTGATTTTTTAAAAAATACCATACTATCTAAAGTCATGATACTATTAACATATGGAGTTTTCAACAAACCTGAATTTTATCTTTTATTTATCATATACACGATAATATGAATGTAATAGTTAACAATTTTAAAACATGTTAATTTCATTTATAGAATAAGAATTGATACTAATAGACAACTGTATATATTCCATATATAAGGAGATTTATATTATCTTATTTAATAAATAGTAACAATTATTAATTTTTTTTTTTGGTTTGGAGAAAAATCTTGATTCTACAGAACATAAATATGCTTGAAAATAAGAGTAATGCCTGCTAATGGAGAACTCAGGGGGAGAAAGAACTGCCTAATATTTAGGAAATTATTGAAACTACCACTAGAAAAGTAACTATTAGTGTTTCAGTTAAAAAAATTAACAACCCTGTATAAAACTTACAGGAAAATTGATAACCAACTATCCTACCATGAGAGAAGTGATTCATTTTTCAAAGACCTTAATTGAGATATTTTGAAGCACATAGAATTCATCAAAGTGTAGCATTTGTAATATGGGAAAATAGCCTTCAATAATTACCCTTCCATTTAAAATGGTGGCAATTGCCAAGGGCTTAATATAATTTGGCAAAAAAGTGCCTTGTATACTTCAATCAAGAGCTGATTTAATCTTATTACAAAAACTTTAATGGTTTTATTGAGCTCCTATCTAGTCTGTATTGGTCTAGTCATGTTGATGGGAAATTACTTCTCCTTTTTGTTCTTTTAACTTAAGATGTTTTGGAAAAGGAAATTAAACTTAAAGTTATCAAGATAATGTTAGAGTTGATTCCAACAATAAGAAAACTTTGAAGTTAAAATAGATTAGTTGGGGAATTTCAATGAGGCCTCCATAGAATGCTTAGATGTTTTATGCCAGTTATAATGGGGGCGACCTTTTCCCAAAGATAGGAAAATAGTATTTGTTTCATATTATCTTTGACATCACCAGCAAGCTCTCCTTCTGTACACAATAGTGTAATTCATACAGTCCGCTCTTTTGCACAGGGTGGTCATACATACTTATTTTAGAGGTCGACAAGCTGAAAATCAGTAACTTTGCTAAAATGAAAAAATGCATTAGTTAAAAGTTATGTATGATGCATACATAGTTGAAAACTTTTGGAGATGCATTGAAAAGTAAACTGTAGAAGTTGAATGTTAAGGAAGAGTGAGATTTGATATTTCCCTAAGAGGTTATTTCTTTGTTATCCCTTGTGCAATAAGAGGGACTTGAAGAATTACCAATTAATAGAAAAGATTCTGGTGATACCTTTGCACACAATTTTTTAGTCTCCAAGTTTTGCTCACTAAGCTTCCAACTTCAGTCACAAAACTGGCCTTGTCTCTGGAACAAATCTGGCTCATAGATGTAAAAATACAGTGTGTCAGCATCAAATAGATCTTATTTTTTTTTCAGAATATTTAAATTCCATAACTAGGTTATGACATCCTTGAAATTAAGTCTATGTCTTTATAGTTTACTTTTTAGAAACTCAGTACTTGTCACATAAGAGTATACTGTGCCATATTTCCTCTGTGACAGAAATCCTCCTCATTTAGTTACAATTCTTTTAATGTTTAGAGAGATGTTTTGAAGCTTACTTTCTATGATTGAATTACTATTACTCATTCTTGTATCTACTGATCCTAACAAGGTCCCTGCTTAGAATTTTGCTTATTTCTTTATTTTGCCTGATTTCTTTATCATTGAATCACTAAGACACAATTAACCACACAAAATGTATTTATTGACTGCTAAATAAGTTCCAAAAACTGTGCTAAATGTAGGGATACAGTAGTAAAAATACAATCCAAACAAAACAAAACAAAACAATGTTTTATCTATATCCATGGGGCTTACAAACTAGTGAGGAAGGCTAGCATTAAACATGGATCAGACTAGTGATGAATGTTGCAAAAAACCATGACTAAGGGATATGGAAATGTAGGTTCAGATATCTAGCCTGGTCTTTTTGGTCCAGGAATGACTTCTAGTGAAAGGATGTTTGAAAAGACACCAGAAATAGATATTAGCCAAGTGACATAAAAATTATGATGGCTGGAGTATAAATGGAATTGTACCTGTCTGAATTATTTCTTATTGCCTAGGACTTTTCATGATTATCTGCCCTTCCTTATTACCCGTCATATTCACTCCACTGTTTCTTATTACATGGTGTCTGATCTGAATATAAGGTATTTTTGAGGATAATCAGTAGAGGAACAGGAGTCAAAAGCAGAGGGTGGAAAGGGTATAAGATATTCAGATCAAAATTAGAGCATGTTGTGGAATAGATTAGGTGTGCTGTAGAATACATTGTATGGAAGATTTAGCCATAAACATGAGAGATGGAATGGAGAATGATGAAGGTTTAAGAGAACCTACCATTAGTAAAGTCAAGCCCTGTCCAGCTGAAGCAATTAGAAAAGTGAATAGACAAAAAAAACCTGTTGCCCATCATATCTTCATTTGGAATAAAATGTTCACATTTGAGTTTAAGATTTGTTCCCAAATTTATTCTTGAAATGCCACATTAAAAAAAAAAAGTTAAGAATGTCAATAAGATGTTGGGCTCAATCACATAACATTGGAAATTTTTTATTGTGATGTTTAAATTAATATTTAGGTTAGATACACTATTGGTAAAAATGATTTGACTCTTTTCACTAGTCTTCCTTGTTCAGAATCAGACACAAGTAAGTGAACACTGTCACTCTGTACTTATGCACTAAAGTTCTCTAAATCACTAGAGAAGTAGGTGTAGGAGGCAAATGTGAAAGGCTGTTTTAATCCTCTCCAGGATTACCTAGGGTGGGACAGGATGCTTCCTGGAGAAGATGGGAGCTGGTATGATGCAATTGTTAACATGGACAAAAAGAGTGGGTACACGCTAGAAGAGGGGTAACCTTGAAGGGATGGCGAAGAGAGATTTTGGGCACGGTCTCTAAAATGTCCTTGCTGATCCCTTCCTCCTGCTCAGCATGCCCTTTTGTAAATAAACCCCCGTGAGTGTGGGTATATCTAGTGACTCACTTCTAACACAAAAAGTACAAAAATGTTGAGATGTTTTTTGTAAGACTAAACATACAACTAGCCAGCAATCGTACCAATGCGTATTTATTTCAGAGATGTAAGAATTTATTTCAGAAATGTAAGAATTTATGACCTGACTAAAAGTTGTTCACAAATGTTTATAGCAGCTCTATTCATAATAGTAAAAAAGTGGTATCAGCCCAGATGTCCTTTAACTAGTGGATGATTAGACAGTGTCACAAACCTACCATGAAATACAAGTCAGCAATAAAGAGGAACATAACATTGATACATACAACTTGAATGAAATTTCAGAGAATGCTGAGTGAAAAAAAAAAATTAATCCCAAAAGGCTACATACTATATAGTTTCATTTATATGCTATTTTCAAAAAGACAAAATTACAGAAAGGGAGAACATGTTAGTGGATGTCAGGAGTCAGAGGCAGAGCAGAAGGGATACAAAAAACTTAGTTATGATTATAAAGGAACAACATGAGAGATAATTGTGTTGATGAAATTTCAACATGTTGACTGTGGTGGTAAATATAGAAAATTATATTCCCCTTCCTGTTCTCTCAAATTCTTTCTCTACTTTTGAGCCCTTTCCACCAAAATCTTTCTCTCTCTCTCTCTCTCTCTCTCTCTCTCTCTCTCTCTCTCTCTCTCTCTAACCCCACCAACCCTCAACCTCTCTCTTTTGTCTTCTTTTTTTCTGGATTTACTTTGATTTTTTTTTCTAATGATAATCAGTTTAATTTCTCCAATTTTCTTTCAGTGCTTAGAACTGGGCACCACAGAATATTACTACAAGGCAGAAACTGGCAAGCTGTTGTGAAGATGTAATTATTTTGGTCTCCAGGACCACCTTTTAAAGTTGTGTAGTTTTTGTGTAGCAGAAAAATCTTTAAGCAGAGGGAGAAAATGAGGGATGAAATTCAGACTACACAATGCTCCACCAGCAAGACCATGGGGCAGGGCAGCCCCTTTGCTTTTAAAGGTGACTTCTGAGGGCCGAGTTGTGCTTATAATGCAGTCTCTCTGCTGCCCAGAAGTGACCCTCTTTCTAAATAACAGCAAGGGCATTCTATTCTCTCTGGGGCTCTGCTTTGTCTCTGTCAAGTTGGTATTGTTATTTATAATATCCGTAAAATATGCACTAACTAAGAAAACCTTCAGACAGAAGGGAAGAGTTTGGGAGTTAAGGTGTATAATTTTTAATAATAGGAAGTGGAAGAGGACATTTGTAATCTGCTTAGGTAAAAAATAACCATCATATATTTTTTAGTTGGCAAGTTTCCTTCATTTGTAATATCCTTGTATTCATCATCTTTGATTTTTGTAGCCTATTGAATGGTGGCCAACATGATTAGGCTTCAACGAAAACATGAAATTAAGCCTTAATGAAAGATATTTTTAAAGCTAATTTGGCACCTCAGTTTTATCAAAGCCTTATGAGTTTATAGTTCTCAGCTGAATGATGCACCCTCACAATTTCTCAATTGAACAAAATTCAAATGCAAGTGACAAAAAAACACAGTCTAAGCTTTTTAGATAAAAGCTGATCTGTGAATTATCTAGAAACTGACCGTGTCTTATTCACTCATTTATTCATTCATTTATTCATTCACCTCATGGTCTCTGACTATCTTAGGATATCTGGTATTTTGAGGTTCTTGAGTCTGCGTACTTTATGGAGGAATCTAATGTCTTCTGTACTGGGCCTGCAGGGCAGATGACAGCCATTCTCTAGGATGCAGGGCCTTAGTTTTACAAAAGGTGCATCTTATGTTGCTCTGTAAAATGGTTCTTTTGTGGAGTTGAAACTTTTCCTTTGTGGCCTCACCAAATGGCACTGTAAAGGTTTCTAGGCAATGGTTTAATTTTGTATGACTATGTAATGATTAAAGTGGATTCATATGAGCTTTTCTTGAGCTTAAAACGTGGCACGATTTTCCTCCTTTTAAATAGTATCTGTGTAATCATTTAATTTCTTGAACTTTTAAATGTTGGGCAACTGCACTTTCATATCATCTCTGCTATGTTTTGATAAATGTGTCATAAAAACATCAGATATTTAAAAGATCATTCTAATCTCTGATGTGTATTGTTTGAAATATTTGACTTATAAAATAGACAATGAGAAGATGTATTTTACTATATTTAAGTAGCGCTTTTTATTAAATCTAAATATAAATGGGAAAAGGGGTAATCACTGAAGTAAAATGTTTCTCAGAGACAGAATATAATAAAGCTCTTTCAAAATATATGGTTTTATCCTTCTAAACTAAAGAAACATATTCTTTCTTATAAATTTCTAGCTTTTCAAAGTAAAATAATGTAGTATACAAAAAATAAATTTGTGCACATAGAGATTTCAAGGTTGTTATGGATATTTATTTGTAAATATATGCAAGAATTATTATTTTTTCTATATTTTCTCGTTCTTGGCCAATCGCAAACTGATCACTTACAACTGTACTTGAGTGCTTAGTGACCAGAAAATTTACAAATGCTGCTGCCGCCAGAGAAACTGAAAGTGCACAAGCAGATTGAAGGAAATACTACAGGCAAAAATTAGCCATCATTAGTTACCCCTGCTAATATTGCAGAAAATTAAAATGTTTGCCTCACTGAGAATTGAAAAACATTTCTGAAATATATTTAGAACCAGTGAAAAGACTTTTAGATATACATAAATAAAATCATTTTATGATATTGTGGTATTTATTTTGCAACTATATTTTAAAATTAATTTGTACTCAATAGATCTAAGACTTTTTAAATTTTATACTTTTATTTTCATTTTATGAGCATATACTTAAAATTTTATATAAAGGCACACATTTTAGGACATGAATGGTATAATTTATTACTAGTTCTAGTTCTGCTAGTTCTTTGTTGATACAATTGTCATATTGATTATGTTGTCACAAAATTTTGGCACAATTAAGATCTTTTCTTTGAACATATCCTTACTAAGTCATTAATTAACCTTTACAAAATCAGTGTTTTGTTGTAGATTTACTAAACTTAGAATTACAATTTAAAATTCAGTAGAAAAATATATTTATTAAATACATACTATGTTAACAGCATTATTTTACCTCTTATGAAGAACTCAGGAATAAATTAAAGAAAGTATATATTCCTAGTGAGAGATATATATCAATAATCAAAATACCAAGCAGAATGTTTTAAATATTTTAATAGAGGTAAATACATTATAATACATTCATAAATACATAATATATTAGATACATTAAAAAACAATTATTTTACATTGTTTAATATATTTTATTTTTCTTTGTAAATTTTATTTTATTTTTTGCCATATAATAACCTATCTCTGCCTCTTACTCCACATTTGAGAATGAGAGACAGAGAGAGAAAGAGAGAGAGAGAGAGAGAGAGAGAGAGAGCGAGAGAGAGAGAGAGGGAGACAGTGAGTAAGTGAGGCAGAGCATTGTAAGGCAAAATAAATGCCTTTAAAAAATATATATATATATAGAACGTGTATATGTATGTATGTATATTTGTCATGTTTCCTTGTTTTCTTTGTTTTATTCTAAAATAAACTAAGCAAATATATTTAAATATGTTGTAAAAATAATGTAGAAGGTAATGACAGTAGAATATAACATATTAATAAAATCAGAATAAAAATAACTCATAAAAATGAGACACTTTATTGATTTATAAGGAATAGGCTTTGGGGAAGACCACAGCTGATCTGTCCTATGTATTTTTTTTCTCCTTTCATGCCACTAATGACTATACACTTTTCTTGATATTTTCAGTTTTTATGCTTACAGATGACCTTACTGTCAATATCTCTGTCAAGTACATTTTCTCAACACCTGTTATAAAATGCTACAGGCTTCCATGCACATGTGACACCATATTGGAATGATCCAGTTCATTTGATATAATGCAAATAGGTAGAATACATGTTGCCTAACATATTTAAGCAACATTTATTTTGATCAAGGGAGACTTTAGGAATATTTTGGATGGCATAACATATAAAGATTATTTCAACATGCTTACTATTGAAACCAATTGACCAAAGAGATGCTATTGAAAAATATGCCTTTATTGGTAAAAGATAATGCTCAGACCTATGATAAGATGTGTAATGAAGTCAGCATTTTCATATAACCATCACATATATATCCATAAATATAAGTGAGTAGGCATATTATTTTTAAAGCATATAGATATTTATTTCTCTCTAAATATTTTCTGAAGAGATTTAGATTCATAAGTTTCCTTAAAAAATAAAATGGGCAAAAAAGATATTCTGTTGGAAGTTTTAAACTTTAAAACATGTCCTGTATACAGAGAAACCATGAAGCATTTTGAACCACTAGTATGGAGCTGATAAACAGTTCTATCAGCCATTGATTTCTCACACTGTTAGTGTGGAACAAAGTCAGCATAATATAAATTATAAAAAAAATTTAGATTAAATTACTGCATTCATTAAATAACAATGCTTTATGTGCCTACTACGTGCAATGTCTTCATGTTTGGCCTTGTTGATTTATAACTAAGACCCAATTCTTATCTTCAAAGAAGTTTTATTACACACAAACGGACACAGAAATACACACACAGACATACACACCACCCAGCAAAGATTTTCTCCCAGTTTGAGTGTAAGGTGGCAACCTGAAGGGCACAGTTATTTGAGGAGAGAAAAGATAAAAACAAAACAACACTGCAAAAGTCTTTTTTGCTTACCTTTTTTGGACTATAACTGCATATGTCTTTTTCTTAACAGCCAAACGAGTCCGGAAGGCATGTATGATGCTCAGGTGTATAGGGATAGGTGCAAAAGGCAGAGCGTACATCAGGGACAGGCACTGAGAACTAGAATGGCAATTATACGAATGTCTATTTCATTGTTAAGTAATTAGCACAGTATTACTTTTAGATAGACACCAATGCTAATGATCACCATCCTTAATAAGTACTATATGACAAACATGCATCGCCATAAATGTTATATGTTTCTTTACTGTAAAGCCATAATTCTTTTATTTCTGTATAAAACTATGATATATGTATTCCATTATGGTATAGTGTTTGCTTTGTAGGTAACTAGGTTTATTTTATTTTAATCATCCTCCTGGAATAGCCTGACTTTTGCTTTATATTACTAAAATGTAAGCCTCTGTTTTATAATATGTTATTTTAAATTGTTTATTGAAAAAAATTTATCTACTGCATACAGTTTTATAAAGATTTTCACCTGCATAACTTATTGCTTAAATTGTAGGTTTCTGATGCGAAGAACTTATTATTTTTTATTTGCAAAGGTCAACCCAAGGAGATGGTTAATACATTTTTCTTATTTAATTATTTTCTAATGAATATGTCTTGCCATCAGGTAAATATCATGAAAAGAAAAAAAAATAACATCTAATGGAAATATACAGCTTCACTGTAATATGATATGCTCCCCAAGCATGGTTAGTCTTAGTTCTTTATTTAGCCTTTGAGACTTAACAAAAATGCAGGCATAACTATAATACACATCAAATAACAAACTGAGTGGGAAGGAACATAAATAATATTGGTTTCTTAAGCTGCTATCATTATTTACACACAGGGCTTAGACTTGATTAGGTAGCATGGGATAATGCAAATGGCATAACAAATCTCTATTAATTGGGAAAGTTTTCTCAGAGGATGTAGATTTAAATCCCCCTCTGAAGGAGTTGAGTAAGAATGTTGAAGAGGCTCTTCCAGGTATGGTAGTTTATTTCCATAAAGAAGAAAAAAATAGGTATTTTAGGTATTTGGGAGAGTTTAGAAGGAGACCCTGGAACCTATAAGCAAGGTAATTGTGTGTATGCTGTGACTGAGGTGGATTCAGTTAGGATTAGGGAAACTAGGTGGCTGAGTACTGTGATGAAAGCTGTATTTGAGAGTCAATATGATATGAAAAGCCAAGTGAGATGATGAAAAAATAGGCAAGAGATGGAGTAGCAATCATGCGGTCTTTCACTTTTTATGTTGGAAGAATCTTATTGCTTCTTTTTACAGATCAGACAAGTCATAATGTTTTTAATTTTTACTAAATCTCGTGTTTAAGGCAATTATTGAGGCTTTTTAAAAGATAAATAAATGTAAAATTATTTATGTCAAAGATTCAGAAATATGTTATGGGGAATCAAACTGAATCCAGATTTTCTGATATTCAATCAAAGGCTCTTTTGGAAAGAAAATAATAATGCTTATTAATGAAGCAACTGGGTAAAATGACTTTTCTAAGGTTGGTAATTCATTTGTTTTTGTATAATGTGATTATCAGCCAGAGAATCCCTTGCTGTCTTTTAGTCTTCTTGATACTTCAAATATTTCTATCAAGAAATCTGATTAGAAGAAAGGTAATATATTTTAATTATCCTCTGAAAGAAAAACTTGGGGCAATATTCAAAGTTGTCTTTTTATGAACTTGTTTTTGACTTGGTTTAAGGCCTATTGCAAATGTGCATCTTGCATGCATTTTTCACCAAGGAAATCCTCCTAAAAGTATAATTACAACACAACTGTGTTAAGCATTTATGTCAATAGAAAGTGTGCTGAGTGAAAACTGTCAAATCAGACTCTAACTTGTGTACAGAGATAATAGTTGGATATTTTGCTCATGAAAGATAGAAAAATATCAATAACTTCAGAGTCTTAAATATATCACTATTTCAAGTAACTTAATAAGGTATGCTTTGAGTTGTAGTTAAATATATGGTCATTTGAGATTATATGCAGCTCCACTGGGTATAAAAGAGGAGAGATTGTCGTTAAAAATATGCTAACCAACAATTCTTACTCAGAGCACTTTTGCTTTAATTTTTGTTCATAATTTTATCATCAGAAAAACTGATAACCATGCCTTTAGATCCATTTATTCAAGAGAATAATTTTTTTTACTGATTAGGAGGGTTGCATAGAGATTTGTTGTTGTCTATTCTGAGTGTGAGCTCTGCCAGCCTTGAAATATTTGGTGTAGTGAGAACAGTACATAGTTTATGAGCTCATTCTAATGGTATGCAGTTCCATTCCTCATTTTCCATTGATAGTTAAACCATTAAAGAAACAGTTCACAAGCACCAAATTAAAAGAAGCTGACTTGAATCCACACTGCATACAAACCATTTGGGTTTCCAACTACAATCCATTCAAATGGCTAAGAATCAAGTTTAATTTGATAATTGGTAGAGAAAGTGCATATTTAGGGCTATGTCCCATTACTTAGACCTTTAGTTCAGTAAATATCATCTGCACATTCTGGCAAACACTATCTGCAATGATGCCCAAATGAGAAAAATCCCCCTAGTCAGTCACACATTTACTAAATGATATTATGGCAAATGCAGAGTTTTTAGCACGAATTCATCTCAAGAAGTCCAAAATAAGGCTGACTTTTTGTGCTGAAAAATAAAAAATGAACTGATTATTCAATATGGAGTGACCAAAAATATTGAAAAAGCATTTCTTGCAAATCTAGAATTTAATAGGGTATATTGTTCATTATAAAAGCTCGTTGTTCTAATTTTTTCAAAGTTGTGAGAGCTTGAGGATATTCACGTTCACAATCACAGCCCTTCTGTTATTCACCATGAGATTAATTCTATGCTACTCTTTTGAAACTTTGTTTTTTATTGTGATGTAATCAGTTAATAATCTATATTTCAGTTCATTGGATCCCAAAACCCATGTTTTGCTGATTATAGAAGAAATGTTTAATAAAAATAGAAGATACATAAATAGAAACAAAGCTGAAGAAAAGATAACACAAATAATAATTTTTTTAAATTTTGGAGTATTGTTTAAAAATAGTTCTGTAATGACTCAGAGATGCTTGCATGTCCTTATGTACAATCAAAGCTGTTTATTTCATACCAAAGTATGAGCTATAGATGATTTTTCAAGTTATTTTTTTCCTAGACTTTTAACAAAACTGGTCACAATAAGCATTGGGAAAGAGTATTTTTCTTATTGGTGATTTAGATTAGATCCAAGGAAACAAAGGGTAATTTATAACTTTAATTTACTAAAAGCATATGAATTGAATATGCCAGGATTCAATAATGATACTGTGATGCTTAACTCCAGCTGTATCTGTCTTTGTGAATGGTGATTAAAAAAGGCAAATTTGCTTACATCTTTCCTTGCTGACACTGAGGTCATTGCTTTATGGGTTTGCTTTCATTTGCTCATCCATAGTAATTTCTATTTTTGGCTACTCTTGCAAAAACTCAGATGCCCTGAATCAAAATATTCTTGTCATGGAATTGTAGAACAAGGCAAAACTACTATACATAAAAAGAAGAAAAATAAGAAGAGGAGTATGACTGGTTTCATCATAAAACATAGCCAATAACATTATGATATTTAATACAGAAAAAACATTTCACACACTGTTCTTTGTTGTGGCATGAAAATGCTTTTGTAATGGTCATTCCTTGACATGAGATCTTTATAAAAGAAATAACTTATCGCCTTACCTGTAACTGAAATAATGACTAAATCATTAAAAAAAAAAAAGTCTAGTAGTTCCTTCAGAGTAAATCTTCCACAACTTGCTGTAGTAGTGCTAATTGTAAGTATGTTGTACAGTAAGTTAGCCTGAAGCAAAGTTAAGCAAGCAGATTAGGACTGTAATATAGTATCAAGACTCATAAATCAAGCATGCTTGCAGATTTCCTTTCACTTACTGCTCCTTCTTACAGTTCAGACAAGTCATAATTACACATCAGTAGGCATTGTGAACAGAGGAATGAGTTACAACATAACGCACAATAAACCCTGTCATATAAAAGCAAACTGGATAAAATAACAGAAGCAATACTCCATTTTACAACATCACACTAAAGAATTACACCATGCCATTGCGTATTATTCTGATCAATCATGAATCTATCCACAATTGACAGCTTAGTGGGCAAAAATTTACCATTGAAGAATAGTTTCCAGTTTTATTATTTTCTTGTTTGATTATACACATTAAGCACAAGACGATGCATGATTCTCAAAAGCCACAGGTACATAATATAACATTGCCCTGCACACATTGCAATTAAATAAATTCTGCTAATGCTCTTTTAAAGCTTTCTTTTATTAGACATGCTTAAAATAATTCATACTGGATAAATTGTAAGTGGTTCTTTATTTATGTTTTATTAGTATTATAATTTTGAGTAATTATTCAGGTATTCTTGTTACCTTAGACCAAAGAGATGTTGACTCTGAAGTCTTTCCTGTTATTTTCAGGCTTAGATGATATTACCACTAAGCTCAGAGGACTCTCCTTTATCACTAGGTTTGAGCCGAACATTGAAAATAGGATTTAATGAAACATGAGCAAATATTGGTTGTTTCAATTCTAATAAAACATTTAAAAGAACTAATAAATGTAAGGTAATTGTTGAATGCTAATCTAAAATTTCTACCACCAGTTTTATTTTATAGTTGGAACTCGGCAGGCGTTGGGAGGATGTATTTTTTATATTATTTATCAAATATAATTTTGAGAGGCACCAAGGTGTTTTTACCTACTCTGCATTCATAAAAATTTAATGATGGTTAATATATTAATGATATTAGAAATATGAATAAAATAGTTTTAGAGCCAGCGAGTAAATTATATGCCACCCTGGAATTTCCTTCCAGATGTCACTGGGTCCTCATTTTAACTATTACTCGTGTGTACATGAAGGAGATTCTATTTAGAAATGAGAAGTTCGTGCATTACTTTAACTACAGATTATTATTTTTTTTCTCCATAGAATAGTGTTTTATGGCTACTAGAATTTAGAGAGAAACAAGGGAATAGATGATTGGAGAGAGAATGGAAAAAAACTGATTTAGATATATTTTATGCAAATAACAATGACCTTGGAACCAGAGAGCCTGAGTTGAGACTTAAATTACCTAGATACCACTTTCTCTTTAAGAGCCAGAGACTATCTTCAGAACCTAAAACTGTGTTTTGGGCATAGATTTCATTTTAATTAATATATATGTGCATATTAATATATATATTAATATATAAGGGATTATATATATATATATATATATATATATATATATATATATATATATATCTCCCTTATACTCTTTTGCCCCCTGAAGATTCCATGCTAACCGCTTACATAGCAATTAACTTGATGCTTTATAATTGTCTGTTTGCTTGTCTTGCCTTTTTTGAGGTCAAGAACTAAGTCAACATTCTATACCCATGATTAAAGGACAGAGTTGATTGGCACAGAGTTGAAGCTCAATATTTGTTTAGTCTTGGCTCAATAATGTTTATTGATGGTGTATTATATGCCAGACACTGTGATAAATGCTTTATAGACCAGATCTCATTTAATTTTTAGAAAAAAAATGGATATATATTTTATTATTATCATTCCAATTTCGTATATGTAGAAATGATCACATAGCAAAAAAGTGAAGACCCAGGATTTTTGCTCTAGTTCATCTCCAAGGACCCTGCTGATAACTACACTCCACTCCCTATCATCTTGAGTCAACCCCTCAATCTTTTATAATCTTAGTAAATTTAATTTCCCCATTCATGAAGAGGGTCCTGTGGAAATGTTTGGGGTTCAAGTTAGATTCTGGGCCAAGTCTCACACTGGCTTGGGTGAAATCCCAAGGGAACCTGTTTAGAACACATCTTAACAGAGGGACTTGACATAGACAGACCCATTGGAGCCTTTTCTAGATAGAATTTGCTTGCATCTTTCTTTCCTGATGCTGAGAACATTGCTTTAATAATCACCTGGTGTTTGTTTGTTTCTTCTTGTCTGTGTTTGCTCAAAACTTCTGATGATCATAGATAGGTATCCAAGAAGCCAATTAACTATTTCTTTCCTATAAAGGGATGGCTGCTCTTTGATTTTCATAGTTGAAGATTGCAGTTATTTTTGATAGGCTTAGGTCAGAATAATTCTCTACGTTATTAGACTGCTTTATTGAAAACATGGACATTATTGTGCCTTTCCTACCCCCAAATAATATTTAACTGAGCTTGGATAAACTAGTCCATTTAGGCTTTATCAGTCAATTAAGTGGGGATAATGGTGAGAAATTGATAACTTGGCACAGTTCTCAAATTAAAACCCTTGGTTGATCAAGTAGTTAACATCTTATTTCTTGGTTTGTTGTTGTTGAAATGTGACCCTGATGAAATGAGGATATTCTATGAAAATACAGAGCAGACTCAGATTCAAGAATGGCAGAAGCTTTCAAATTCTGAGTAGGAATTTTTTAAGTATAATTAAAAATGTTATATAGCCCTCTTTCCTATTTTAAAGCTTTTATGTCAGCTTCTAATAAATACACCCAAGGAAATAGTAACTTTGATATATAGGGGTTTTCCTTTGATTAGTTATGTTAATGAATTTAACAAAAAGTGAGCAGAAAATGGGAATTAAAGGAGGAACTGGAAAACCCTATTACATCTTATTATCTTGAAATGGATAAACAACACCTAAATAATTAAGAAGTTTCCATCTATCTGCATATACATGCTGCAGGTTAATTTATTAGAAATTATACTTAATATGAAGATCGGCAGCTTAAGATCTGAGCTGTTTGGCTCTTCATCATTAAAGTGTGAATCAAGTCGAAAATTTATGAATTAGTTACTTAAAATTGAGAACAGATCGGGCATTTCCCAGTGAGGAAACAGAGAACATCTAAAAACTCTCAAATGCAGAAAATGAATAAAAAGAAATTAGAGACTCCAAGCTGAGATGTGACAAAGGGTAATTTTGTCTTTAATTTGAAATGTTGCTAACATCAGGGAGAATTAGTATGAAAAGTCTTATATGAGACATCTGTTAACTTGGTCAGCCAAACTAGAAAAAAAAATCTGTAAAATTTCTAAATAGTCATCACTTTTCAATTGGTATCTACGTAGACAGCAAAACTGTATGAAATACAGATACATTTGAACTTCAACTATATGAAACAGATATTTTGGCAATAGAAAGTATCTGTTGGACTATATAGATATTGAAATAATGAGTAATTCATAGTTGATTTGCAGTTTGGAGATTATATATGTATATGCAGCCGTATGGTTAAAAAGGCTTTTTCTTTCTCATTTATTTTCTTAGAAAGTGTTATTATCTAGCTCATTTAAATGGAACCTATGCAGATTTTTCATGCTTTATAAATGGTTCACCAAAGAATTCTCTAACAATCAATTAATTCCCCCCTTCATTTTCAGCAGATGAGTATCTTGTGAGAACGTCTCTCTCTGTCTCTCTGTCTCTCTTTTTTTTATGTTGGTTTGTATAGAACTCTTGCTCCATTTCCTGTAGAAGTCTTTTAGGAAAGTGGTAAATAATAGATTATATGAAAGGAATTGTTTTCTCCCCAGGAAAGTTAACTCTTCTTTTTTTTTCTACCTTCTCTCTTTGTCATAGCTAGAATCTGGTAAAATCTATCTATCTATCTATCTATCTATCTATCTATCTATCTATCTATCTATCTATATATGTTAACATTTTGGTGTAAAAATTTGGCTCAATATGAATTACTTAGTATTTACTAAAAATATTTAGTAGGCAATTAAATTTACATTTATCTCAAACTGTCTCCAACTTTTATTTATATAAATATCTGTAGGCACAAAAGACCAGAATTAAATCTCTGAGAATGCACAATGCAACATACAGATGATGTATTATAGAATTGTACACTTAAAACCTATATAATATTGTTAACCAATGCCAACCCCCTAAAATTAATAAAATTAAAAATTTTTTTAAATGTAGAATCAAAATTTTAGGAGTATTTGAGAATCATCAATGTATATATTATATTTTAAGCTATGAATCTGAATGAGGCCTTCAAGGGGAGAGTACAGGGCCAAAAAGAGAATAGTCCTATGACATTCAGCACTATGAGGCTGAGAGAGGAATGTAGTAAGGGATGGGAAGAAGCAAACAGTGAGGTGGGAAGAAGGAAAATCAAGAAAGTGTCACACCCTGGAAGCTGAGTGAGCAAAGTACTATCAAATCAAGCATGATAGAAACTGAGAACTAGAAAATAGCAGTGTGGAGATAATGGATAACCTTGACAAAGCAGTGTTTATGGTGTTTTAAATTAAACACCTTATTCAAGTGGGCTTCAGAGAAAATAAAAATAGAATTGGTGACAGCACTTTGAGGACATAAGTGGAGCAGAGTGTTGGAGTATTAATTAGAAAAGGAAGTAGGGCTTAACGAGAGATTAAGATAGATAAATAACAACATGTCTATATACTAGAAGTATGTGGAGAGGGAAAAACTGATGTATGTAGGAGAGAACTGATGGTATGATACATTGGGGTAAGAGCCTAGAAAATAGATAGAGGGGTCGTCTTTAGATAAGAACACAGGGTTCTCTAGGTCGGTTTATACCTATACCACTCTACACATGAACGTCTATAACACACATACATTATTTTGATAGAACTATATGATTTCAGTTTCTGTTAGGTAGGTAGATGTGGTATTAGGAGTTTGTGAAAAATCTCTTTTCACTGCTTCATTTCTCAGTGGAGTGAGAAGCCTGGTAACCAGGTGAATGTAGGGTTGTTGGGAAGGTGTTGGAGTGTTGGGTAATGAAAGAATGTAATAATCTAGGAGAGTGGGATGAGAAAAGCACAGCATGCCTGACATTGTTTCATATTGGTGAATTTAAGGCAAGAACAAGAAGCAGGTTGTGTGTTTTCCTTTAGGAGTAGACAGGCATAGAGTAGGGAAAGAGTCGAATTGACCCACTATTGTGGTTCACTAGAGTACAATAAAACAGGGGGAGAGACAAGGAAGTTGAGAATGTAAGCAAGGGAATAATTACTCTGATTGGCTTTGAAAATCAAGCTGATAAGGACTGGTGTGATCCCTTTGCAAATTCTTCCTAAGTAGTATCCTTAGTTGCCTGCTCCTTTCTTCTCTGTCCTTCAGCTTGAACCTCATTTCTCTATGCCCTAGTCCATTCTCATCATTACTCAATTATGGCACATTTTTAAAAACATATTCTTTTGGCATGTTCTCTTTGTTGTAAAGATCTTTTTCTCATGCCTCTACCTTCTATTTATCCTAGAAAATCCAAATAGAATTCACTGTTTTGTAAAACTTTTCTCTTGTTTTCAAGGCACAGATAATTTTTTGCCTTTATTTCCATTGCACTTGGTTAATATTTTATTTTAGGACACTAACTTTACATTATAATCAACTATTGACAAGCCTGGATCCTTAGAAATGGTAATTTTTAAAGCTATGAAATAAGCATTATTCATATTTTTTATTCCTTTGATTCCAACTATTTTTAACTTATAATCATCAATAAGAATTTGTATAAGTGGATACAAATGATACATGAACAAATGAATGAACTGAAATGGGAACATATGGTGGTGACCAATGTTCTTACCTCTTTTGTATAAAATAGAAGAGTTTGAATTTAATATCATAGATATGGGTCTTAATCCAAATATATGTATATACATGTATATATACATATCTATAAAACATGAGGTGACAAGTATAACAGCTCTGTTTTGGGAAGTCTGTGCCAGTATATCTAGGAGGAAAATGAGGGAGGGTGTCAGTTCTAAAGGTAACTAAGAGAGACCTATATAGATCTATAGTTAACAGAGAACTCTATCTCCATCAATATTATTTTAGTTATAAATAAACCCAGCATCCTTGCAGCTATTACTACTGTAAGCTGCTGTTATCCCCCACTTCCTTGCAATCTGTGAATTTTTTCAAGTTTTTTTTTAACATCCAGATACTTTGCCCTTGAGCACATATGTGGCTGATTGTTCACCTAGCAACATTCATGAATTATTTTCCTGCAGTGCCTCCCATCCACTGTTCCTCAGTTTCCTTTTAGAAAAACGGTGATTATGATTTCCGTTCTACCTACAATAGTTGGAGAAAATACATATTGTCATGGATATGAGTGTCTTTGAAAGTGCTAGATATATACAAGGTATTATTAATTGTCTGAAATAAGAACAAAAATCTGAATTATTAGTTGTGTTGTGAGACTTAGAAAGTTAGGCATGCATTGGCTTTATTTCCTTTATAAATGATTGCTAATTTATGTTGTATTTTTTACTTTAGTCCAAGAAATGCACCCAGAGGGGAAATGCATAACTTTAAGATATTGAATAACTGGAAAATCTGGTAACAGTATTAATGATTGGAATGTTCCTACGATACTAGTCATGATTTTTATTTTTATTTATTTATTTTTTATGGTTTATGTACCAGTGAGCTAACGATAAACTAAAAGCTTTTCTCAAATAAGGGAGAGTTTAAGCTTTGAAAGAAATTAGGTTACAACATATGATGGAATAACCTTAACAAAACTATACCAGTAAGAAAGCTAGGGAAGAGAGGTACAGGGAGAGTAAAAAGATGTTTTCAAAAGCTGAAGAACTGATAGGAAAAGAGGTTGAGACCAAAGTGCTAAATTACCCAAACAAATTAAATCAGCACTCTCGGCCTGCAAAATCTTAAAGAAAATATAGTAATCTGAAAGGCACCCTGTCTGCCTGCCACTAGAGTCATCATTAGATGCTATGTGTGGTAATTGCCAGCTAAACTTTTGTGTAATAGATGAAAGAGCTGTGACCAACTATAATTTTGAATCTATAGTCTAGTTGTTTGGGGATTTCTCACTATAGCTGGCTGACATATATTTGAATGAAGTCCATGATTGTGTGTCTGAAATGTTGCATTTTCAATCTAAAGCTTTTTAATTAGTCTTTGGTATGGCTATACATCTGAAAATGGTAAGAGGCAAAGCAGGAAATAAGAAATAATGCTTGCTTTTCTGAACTAAATAAAACATTTAATATGGATTGACGAGACACATATGGCAAATAAAATATTTAAGGGGGTTGTTTCTCATTAAAAATTATGTTTAGAGAGAGTCATGAAAAATTTTAAATTTTAAATTATAGACACGTGGCTTTTAAAATACATGTATTTTCCTGCATGAAATCTTCAGATAATTTGATGTTATTTGATGTAAGGAGAGGAAAACCTGTAAGCAGAAGGGGTTTTAATTACAAATATGCTGAACTTCTGTTAAACCCTAAACTCTACCTAGAAATGAGATTGTCTCCAAACAAAATTGACTAAATGCCTGTGTATCAGGTAAGGCCACAGAAATGACACATTTGTTAACTACAATGTCTTAAAAAATATTAACTTGATTACAAACATTTAAAAATTGAGAGATTTCACCTTTTTAAAAATATCTAAATTTCCAGAAAAAAAAATCATAACTTCTGGCAATAATGAACATATATTATTGCTTGGCAGCAAGTAAGTGGGTTTCATAGCAGCTGTCCTTTCAATGAGGTATCTATTCTCCTGATCCCTGAGATCTTCCTCACCCTCTCTTGGTCTTGTAAGCTGCTGACTTCACTCATTTAAGTTTCCTGACTGGCATCTGTCTGCATCTAAGTTTGAAACTTTACTCTTCATGGGGTCTTGACCACCTCTGACAAAATGTGACTTTAAATCTCATGTTGTCATGTTAAAAGTTCTGTCATATAATGAGGGCTCAGTGAAGCTGCAGAGGTTAGAGCAAAATTTTATGTATTAATTATGATTGGCACCCCCATCAAAAGAGCGACTTAAAATTTTAATCATAGTAATAGAATTAATCCCTCAGCAAAAATGTGGAGGTTCACTCAGATTACTTAATATAAAACTATTGGTACTGACATTAAGGACTAACAAAATTGAAGTTGAAATTAGACCAGCACTTGACAGTAAGAAAAGAGATCATTTCAACATGACATAGGAAGCTATTAGAGACAGTGAAATGTAAACAAAGAAAACAATTTAATAAAATACATTTTTAAAGGCACCTATATTAAAACCTAGACAGAATAATCTCAAACCAATAGCATAGATTTAGAGACTTCCGCAATACCATTTCTAAATAAAATGAAGCAGATTTTTAGAAATATAAAATGATTTCATGTTATTTTTTCCCATTTGAACCAGATTTCTTGGATTAAATTGCTATTTAAGTTGAATTTGATAAAGATAAAATTCATAAATGCATGCAGAATATATTCATAACAATATTGCACCTTGCTGAAAAAGTAGATGAAATAGATAATATGATATTTTTTATTGGACCAATAAATAAAAGGCAATTCTCAAGCTCCAAAGTCTCAAGTACATTTTCACTTTAAATGAACACACTCATGAAGCATTTTATTGCAACATTTTCTTGTGGGAATATATAGGTAAATGACTACAAGAAGATGAAAGTGAGTTATAAACTGTAAAGCCCTATTTAAAAATTCTTTATATTCTTAGCATACAGCTGGACCCATTGTGACTTCTGTGTGCTATGATTAACATCCATCTTACAGAATTAAAATGAATTACAAGAGAAAGAATTAGTAAATATTTCATCAGATGAGGAAAATGATTGAACCTATACTATGACAAAATTACTGAATTAGCATCGATATTTATAAATATAATATGCTCATGATAATAATTTGCATAATTATCATACAGTTAGACTTTCAGTTATATAATTATATTTCTAATAGCTAACATTTATTGAGTGCTAACTGTGTTTCAATAAGTACTTCATTTGTATTAATTAATTTAATCCTCGACCAGATCTAGGAGTTTGAAACTATTATTTGTGTTTTGAAGAAGGGGAAATTGAGAAAGGAGGTTTAAGTAACCTCTTTGAGTTCACACAGTTAGGAGCTGGCAGAAATTTGAACCTAACCAATCTGGCTCCTGAACCTGTGCTTGACTAGATGGAAAATCTCAACTCAAAGAACAATGACTTATGATCATAAATCCATGTTCTACCTATCTCAAAATGCGTGCCTTTGGCAAACACCTTAACTTGCTATTTCAGCAAGTTAAGCAAGTTCATAGGTTTGTGATCAATATTTAGTAAGTTAACATATAGAAAGCATGTCCAGTGTATATGGATCTAGGTGCTTGAGAATAGGGGTCAGCTTTTGTTACTATTATAACTTATTAATAATGTTCACTTGGTTATTAATAACATAGTAATTATTTGGCACCCAGAGTAGTAATTTATGTGTGAAAAATTATTCACTTTTATAAGAAAAGTGAGGGATGTCAATGATCTTTTTAACTATAGGATCTTGTCTTTACTGCCAAAAGTAAAATAAATGTTTATGATATTATAGAATTTAAATGAAATACTGGTAAACACATTTTTTTTTGTAGTTGAGTAAAAAAATATGGTTTATAGTATTTCAGAATACAGACCTTTAAAATCTTATTTTCTATAATAAGACATTGTATTTTTAAAAACTTACATTTTATTTGAGTAATTTTTATAGTCTTTTTTACAATCTTAAAAATTCAATTCACTTAATTTTCTCTAACAAATTGGTAAACATTAATAATTATAAGTTAAAAAATAAAATTTGACAAATTATACATTTTGGCAATGGAATAATGGCCTTACAGATTTGCTCCAGGCTGTGGAAGTAATCAAGGCATCAGTGTGTGGTTAGCTAGGTAGATTTTGAAGGGAAAGAAGGAGTGAAGTGGGTGGGGGGAGCGAGAGAGAGAGACAGAGAGAGAGGAGAGACTAGAAGAGAGATAAGGGGGAAAAAGAGAGACAGCTATAGCCAATGGCATTCCGGTATTATCATGACAGAATTCACATTCAGATTTGCAGGATGCACCATGTGATTAAGGACAAAGGGAACATGAAACTCTTAAGTGAAAACCAGAGTGCCAATGAATGGGAAAAGAGACTTTCAAACTGTGTCATCAGGGAACAGATGTTTCAGACCAGGGGCTGCTCCTTTACTCAGTGCTATATGGAATCCTCTCAATAGTGGATGCTGTAGTGGAAGAAGTGGCAAAACACGAGTTAGATGAGTTTAAACCTAAATGAAGTGAAAACACTAACAGGATTGAATTTACCAGAAACTAATCAGGTTAAATAATCTCTTGTTAGGTTGTACAGGACCATGAAAGTTATATTCTTGACATATCTGATTATTAATCCTTTGAAAAGTTCGCCTATTATAGTGTTACTAGAAATTCTGAGTAAATCAAGTGTGAAATAATTGTATCTAAAGGTGAGAGCTTTGTACATGACACATGAAATTTACTTGGCAAAAAATATTGTTCCTACACACAAAGTAAAAAAAAAAGCTCATTAATATTAGTTTACATAAATATACAATATATGCAAAGATAAAACTAATTGAGGATGCAAGGATCATATGAAAAAAATATGCACTTTTATTGAGAGATTGAAAATAATTAAATTGAAAAGAACTCTATGTTCTTGTATAGGAAGATCATGATATCAAGTCTTTTTAATTTAATGCAATTTTATTCAAATTTGAAATAATTTGTGTCAATTTAAGAAAATATTCTAAACATTATTTGAAAAAAACAGGTAATAAAAGCAAAAAAAATTCTGAAAATAAAAGATAAGGAGTGGATGAATCTCATTGCAAACTACTGAAATATACTAAATAATAACAATAATTATCATAGTGAGGAACTGGTTCCACAGTAAATAAGGAATACCCATGGAATAGAGAAGATAGCTCTGTGTCTGTGTGTGTGTGTGTGTGTGTGTGTGTGTAATATATATCTATGTCATAGATGACAATATCATTTCAAATCAGTGGTATAAAGAGAGATTAATAGATAGTGATGAGAGAATGATTCACTATTTGGAAAAAATGTGGATCCTTACTTTACTGCTGGCATCACAGTAATTTTGAGGTAGACATGAGAATTAAATGTCAAAATTATTGTCTAAGAAAAGCAACAAAAACATCTTCATGTTTTTAAAACCATAAGGTACAAAGATTGTTCAATAGTATAATATCACAAATTAATAGATGGATACAATGACCATATAAAATTTAATTATCTTCCCATTGGCAAAACATAACACAAAACAAAAATCCCTCCACAAAATGAAAGGTAAATGAAAAATGGAGAAATATTTGTTGCGATTTTAATATATCTTGAGTAATCTCTTTAATGTATAAAGTACTATAATCAAATAAAGACAAAATAAATAAAATAATAAAAAAAAAGGAGAAACCATGTGAAAGAAAGTTCAACTTTCTTAGTAAGAACATATTGGTTTTGGGTTTGTCAAATTAACATTTTTAAATAATATCATCTATTTTGTTTCAGGATAAAAGTTTACTACATTGCCAGAAACAAGATAAATTAATACCAACTTTCTGTAGAATAATGTAGTAATGTATGTCATAAGGCAGAAAACAGTCATTTATTCAGTAATTCCATTATTTAAAAAAAATTATCAGTTATAGAAATAATTTTCATTACAATGTTGTTTACAATAATAAAAAACTCAGAAACAACGTAAATGTCCAATAGTAGTGAAACAAATGGTACTAAAATTATACAATAGGTTATCACTAAAAGTTCTAGTTATCTTTTAACACAGAAATATATATGTATGAGATATATTACTTTTAAAAACTTTTAAAAATTGTATATACACAGACACACAGAAAATACATATGCACATATATCCACTTGTATACATATGTATACACATACATATATAAATGCACACATAAGATATTTAAAACTCACATAGACAAATAAATATTCATATTTATATATTAATTTGTGTGTACAAATTAATTTACTTGTATATACACATGATATATATAAATTTACATATATACTATAGACTTCTATTTGTCATATATTTATGCACTTTATATTGATTTGTTTATATATATGTGTGTATATATGTATGTATATATGTGTATAAATGATATAGACTATAGTTAACCATTATTATCTCTATATAGAAAAAATAATGATAATTTTTATATCTTCCTTGTGCTTATCTATAGCTTTAAACTTTTTTATAATATGTATACTGCTATATAATTAATCAACAATGCAAATAATTTGCCTATCATGAGTTAATAACTAATATCTTTGTTCTTTGACATATGTTATCAATGCAATTTAGATTTGGTTTTGTGCTTGAGTGAAAATAAAAGTTCATTTCTCATTTTAATCAACTGTTGCATTAATATCTGGCAATAGTTGGGTATGTTAAACTATTCAGTAAGTTATGATCCTGTGGAAGGTAAGTCTTTTCCCGCAAGTGGCAGGTAGCTAAAGAACCACCTACTATAGCTAGGCTGTGATTTATTAGCCTTTTCAACAAGATAAGACTTGAAAAACAGGAAAGGAGAGTTTAAGACTGACACAAAGTACCAGTAATGAAGAGTAATAAGATTTCCCCCTCGACCCCAAATTACAATGAGTAGTGCTCTCTGAATTTATCTTAAATTCTCAGTGAATATTCTCCATTAACAACATACTATCATTCTTTAACTGCAGTGCATGTCATCCTTGCCTAGTGGGAACCTAATTTGCTTTAAATTGCCGAAGTGCTCATTATGGAATGCTTAGTAGCTAGAGTTTGTACATAATATTTGAAAATCAACCTTAATTTTTCTGCTAGAGATGAACACTTGGATTCCATGGTAAACATAATCAGAGATTTACAGAAACCTAGTGAACTCTGTTTATTATACTTGCCTAGAATAGCTACAGAAAAGGTCAGAGGTTCAACGTCTTCATGCAGAGACAGATCATGTTCTAGCTGGTTCTGAGGAGTTAAAAAACAGTAGGTGATGCTTTAATGAATGGCTTATCATGTGAAACACACTATGTGATAATAGCAGTGTTGGTAAGACAAGAAGGGAGCTTTTTTTCTCTCTCTATTTTTTTTTGTAAGGTTTTAGTTAGTTTTTATGTTGCTTTAATGCTTGCAGTTCAATAGTAGCAAACAGAATGGTTCACTGAAAACTGTTAAATTCTACAGAGTCTTAACTTATTTTGTAAACTGGACTGTAATTTTTATTTTACTTTATTTTACTATTTTGTTTTTATTTTATCAAAAGCAAACATTTTATAAATTTATGTATCTAGGTTGGAACTTTTGATGTCTTGAATTATGACTTTTGTTTAGTCTCTTCTGTATGAGTTGGTTTTAAATAAAGAAAAAATAATAGAAGCCTCAAGAGGCAGAAGTTTTATTGTAAAAATGCCCTTAGAGTATAAAAGAACTTGCTGGAGTGACAACAAGAATATGCAAAAACATCTCTTTTTCGTGGGATGCCTTTTTCAAAATGCAGTGAACCAATGAGAAAATTTAACTTAGCAGATTCTCTTCACCTCAGCCCACTCTCCTCTCATTCAGATAGCAAAACAAGAATTGGATTCATGGCTAAAAAGAACAACTGAGTACCAGTTCCTCTCAAACTTTAATGAACATATGAATAACGTAGACATTCTGATTAAGTAGATCTGCAATTCTGCAATTCTAACAAGCTCCCATGATGGCAATGCTCCTGGTGAACAGATCAATCTAATGTAGCTAGGTGTGTGCAAGTGAACAAAAAATTAATAATTGAAAATATAACTTCATAGAATATAATAGAATGCAATGAGAAGAAAGAGATCTTAATATAATAAGAATTTAGTGAATGATTAGAAAAGAAGGATCTAGTCCATCCGTATTGAGGAAACTGATTAGGTCTTTGAAGCAAAGAAAATTGCATTACTCTTTCACATCAATACCAAAGTCATTGCCAGGTGTATTGAGATATTTTTGTGTAAAATTCAAGACTACAAAATTAATCAATTATGAAACTATCAAATAAATATAAATTAAGAATAGGGAGGGTAATTTTAAGTACAAAACAGGCAGAACTCTAAAAGAAAAATTTTGATATATTTGACAATGTACATGTAAAACTTTTTAATATTAACATAATTAAAAGGTAAATAATAAGTTATGAAGATATTTGCAAAGCATAACATTTTAGTAAAAAATTAGTTTAAAATTTTTAGTAAAATATTAGTTTAAAAATTTTTATATTCTAATATAGTAAATGAATGTATTTTAGAAAAATATTCAGAGATATGCATAGAGATGTTTTTATACACATATTAATCACAGCATAAATGATAGTGTTAAAGAATAGAAAATATCCAAATTAAACAATCAGAAATAAGCTTAAAAATCTAGACTATAAAATACTATGAAAATATTCAGTGGTAGCTTAAAAGAGAATTTAATATTATAGGAAATTTTCATGATTTATTTTTAAGTGTGAAATTATCAAATTCTACTAAAAATCTCTCTATATTATACATGTAATGTAATTATGTATACATGTGGATGGATGAATAGATAGAAACATATATATACAAATGGAGGAAGTAAACATTTTTATAAAGACATATTTTAAGAAATATTTTTTGTGGTTGTTGGGATTATAAAGTTTATTTTATTCTTTATACTCTTCTATATATCCAAATTTTCTGCAACAAAATTTATTATTTTTATAATCACCAATTGTACTATAGCAATTTTTTTAAATTAAGAAGACCTGTGAATTCAGAAAGAATGTGTTTTTCATGCCACAATAATTTTAGTCCTGACAAAACCTAGGTCAGAGAAGGCCCAAAGCATCCTATGTCCTCGTAGCCTCTCCTCTGACCCTTAAATAATACAAAAGAGACTCCAAGGAGAAAGGCAGAGTCCAGATTCTTCTTCAGGTTTTATTCATCAGTCATAAACCACTATTAAGCATCTATGATATATATCTAGCACTTCTTTAATAAATCCGTTTGTAAAAATATCCTAATGAGTTAGTTTGACGACATGTACATACTTAGATAATTAAAAATTTTCTTTTTTATGGTAAAAATGTTTTTTTATAGCCATGTTTTCACTTTGAGATGTTTCTACTTTGCCTATCTAAAAACATGGTCGTGTCAAAAGATAAATAGCTTTGATTTAAAGAGGATACAGCATGTAATAGCCACAGTGCATGTATTATATATAATAATTATAAATCCTTTGCAAAACAGATATTATTGTCTCTCATTTTACAAATACAGCATTGAGATGTTTAAAATAATAGAAGAATCTAACTCTGTTTGTATACTCATTCTCTGAAGTGTGTTATAGCCAATATTTTTTTCTTTATTTTATATACCTTTCTTCACGATTTTTACTTAATAATCAAAGAGAAGCGATTAAAAAAATGATAAACTATTCTATACTATTGCATGTCATGAATTTGCAAACAGGTCCTTGGTCTCTACAGCGTCCAGAGATATTTTGTCCCAATCTCTTAGAGAACTGACATTAATTGAGTTATTTCAAGTCTGTTTTATGGTTATGGACGTCCCCTGGGAGAAAGTTCTCAATGCAATCTGTGAGCATCAGTCATTTATCAAACTTCTCACACACTTCAGAGAATGAGTATACAAATGGGAGCCAATTGTAGGAAGACAAATCCCTCCACAGTGTTCTAATTATTTAAAAAGAGGTTAAAGAGGCCATGGAAATATTTTTGTTGTTGTTTGTTTGTTTGTTCTAATAGCACAGTACTTCTGCTCCAGGTTATAAGGAAACAGGTATGTAGCGGTAGCTCAGATAACTTGAACAAAATTTCCCTCCTGCTTCCAGTTCTTTTTGCCAAACAGCAGAGAACTTATTTTTTAAATGCTACTTCAGAAAAGAAACAGCATTTATTTTTCACTTTAACATGCTCAAAAAATCACCCTTGGAAAGTGGTATTAAAAGAGTTAAAATAGGTCCAACACCAGCCTTCCTGAAACTTGAGACTGAGTAGTTTTGATTGGTTCCTTCAGTGAAGCCAGAACACCTGTGTGCTCCTTCTTCAAGCCCTGGAATGCTGCGCCTGGCCTCTTCTGCCCTTGCACTTTAGAAGAACATATTCTATTAGAGAACTATTCTCTTAGAGCTCTTATGTGCTTTACTTTTAGCAGCAAAAACAAAATCAGTCTGAATCTTCAGATCTTACTGCTATTTTTGCTGACCTATCTCTAACTTGCCTAAAATATTAATCCCCTCTACCCAAGTCACACAAATTTAGACCAAGGGAACATTTGACACACCATTCGAGTACCTTGTAAATTGAAAAGAAAAATCACCCTTTCTATAATATTTTAGTTTTGTAATTTTCATGCTTAGAAAAATGTTAAAGTAGATTTTATTAAATTTTATTTATATTAATAACAATATGTTATATAGCAATATATAAGGGTATATTCATGAACATATACCAGTATAACACACATTGTCATATATAATACAAATGTCATATGTTAATTTATTAATTTGAATGAGCAGGACTTGGGTTTAGGGGATCTTAGAGGATTCGCATCGGGCTCTGCTTTAGTCCTTTAGAAGAGATGACACCTTATCTGAGACTTAAAGAAAAACGGACATTAATGAAGTAAGTAAAAAATCTTGGAATACAAGAAGGCATAAGAGGTAAATGTCCAGGACTTGGGGATTGGATGTGAGAGGTAAGAGAGTCTCAGATTTTAGATTGCTCAGTCATATGGTGATGGTGGTGATATAGCCAGATGTAGACTTATTGGAGGATATTTCTGATGGGAAAGATAATCTATATAAGTTTAGGACATGTTAATTTAGTTCAATTTATGATACATCCAATTAAATGTATTTATTGGGCATTTAGATTTAAAATAGCAAGCAGAAGTTAGTACTGAAACAGTAAACTTGAATATATGCAGTAGTGAAACCATAAGAGCAGATTTCCCAGGTAAAAGTGGATGAGGAATAGAATGCTGGCAAAGGACAGTTTTAAATATTAGATAGAGCAGAGTTTCTCATCATCAGTACTATTGACATCTTATACTGAATCATTTTGTTGTTGTTGTTATGAGAGAGGCTGTTTTGTGCAATTCATCATATTTAACACTATTCCTGACCTCTACACAGTAGACTCCAGTAGCACTCCCTGCTAGCTCTGGATGTGACCAAAATGTCTTCACACACTGCCAAATATCCCCTGTGAAACAGATCACCTCCAGTTTAGAACCACTGAAACTGAAGAGAAACTATGAAACAGACTTTCAGCATGGTAGAAAAAGAAGAAGTATTTAAACATTTCATAAAAATAAAAGGGGTCAATACTTTTAAAATAGAGATAATATTTATTCACGGGTTGATTTTTAAAGGCAAAAGGTTGAAACCTGGATACTGAAAATTATTCATTAGATATGGTGGTACAAATGTCTGTGATGAGATTTGCCAGAGTAAATTCAGATTGGGATGGAAGCCAATTTATAAAAAGTTAACAACATACTTGAATTAAAAGAGAGAAATTAGAGGTAGCAAAAGTATTATAATCTTTTATAAAATTTAGCTGAAATGAAAAAGTAGAACTGTAAGGCTCCTTCCTGTTAGTGAGGACACAAGGAGAGAGTGCAATTCATTTTAGTAAGAGAGAGGATGAAAAAATGGAAGCTAAAGAAGGTAAAAAGGAAAATTAATAGAGCAAATTTGAAAATTATCTGATCAAATGATTAGAGAAAACAATGGTTTATGTATTAGTTGTCTTTTGCATCGTAATGAATTTTTCCAAAATTTAATAGCTTCAAATAACAATATTGATTCATTCTCAATTTCTTTACATTAGATTCCAGGTGCATCTTAGCTGGGTCCTCTGCTTCAGGTTTTCTCGCAGGCTAGAGTCAAGGTAGTCTGGGGCTGCAGCCTTCCAGGCTCCACTTGGGAAAGATGTGCTCCTCACAAGGTTGTTGGCACATTAGTCCCTTCTGAGTTCTTAGACTGGGGACCTCAATTTCCTGTCAGTTGGCCAAAGATCCTGCTTAGTTCCTTGCCCTGTAGGCCTCTCTAAAGGACATTTTATAATATGGCAATTTGTTTAATCAGTAAAAGAGAGAAATAGTGAGAGAGAAACAAAGAAAGAGGGAAACACAGAGAGACAGAGAGAAACAGAGAAAATACTAAATTTTCTATAATCTAAGAAGTGACATACCATCACTCTTGCTATATTCTATTCCTTAGAGACAAGGCAACTCGTTCTGTCAACCCTATGCACCAGGAGAAAGAGTTAGACAAAGGTCTGAATACCATGAAGCAGGCATCGTTAGGAATCGTTTCAGGAGTGGCCTCCCACAGAATGGAAATATGGATATATTTGTAAGTGGAGACTGTGTGCATAAAGTTGAGGAAATTCACATATGATGGCCTTGAATTTATCCAATGTGTCATTCTGAGACTTATAGAGAAAGTATTGAATAGAATGCTGAGGAATGATATGACAATTTGGAATATCTGCTCAGAGAAATAGAAAAAACCTTGACCAGGATCAAGAACAAGTAAAGAGTTTAGTAAAAGCTGAAAGGTCAGCTAAGAACAAGATCAATGAATTTATTTGAGATCAATTTATAGAGTTTGAACGTTTCCTGTAGCAGGACTCATCATCCACATACAGGAAAAGGAAAATGCTGATTTTAGAACCCATCCATGTCTGGGATTTGTTCCATGGGCACTAAGGAAGAATAAATAGGACTTTGAGAGCTAGTGAGAGGGTCTTTCTAGTTTGGCACCCAGAATCTAGATAATGAGTAGAAAGATCAACCAATGAAATGGCATAATCAAGGGACTTTAAGGCACTATTTAATAGAAGAGCAATTATTGGAGAAGTGAAAGTGAGTGGGAACATGATATATATAGAGTACATGGACAAAATGAACACAGGAATTCCAGAAGTTTAATCTACAGTAAAATGGTACTGAAAATCAGTGGTGGGAGGAGGGCTAGAAAATGTGAGTGTATTGAATGAATCAGACTGATGGAAATGCAATCTTAGAGTAGAGAGCATCTTAAGAAACTCTTTAAATGTAAATTCTTTTAATAATTGAGAATCAATATGATAGACTAGAAAGTATCACACAGACTACTAAAAATGGGAGGGAGAAAAAACTCCCAGGATTTTATTCTTACAATCTGACAGCACACCCTTATCTTTCAGTATCAAACCCATCTCAGACAGTTAAATTTAGTGCCTTTGGTCAGCTTTGCTTTGAAAATAAAGCATTGTATTCTGTCCTGGTTTTTTAAGGTTTTGATATTTTATTCTGCACCAAGTTATGCTGATCAGTCCTTTAAAATACAAGCTTATTTGGAAGGGGTTGAAAATAATAAAACAAAATTACTTGAGTTATTTTTATCATTCTTTCTTCACTTATCCTACACAATAAAAAAATGTTTGAAAAGAGTTAAAAATCAGTATGTGTAGCTAGTTAGCTATAGTTTTCTATGGGGACACACCCACAATAAAAAAAAAATAAATAAAAAAGAAACAACCACACAGACTAGCCTAGTTTTTAACTAAGGAATTTCACTAGTAATATATCAGAACTGGTAAATTTACCCCATCTTTGCCATGTGGATAAAAAAGCTCATGTAAAAAGAATATTCCTTGAATAATTGGATATACATAGATATGTTACCCAAGCATATATTTCTTAGCTGATTTAGAAAGAATAGTGGGACCATATTAATTAGGCTAAAGTCTCAGCTGACGTTAGAAAGGAGCTACAAAATTACAATGGCTTTATGAATACAATTTTGTTTCCCTTTATGTAGTAGAATCTATGTGAACAATTCATTTTGGCTGCACATCTCTACTCCATGCTGCTTTTCAAGGTCCATGGTTTTTTGCCTTTTACTGTGTACCTATCTCTAGTTGTTGTCTCGATCTGCATGGCTCAAATTGGCATAAGCTTGTTTATGGGAAAGAGAAAAGGACCGTAGAGAACACATAGTCACTGTTTATAGGCCCAGATTTAGGAATAACACACATTACTTCTCTTTACATTGCTACAATTTAATCTCATGGTTACCAGTAGCCGCAAAGGAGGTGGGCAAATGCAATTTTTAGATGAGTAGCTAGAGGCTATGTTTTTATAACTATGAAGGAAAAACAAGATATTTTGGTGAACAAATACTTCTCTGAGTAAAACAAATCAAAGTAAGTCAAATCAATATACCCAAATAGTAGTTCCAAATAAATGCAGAAATTTTCCTCTACAAAGCACATAGATAAATTTTCTGGGCTGTTCCATTATGCATAATGAAAAGCCTTGTTATCAGCAATGCAAAGTCAAGAAATCTTTTTTTTTAATTTTTCTTTTTGAAAGAAATTACTGATCTTAGAATCAAATGCTGTTATAGCATTTATAAGGAGAATAATGGTAGAAGAAAAACAAACAAGCTCATTATTATACATATAGACACCATTGTAAGAATTAGAAATCATCCATTTACCCATATTTAATATGCAAGTGATCTCAATTTGATCAATACTAAAGATAACTCTTACCAAACTCATCTATACTTTTAAACAAAAATATTTGTTTGTTAAAAACAATACATAAAATGGAAATTAAATTATATCTATTGCATAAATGACTGGCTTGTAATTTTTCAATGTCAAAGATTTTATAATTTTAAGGTTTAAGATTTATAGGTTTAGGTTTATAGGTTTAAGATTTATGGAAGGGAGATGCACAATCATAAAAGAATACTTTTCTCTCAATTTTTCACGTATGGAACATTATCTATGTTTTGTACTAAATTTGAGGGTGTGAAACTGATTACTAAATTTGAGGGTGTGAAACTGATTACATAAGGAATTAAGTAAAAAAGCCTGGGTTATTGATCCCAGAGAAACCTAGTTTCCAATCACCACTTTCTAGATGTGTGACTTTGTATAAATTACATATAATTTAATCCAAGATAGGAGGTAACTTTTGATTCTCAGTCCTACAAAACTAAAGTGGGAATAAACACATTTATATTATAGTAATTCTGAATGAATTAAGCATTGTGATTTAAGTAGAGTATATGGTAAGTACTCATTGAAACATAATTGCTTTCGTTATCTATTGATGTGTTTCAAACCACTCAAGAATTTAACTGCATAAAACAACTGTTTTTATTATTCTCATGATTCTGTGGATTAGGAATCCAGGTAGGCACAGAGAGAACAGCTTGCCTCTGCTCCAAGATGCCTGAGACCTCAGTTTGAAGGATTTGAACACATGAAGATAAATTTGATAACCTGACTGGGACCATATATATGCCCTCAGATCTGGCTTGTTTATTTCTTCATTTGTTCTCTACACGCTGTTAGCTGAGACTAAAATATTCTACATTACTTTTTCACTTATATGTCTGGTACTTGGGTCTGGAGGTCCAGAACAGACTTAGACTGGCTAGGCATATCTACATGTGTCCTCTCTATGTGGTTAGATTGGGCTTCCTCACAGAGTACCCAAACATTATATAGAGCACCCAGCTTCCTCCAAAGTAAATATTCCAAGAGGCCAAGCTACACACTGGAGGCTGAAGACTTGGTCTCAGCAGACTTGCAGCATCATTTCTGCCACAGTCACTGGGTTAGCTCTGTTTCAATAAGAGGGGGCACCACTTGATGTGAGGAATAGAATACATAAATAAAGAAAGGTAGAATTATTTGAGGTCCTCTTTAGAGACTAGCTACTAAACTAATAAAATTACATAAAATAATCTTTTCTTTTGTTTTCTGCTATTTTTAGAAAATATATATTTATATATAATACATATTATAAAAATATAAAAATACATAAATATATATAAATATGTATATACAAAATAAAATATAGTCCCTAAAAAAGCATAAAATTATATATAATATGCAATTTGTATATAATATAAATTATATATTTATACAAAATAAATATATATTACTTTAATAGTAAAATCTATAATAAAGTATATGTAAACAAATATAACATAAATTATATATAATTATAAATTTATATTAATATATAATAAGATATGTCTAATATATATTTTATAAAATAATTATTGTATAAATAACTTAAATATAATTTAAATAAATAAATGTAAATAAATAATTACATAAATAATTATGTTATTACATTAAATTAATATACTTATGATATTTCTATTATGTAAAATACATATAAATATAATATAAATATAAATGGTCATACCAGTATAACCTGATTTACCAGCTTGAGGAATAATTAAGAACTCATCTCTTTTTAACATTAAAATTAATTTAAATAAATTTTGCAGGTTCACCCCTCCCTAAACTGGCAGGAGACCCATTCATTATATTTTAGTACCTCTCCTTTCTCAAATAGTGCATGAACTCCCCGAGCTTGCTTAGTCTAAAGAAATCTGTCTTACTTTGAAAAACCAAAGAGAAAGACGAAGAAATAATGGGTCCACACATGGGGCCCAGTTTTCTACCAGGCTTATTTTGACTACAGCATACACATCCTTATTGAAAACTGGTCCAACACAATTTTTGGTACCATATTTACCATTGTAGTGATGCCTTTTCAGACCCAGAAAGGTTGATTCCACCACCTCATGCTTCCTACATTTAAGATTAACTAAGAGTTTTCCAGAGTTGGGGTACCAAGTTTATGGAAACTTAAACCTGTTATCTCCCTTCTTCTTCTCAGTCATGATTTCCATAGATGACTTCTCGTTTCAGAAACATACAATGCAAAGTCAGTGCTTTTCCTACATATTCCTGACTAATTTATGGTCTGAATCCCCCGGCATTCTGATTGGCTCATTAAGTGTTAGTCCATACAGTGAACAACATTTGAAAATAAGGAGATTTCTCATAAAAATCTGGTTTCTGTTTATCTTTAAAGAACAGATCAGACAAGTGATTCACATTCTTACAAGGCAATTGAAGAGCAGTTGTCTTCTACACACTCACTCTCTTCACTGGCATTTATTATCCCTGTACTTGTGATTGCCACTGATCTGGTTCTTGGTGTGAAGTTTGGTCTCTAAATCACATCGTTCTTTCTTTCATGGCAGCGATTCTAAAAATGTAGTTTGAAGAGCCTGGGGGCCCTGATAACCTCTGGGCAGGTGTTTGTGAAGCCAAAACTATTTCAGTAATAATGCTAAGTCATCACTTGACTTTTTCACTTTTATTCTCTCACAAAACTACAGTAGAATTTTCTAGTGTGCATTTGGGAAATCTACATGACTCAATAAACTAATGCATAATGTTACAAAATTATAAGTAAAATATTCAAACAAAATAACTGATACATGATATTATAAAATTATAAATATTCATTCAAAATGCATGATAGATCAATTGTTATTAATGTAAGAGAGTACAATAAGTTCATTGATATTGCTTTAGATCCACATTGCAACTTATTTTTAAGAAACTACCATTTATTGAGTTTTGGTATATCAGAATCTATCCAAATTTATGTTTATAAACTTTTAATTTACCCCTCTGTTTTCCAACTATATTTGTGAGAAGTCAGCTTTTCTTCATTTATTTCAAGAGAAATAACACATCTTAACAGATTGAATGCAGAAGCATAGATGAGAATTCATTTGTCCGATGAATTTATTTTGTCAGACATTACAGATATTTGAAAAATGTAAAGGATGCCACTCATATAAATTTTTTTTATTTTGAAATATATAGTTCTTAATAAAATATACAATCAGTTAACACATATAACATTATTAATTTAAACTGATTAATAATAAATGAATACTTTAAAAATGTCTCTAGTATTAGAACTAATATGATAGATGTTGACAGGTATGAGTCACATAATCAAAAACTCTTTGGGTGGCATTAATACTCTTGGGTATAAAAAGATCCTGAGGCCTAGTGTTTGAGAACCACTGCCTCCTGGCAATGCTCATTCAGAGCTCAGAGTCATTGCAAATAAGTCAGAGCTCCATGGAACACTTTCTCCTGAGTCCTCCATTTTACGCAAATGTGGCCACTTCTCCTGAGTGCCCAGCTCTGAGAGATGCATTAGGATGAAGCCACCAGGTCTTTTATAACACATCTTTTCCATTTGGAGTGGCTGCCTGATGTTGCTTATATTTACATAAGCAAGATGTCACAGTGAGGGACTCTTCAGAGACAAAAGATATCCTGTCCTAAATAAAGAAAACTTATAAATAGAAGCTTCTCTCTGTGAAGTTCCACCTAACGGACAGTGCTGCTACTCATGGAACTTGCTAAAGGCAAGATAAGTTATCGATAAAATTAGTCAAAATCAAAATGACTGACTAGGACAGCAAAGACAATTTCTCTAAAACTGGCAATGTTAATGTCTAACTGTGTAGGCTAATAATAATTATTTAAATACATATTGATCAATTGTTAACCTTTCATTAAATTACTCCAGGTAATTTTTATTTTTGCAAATATATCTATAATTCAGTATATATGGATATAACTCAAAATTTGTAGAACTATTCACTTATTAGGAAATTAAAAGTGTTTTGTGTATTTGGTTGTATTTGATTATTTAATTGTATAGGTATATGCATTTAATATTTTATATGTTTATGTATAATGTTTTACAACAATTACTTTAAATACCACAAACGTTTTTATTGCTTTGTCTTATGGCATTAAAAACTTGGTAAACAAAAAACTTTATATTTTATTGACTTATCACAACTGTGTAACAAGAATTCCACATGAATGAAAATCTAAAACTTGTTTTCACAAAGCAAAATTTAGGTAAAAGAAAATAGACTGCTGTTCATAATTACATTTCATCCTAAGCATCGGACAATTCTTGTATTATATGTATGACTTAAGATTAGGTTGGAATTTAGATGTGTAAGTTCCATGCTCTCTACCTATTTCTAGTTTGTTTATTACATTACATATCAGTTCATTTAGATAATTATCTGGCACCTGCTCATGGAAGTCTGTTCTGACAGATTATATTGGCTGAGATCAGATTGTTACCTGCCATCTATCCAATAAAGGTGAGTTCAAAAAGCTAGTAACATATAGACAATTACAAAAGATTATTTATTTGAATTAAATTTTTTTTATTCTCAAGAAGGTGGTGATCAGAGAAAAAATGTTATTGACAAATATTAAGATATACAGTTATTTTAGTCTTTATCTGAAATGCTGATTTGAACATTATTTTCATTTAATCAGAAGAATCATACTACATTAAAAGAAAATATGTAGTTTTAAATTAGGTATTTAAGTTGCTTGGTATCTAGAATAGCTTTACACAGCATAATTTTCTTTTTATTTTTCAGTAAATTTTTGACACTTTAGCAAACTCTAAATATCTCAAATTATAATGATTTTTTTAAAAAGCAATTATATAATATTTTTTTATAAAATAAGAGCAACTCTATTAATATAAATTATTTTAAATCCATAAAAAAGTAAACAACAGTCAATAAGGGGAGGATTGTTTTTTACTCAGTGTCTGACTATATAATAAATAAAATTTCTTAGTAGCAGTAATAATTATTTACAATTATTTTTGAAATAAAATATGAATTTAATAAATCTTAAAAGTCAACTATAAAACACACCTAAAAGTAAAAAATAAAAAGATAGTTTATATTTCTTAAAGATAACCGATATTCTTATTTTTTTTAGTCAAAGGAATAATTAATTTTAGTGAAAGAATTAATAGTAAAATGACTTTTTTTTTCTTTTACTTTTGTAATTATTTAACCAAAATTAACTGACTACTTACCGTACATCAGGAATTTAGGAATATAGATTCAATAGGACAGAGATGACCCAGCCTTTCTACCACTTAAAGTCTAGCTTTGATTGTTGTCCTAATGTAGTCAAGCTATGAATTCCCAACCATGCTTCTAATTATTACTATTTGAATAAGCATTTTTTTTCAAATAGTGCTTATTTGAAATCTATATGAATTGGCCAATAATAACTGTGAAACCTATGTTGAAATCAAAATTAGAACATCTTGAAGCATTTAAAAATAGATCTGGTGGCTTGTGAAGTGACCTGTACTTTGGATATATATTTACTGGTCAGGAGAGAACCAAGGTTTTTACCATCCTTATAAATTCTGCCTAGTTATTTGGAATGATAGGAATTTTTCCCAGATGAATCTGAGAAGGTAGTCCAACACTATTATTTTAGAGTACTCTACTGGACTTTGGGGATTTAAAAGAAAGAAAGAAACAGTGCAAGTCCTTAAAGACCTTCTGAGAGAATAGGAAGATAGCACCACATAAATATGTGGATATATACACAAGTGACTCTAAAAAATAAATATACAGAATCAACTGCTGGGCCAGTCTCTCTCAAGGGCCTCTTTGTGCTATATGATCTCATGATTGTTGAATCATAGCTTTCTAGAGGAATATACAAAAATCTGAGAGATCTAAGAGGCATGAAGTTTGAATACCTGGGAGTCCTCAGAGCTTCTGTGGAAAGGCTTCATGAAAGAATTGAGTCTTAAGTTATACACATCACACACACAGCATCACACTCATCAGGCACAGCCAAACTGCTGTCATGTGGACATGCTGCCAAAATATTTAGTAAAAAAATAAAAAATACAACCAACTGGTCCATTGTCTACATGGCATGGAAGAATTGCTCAATTAATTTTTTTGATTGATGTGATTGTTTTTGTGCCATATCAAGACTAAATCATACACAAGTACCCTGCGTGAGTCATCATAGATTCCAAAGATGCTCAGATTCCAATCTGACAACATTTTGAAGTCTAGGATTAATAATATTTTTCAATAAGTTTGTTTACTTATTTCTGGTTTATTCATAAGAATTTTGCTTCTTTGATTTAAGAAATTTTTCTCTTTAAAACTTAACCCCAAACCTTATAACTTATTTTATGACTTTATGATGCATTTTATTTTATGGAAGAAATAAATTACATAAAGTCATGTGATGCATGCAATACACAAAGCAGTTTGTCAGGATAAAATTTTATTTTTTTTCTAATAAACAATGTGGCATAACATAAGTTGAATAATTGTCCTTGAAATATAGCACAGTAACATGAATTGAGTGTGAGAATAACTGTGCAATGTAGAACAATGGGGGCAGAAATGAAAGCACAGAGCAGAGATGACTTCATTTTAAATGGCACAGATTTGAATTAGACTCAGGAAATAAAGAACTCTAAATATTCTGGTGTAAAAGGTACAAATGGAAAGAAATAACTGGGTACAAAAATGAGAGCATGGTTGTTCCTGAGTCAGGAAAGTTAAAATAAGTGAATTCAAGTGCAAGAACAGAAGATGATTTGCAGAGGAAAGAGGCATCATTTAATCATGTCTGCCTTGTCGTTATATTGGGATAAAACATTTAATGGCACTGAATAAATTTAGCAAGATAGTATTGGGTATGATGTATACTAAATATAGTCTTTAATTGACATAGGACATATTCTTCCAATCTCAAATAATTTTATAAAAAATTATTAAAATATATATCAGTTATAAACATACTAATAAGCATTAGACATGTAATAATAAAATTTGTAATGTACTACATTACCTATGGAAATGAGATCAAGAAATCTAACTTAATGATCATTGAGCACCCAAGTACATTATTCAAGGAAACACTCTTTTTTATTTGGGGACACTGAGACTCAGGAAGACCAAGCAACTTCTCCAAATTCACATGATTCTGGCAGAGCAAGGAAAGGCTCTGGAGTCCAAGCTAAGTGCTTTTTTCATTGTCTGCAAACAAGACAAAAATTAAATGTTGATCTTGACATATCATATAATAGATCATTTTAGCTAAGTGTTTCTTTTTTGTGAGAAACCACTCCCTTTGGGCAATTTTTTGCTATTAATTTTTACGTAATAATGAAATTTCTGGGTTTCTTGAGCCCAATTAACTTGAAAGTTTGTATTAGGCAAGATTCAAAAATGGGGTAAAGAGAGATCTTATAAAATGAAGCATAGAATCTGTGTATTTAGACCATAAGCGAGGTTTGTAGCACTACCAGTGGGTTCCGAGTTATGAATTTCCTAGTTTTTCTTTATTTCAATTAATTTGGAAAAGCTTTCTCTTGTTCATTGTTGTGGTTTTTTAAAAATTCATATTACAATTTTTCTATTGCTTTCTCCTTCTTCATATATATGTTCATGAAACAGACTGGCTAAATTCCAATGACAGTGTAATGACCAATATACAGAGAGAGGATATATGGCCAATAAGATCTCTTTGTTCACTTCTAAAAGGTCAAAGGCATAGTTTATTTCTTAGTTCAAAGGCAAATGCCTTATAAGGATAGTTGAAATGTAACCGTAATTTTAAAATAATATATAAACATTTCATGACTCTAAATACTAATAACATACATATGGTGATTTTTATTTAGTGAGATATTTATAATTAACACAAATTTATGTGCATGATAAGTAGGCAAATGATATTAAAGTTTTATGTTGGAATATAAATAGATAGTAGTAAAAATAGGAGCTGAATTTATTTATAAATTTCCTAAAATCTGATTTTATAGTATTTCATGGTCCTAGCACTACCATTATTACTTTTATTTCATTTATTTTTGAAGATGTCAAAGGATTCATACATTCAGAAACATTTAGAATCCTTTTTGGGTATAAAGTACTATTCTGGAATCTATGAGTATATCCAATTAAAATATATGTATATTTTATTAAAGACTAGAGTAAGACAGAAAGGGTACATGTTGTGTGCGTGGAAGATAGATAATTATTTTTTAATAGAATAAATACTTGGCCTCTTGAATCATGTCCTCACTTACTGAATGTCTGTGTCCCCTCAAAATTTACACACTAAAAATTAATTCCCAATGTGATGGTATTTGGAGGTGGGGACTTTGGGAAGTGAGTAGGTTATGAGGGTGAAGTCCTCATAAATGAGATTGGTGCCCTTATAAAGGAGATTCACTTGCTTCATCTGCCATATGAGAATATAGAGAAAGGTGGCTCTCTATAAATCAGGAAGTGAGGTTGTCACCAGACATTAAACTAATGGCTTGACCTTGGACTTTCCTGCATCCCAAATTGTAGGTTGTTTAAGCCATCCCGAATGGACTAAGATAACTTCCTAGGTGAGGAAAGCTGATTTATCTAAATAATGAATTGGAAATTGGAAAGAAGCTACAAATATACCTTAGATCCAAAAATTTCTTTATTTACTTTAGGATTCAGGATTTTCACAAGGGAAAAAAAAAGCTTCTATTGTAAGAGGATGTGTGTGTGTGTCGGGGGGAAGAAGGAGTATACTTGTTAATGTGATAGGGTGAATTTGACATAGATATGAAATAATAATCTCACCAGGATAGTTTTCTAAAGTCAATTTTGACTAGTAATAAAAATAACAATGTTATCTTGATTTGAATGAACTCTAAAAATTATAAAAATAATATAAAACAAGAGGGAAATATTAATGTGGTTAAGGGGGAATAAGTAAAAGGTTGTGGTGATAGAAAAAGACAACCTACTTCAAATGGACATGTTCATAGAACATGAAGGAAGTAGCATCTCAGTTGAACTTGGAAGATTGGGTAGAATTTAGACATAATGGAGATTGGTGAATAGTAAAGGTAAAAACACAGAAGTAATGGAATTCAGAAAGTATGTAGGAAATATAAGCAAAACAAGCAAAAAAATGACAGATGCACTAGGTTTATAAAATTCTCTTTAGCAATGTTGTTCTCTTAGGAAATGGAAAATTTTTGCTTCCAGTTGGTCAGGTAAAAAAAAAAAAAAAGTCATCCTTGATTTTCTTTCATCTATAATATGCATATAACCTGTCAGCAAATACGTCCAACCTAACTTCAAAATAAACCCAGAATTTAACTTTTTCTCAGTCTCTTCACTGGTTTACAAGCCGAAAGGTTTTCCTTGTCATTCAGAGAAAAAGCTAAACACTTTTTGATAACCAATAAGACCCTGCATGATCTGGATTCTCTTAATACTCCAGTTCATCTTTGTTGACTTTCCACTTTCCTAGGAATTCTATACACACTGTCTTCTTTATTTATATCAACCAGACTGTGGCCTCAAAATTTTTACATTACAACTCTCTCTGTTTAAGACACTCTTCTTGCTTTCTCCATGGCTTGCTCTCTAATTTAGTTTAGAACTCTGCCCAAATCTCACCTTATCAATTATATTATCCATGACAACTCTACTTAAATAAGCAGTCTGTCTTCCATTCCATTCCATAGCCCCTTATTCTTCTGTCCCACTTTACTTTACATGATAGCACATAACACTAGATGTTTCAAACAGGTTCGACTAGGCCCCATTGTGACAATGAGAGCCCCTCAAGCCTCAGGCACTTACAACAACATGCTGCAAGTCCTTAAGAGTCACTTGTGACTCCACTGTATGTAATCTTCTCCCTGGGTCCCAGGATAAGGAGTAATGTCTATATGGAACACTACTGGTTGTTTTGGCAAATGGAAATGAACAAAAGGTGAACTACAAGCTAACTCTTAAAGCTTTTTTTCTGAAATGAACACATTTCTCTTTCACATACATTTCATAGTATTCAAATATAGTTGAATCTAAGAAATATAGTTGTATCTAATACCAGTGAAGTGATGAATATAATTCTCATACACCATAGGGTGATACATGGCATTGGGATATTTGGTAATCAGTTATATAATTATCCACATTATGTGCCATTATGCATGTTATTTACTTGGTCACTATCTGTCTCCCTTCATATCTTAGATGAGGTTTCCTGGAAACATGCTCTGAGATGGAGCCTGTGTGCAGAAAAGGAGTGCTCTTTGGAAATACACCTGAATGGAAGTGAAGTCAGGATAGAACCAAGGGAATTGCTGATTTAATACGCTTGCAACTGAAGCCTCAATTCAGCCCTAGGGAGCACTGGAGTTTGGCAGGCCCCTCAGGGTTGTCTTAAATTGAAGCTAGGAGACAAGGCCTTTGTATTTCCACACATAATGGCCCTTGGCTGCAAACATCTTCCTAAAAGGGGGTGGGACCTTGCCCAAGGGAGTTTCGTGCAGGATCGAATGATTCTCAGTCATGATGCAAGTAGAAACAGTGAGTCTAAGCTGGTGGGATGGGTGTGTCTGCTCTGACCAGGACATCTTGGCAGAGCACTGTAGTACCAGCTATCTCCACTAGAATGAGATTCCCATGAGGTGAGGACATTTGCCTGTTGTTTAATGCTGTAGCCACCCATGCCTTAAGCAGCTCCTGGCATAAGACAGGGTGAATATTTGTTAAGTAAATAGTTTGTGTAAAATTTTAGATTAGAATGGTAGGAAAAATAAAGCATGGATGGTTTTCATTGCCTAAAAAGGAATTTTAAATTTTCAGGGAAGTTAAGTGCATAGCAGTAGTCTTAAGGAGTACTGATCAAAGAGTAGGGTGTACAATAAATCAAATGTGGGGGAAGAGATACTAGAAATGGTTGTCAGAAGAGTAGTGCCACATTTCATGTATAGATAATGTGGTACAGTTATGGACTAATATTATGGGATTGGATGTGGGAAAGTATAGGATGAGAGCTACAGAATTTCTAACAAAAATAAAAACTTGGCAACATGTCATGAGGATATAGAGAAGAAGACAAAAAAAAAAAAGACAGAAGATGACTTTAAGGTATTATGGTCTCAAGATTGAAACAAACCAAAAAAAATATATTAGATGAGCAGTGCTTTGAAAAGGAAGCTGAAGAGTATTCTTGAATTAAATTTTGAAAGAGTATTGCAAGACTTCAGGGAAGAAAGTATTGCAAGACTAGTAATGGTTTATATTGGTTCTAGAAATATGTTCTTTAACTTATGGATCAGATAATTTTATATTTTTACTCATTAAAAGAATAAGATATGAGTTATTTTCATCATGTGATTTGTTTGCAGAAAACTAATTATCTTAATTATACCAGTCTTTGGTGTCAGATACACACTGCAGAATTTGATTATTAGCAATAGAAATATATGACACATCCTAATTACTTAGAAATGATTGAGAGTTTGAATAATAAGTCTACCTATTAGACATCTATTGAGACAGTTTGTACTGAGGGGGTTAAGAGGGGTCTTATCAGGGCTTCTATATATGAACCAATTCTGAATATTATTTAAGAACTCAAAGAAGGGTTATATGATAAGTGTAATATCTGGCTGTAATGCAATGCCATTTCCATCAACATGGATTACAGAACAGCCTCACTGTATAGCTAAGTATTCTCTACAGTCAATGAATGATGTATATAAAATAAACAAACTATAACAAATTAAAAAATTATAAATGTTCAGAATAGTGAACATAATTTCCCTACTGGCCTAGAAATGTTAATATAAAATGTTGTACCAAAGTATATAAGATATGTTGTTTGATACATAATGAGTACTCAACAAATGGTAGAAATTATTATGTTAGCTAGTTTTAATTCATAATACTTTGGAAAAAAGTTATCTGACTAAATATTAATGTTTTTCTATATAACCTACACAGCTTACCAAATTCCCATGACTAAAATATAGTAAAAATGCGTAACATTATAATTAACAGTTTAATTAATTGATTCTATAATTTAAAATAAAAGTTACATGTTTATAACTTTGAATTTTAAGTAAAATTATCTCATCCTCAATTCTCAGGTATTATACCTCATGAGACATATCGAATTATACCATTCCAAGAATGTTATGGCTTGACCTTGTATAAAAAACATACTTAGCACAGAGCCTGATGTAATAGATTCATAGAACCTGATGTAATAGATGCACAAAAGATGATTAAATAAACTTTAAAAATAAATGAATGTGTGCTGATAGGGCTATCAGCAAATTTTGCAGGTAAATGGGATTTTAGGTATTTTAGATGTGTTCTGTTTTTATTTAAAATATTAATTTCTAAATATGTGACAAAGCATAAAATAACATTTGTTTATTGCTACCTATGTGAGTGCTATATTTTTTTCTACATTAATTTTTAGGGCTAAACAAATGATTTTAAGTTCTTTCTAGCCTATGGCCAGACCAGAATAAGATGCATTTCAAAAGCATTCACATATCTTTGAAGTAATAGCTAAAGAATCTCTCAAGGCATATATATAAACAAACAAACAAACAAACAAATGAACAAATAAAGGCTTTTTTTTTTTAGTATTTTTCTCACATTTCTTTAAAAAATGGGAGGGGCCAAGAAACTTGGTTTCTATTGAATCAAGCAAAGCCTCAACACCATAGCAACCTATTCAGGGGTGATGTTGATCAATAGAGTCAAAGATATAAGAGTCTAAATAAAACAAACAGTGACTTTCTTAACCTCAGTGAGTTCTTCATGAGCTTCCTGTAGGTAAGAACACAAATAAGATTTTTCTTTAGAGATATCTTGTTTATTCCTATTCAACATGCCTCAGGAGTTCTCCAACATGAGTGAAGTCCACAGTGCATTAGACTGTGTTGGTTGTTTTTCTTAAGAACTGTAGAAGATTTGGCAGGTTGAGAAAACCTATTGGTTAGAAATCAAAATCATTAACTATAACTCTTCCATAGAAAAATATCAGAACTATTTTTATGTGTATTTCTTTCTACTAAAAATTTGACAGGTACTTTTAAAAATAGAAGTAAAGTTTTATAAGTAAAGTTTCAATCATAGGAGTATTCATTTATCATATGACTTTTGTCTAAATGAGAAATTATTTGGCCTCAAAAAATTGAATGTAACTTTTTATAATTTTCACATTGTGTAACATTTATAAACTTGATAGTATGATTCTAAGATCTCTTGGAATTTAATCTCCTTTGAAATCATGTGCCTATTATCTGCTTGTCTTTCTTTCTTTGCACTTTGGGCTGTATATAAACACATTTATTTTTTGTTTCATCCTTCACATCTTCATTTTTCTTATGTTCTGTTATATATTTTCAAATTTTTTGTTCTTATTTTTCTCTGAGCAGGATATTGAATTTTTTATCGGAAAGGAGACACGTGCATCAAAAAAGAGATGTGTTTGGACATCATCAGACACGTGTATAACTTAAATCCTTGTCCCAGTGTCTATATCTCACAGTCAACGCATGTATGAAAATTTGAAAACACACACAGTACAGAATAGAACAATTTGACTTCATATAATTAAAAACAAACAAACAAGCCAAAAACAAACATTCCAGAATCCAGAGGCTTATTGTGATCTAGGTGCTAACCTCTCTGAGTCTCTTCACTTCTCAGGCAGTTTTAATGCTTGATCAAAGAAGGAAACTCAAATTAAATAAGCCCTAAACTCTTCCTTTTGATGCATGGTTAATGTTTCTTTCTCCCACTTCAATTATGCCATCTTCATTATGCTTCCTTCCTCACTATCACAGTTGTTAAAATGAAAAGCCTCTTTCTGAGTGCCACAGCTCCATTATGCAGGCCTATACCTGTGCTGGCAGCATGCTCCTCTTCTCACCTCATATTGCCTTTTGCTTGGGGAAGAGATCCCTGCCGTGCATCTCAAACTGAAAACTAAAAGAAAATTAAGTTTCTGTTTGGAGTTTGAGTGAATTATGGAAAACGGGTCTTTTTTTGTCTACCAGGCGTGTTAGTATAAGTTATTACCCACCTCAACTTCCTTCCCTACAGTGGTAGCTGTCAGTATGAAAATCTCACGTAAACTTTTTATCAGCTTGTACTGATAAAGCAAGGACACACATACACATTTGGCATTTCCTTCAGACTGTGGCTTTGTGTTGAACATAAAAGGCCACAAAATGGTTCATCTGGCTTTTTTGGCTATCTTAAGAGCTGTCTTGAACTATAAAGCCTGTTAACTCAGTAATAATAAATTTCTAATTCAGAAAAATAAAATTTGAAATTAATTATTTGATAGAAAAATGAGGGCGGAATCTAACTATGAAGTAAATATGAATGAACTGCCTTCTACTAATGTGAGTTCATGTTAGAAAACCACATTATTTGATGGCTTCAAATTTGTTTGGATATTTTATTCTGATAGTCTTACAGTCTTGCATGAGATTATATAAGTGGACATATGTGGAGGTTTAATGAAACTTTAGCACTTAAGTATTAAGGACCAAGGTCAATTGGAAAGCTGAGATACCTTTAATTGAGTTAGCAATGATAAATTACACAAGCAGGGACATGGATGGGTGATTTGATTGCAGGTCTTTGAAAAGGTTATTTTGATGGTGCCAACTACAAGAGATATTGAAGATTCACAGAACAATTAGTGGCTGATATGTTTCTTTAGAGTAATATTTAGATTGTATTACTTAAATTGTGAAGTAGGTAGAAGACCGATTTCTATATATTGTTCTGAGACTCTCCTAACAAAGAAAGTTCCTCCATAATGTTTTCAAAATTTTCATATCTGGAAACAAGGCAAAGATAGCTTCTGTCAAGATGAAAATAGTATTGGGGAGGGACAACAGGTAAAGCCACTCTTCACTGTGAACATATAATCTGATCTCATGGTTGGAAGCTCTGCCTCAGAGTCGTGATTTCAGGACAATTTAATTTCAGTATCTTTGATGAGGAATTGGGGGTGTGAAGTTAGGTGACTTGTGCTGAATTTTCTGACCATATCTGTAATATATCACAATTATTGCTCGATAAACCACCAAGGATCCTTTCAGAAATGGAAACACAAGGCATTGGGACTGAACAGAGAAAACAGACCAAAAAAATAATTCTATCTACACCACAGTTATCTAAATTATTTAGGCTCATAGTAATATATACCCAAATGATAACATTTTTAAATTACATGCTCAGTTTAGGATAGTCCATAATAACTAATTTTGCACTTATTTTTATTTTAGAACTATGTGGTTGAAGGACTATGTTAAATATAATTTAAGGATAAATTTTAATTGTATTTATAACATATAAAAATTTTAAATTATTACACAAATATGTGTCACATACAATTAATTTTGAATTAATCATATGACAAGATGTATGATTGATGAACACTATACTAAAATGACTTATTGTGTATTGTTTGCTTTTAGAATTGAGTAGTAAAATAGAGACTGAAATCTAACTCTGGGTTATAACATCATTTAAAAAAGCTTTCATAATCTGATATTTAGATTTCTTACATATTTCTCCTTAAAAGCTATTTATAGATATTTTAATATATTAATAAAAATAAGAGTAATCTATTTAATTGCTTCTAAAAAACATACCTCAGTAGATTTCTAGTCTATATTTTTAATAAATGAAAAGACAAATTGGGTATAATAATCATTTTCTTTTAAAAATATTTTTAGATAGAGATAAATGTATATTTAAATAATCTTACAGATTATAAATTTATACTTCAGTAAATTGATGTAATTAGTTGATGCACCTAGGTTAGGAACAAATACTATACTCATCTAGCTACCACCCTAATCAAGATAAAGAACATTTCCAGCACCTCAGGTATTTCCTTATGCCTCTTCCAGTCAATTCTAAGTTTGCTAAGCAATTGTGTTTCTGGTTTCTAGTACCATTAGTTAACTATGCTTCTTCTTGAACTTCATATAAATCAACTTTTATGGTATATAATCTTGTCCTTGGCTTTTTTCATTTGACATAATATCTTTGAATTTCAACTATGTTATTGTTTATATCAGGCATTCATTGTTATTACTATTATTATTATTTTATTTTTTGCTGAATAGCATTAAGTTGCATAAATTCATCCCAATTTATCTACTCTCTTGATGGACATTTTTGTTGTTTCCAATTTTGAGCTATTATGAATAAAACTGCTATAAACCATTCTTATACAAATCTACTTGAGGACATATGCTTTTATTTTTCTTAGTAAATACCTAGGAATGAAACTGCTGGCTTGTAGAGCATATGCATGTATAAGAAACTACATACACTTTTCTAAGTTGTTCTGCCATGTCACATTCCTACCAATAATATGTGAAAGCTTTTGTTGGTTCCACATCTTTTCCAACTAATATTGTCAGTCTTTTATATTTTAGCTATTCTAGCCAGCATGAAATGGTATCTCATTCTAGTTTTATAAACATTATTTTGCTGAAGTGCTAAAGATAGTTTTATATGTGTTAGAGAAATTTTGATCGAAATAATATAAGTAACAGATATGGAATAAAATGTCGTATGCATGCTTTAAGGATTATTAGAATATTTATTTTCTTCATTATTTTTATTTCAACTTAATATTTTTTCTTCATTAGGAGGCTCATAATTCCAAATTAAATAATATATTCTCAAGAATAAAAATATTATAACCATGTATTTAGGCATAACAACTTGTTTAATAACAAGTTGACACTGATACTAGTCAAAAGATCTAAAGAGAGTGAGTATAAGATAGCTAATTGTCAGTATGCCTGGTTTCAAAATCCTATGCTATTAAATAACAGTCTATTTTAATATTAATAATGATTACACCATCTTTAATACTATAATGAATAAAGAGATACATAAAACAAGAAAAAATAAGATTCAAGTAAACATAATAATTAAGATAGTCAATCAATGTTGATATTTTTTAAAGTAATATTGTCTTCAAGTAGTTGTTTTAGTGTCAGGCTTGGAATTATCTCCTAATACTTCCATAAACAGTTTTTTTTTTTTTAATGTTAGGCTTTTTTTAGTAACTTGGTAAACTGAGGCTATGAAAAAACCTATCGAAATTACTTCTAAAATAAAATATCCAATCAGAAGTTAGTATTAATGTGCCTACACAGTAACAAATAACCAATTATTTTCTTTTGAAATAAATGTTTAGAAGAATTGTTCGCTTGTTTATTTGGATACAGTCACAGTCTCCAGGACTTTACCTATTCAATTATGTCTGAGTTGACATCTGACTCTGGAGATTTCAAAGATTATAAGTTATTTCCCCACTGGTACCAGAGGAATTAAGTCCTATTTAGGAAAACTTTGACTTTGCATAGAGGAGTTAAGAGATTTCAGTGAAAATTATAAAACTGTGTAAAAATAATAAAGCAGTAACCACAGGACATACAAATCTATCTGAATTCTTTAAAGAGTTATGAGTAATTTCCCTTGCATAAACAAGTTATTCTGAAAGGGTTCTAAAGTAATTTAGAGTGAAAGCCAGGAGAGCATATGAAAGCCCACATGGCAAACAGGATCACTTTTTAAAAAAGTTTGTCAATCTAATGAGCACTTAATTAAAGTCAACAGAGTCTCTAAGTCTCTAAGTAATTTTCAAAAAGAGCTTTTGGGAAAGGAAACATTTTTCTCCATGCTTGTCCTCTTTTTCTCTTGTTCTCTATTTGTCTGATAACTGTGGAAAGCCTTTTAATATTATCTTTGGGGTTTCATTCTTATTAACTCTTTTCATCATATAACTCAGTTTACAATCAATCAAATATAATTTTTTTTATATTAAAATAATAATATTGTGGTCTTACAAAAAGTTTTTACTAGAATTTTAATTTGGAGCCTTTTGATGGCCTAATCAGATAGAGTTTATATATATATGTAACCTATGTTATATATAAGGTAAATTATGTTTATATAATCAATATTATATATAACCTCCATCTCAGATATAGTTTTGATATGCTTGTTTCTTGTCAGAAATGTCTAAGAAGAGAAAAAGGGAGAATAGGCACCTAGGAGGAGCCAGAAGTTAGAGGACAGAAGAAAAATACTAATTATTTAATATTTTGTTAAGAGAAAATAAATTACTAGTAAAATCCATGACCATTTTAGAAAGTTTTTGGAAATATAAAATTACCTAATCTCTAATAATCTCACAATATATAAACAGTTGCTGTTCTTTCTATGGGAAATTTGGTCGGTTCTTTGTATGTAAGTCAGGACTATGGTTGTAAGCAAAAAAACTATTTCTTCTATTCTCCCTGTACCTTTATCTCATCTTCTTCCTCAATGTGTTAACAATGACTGGATTAAGAGGAGAGTTAAGAAATTTGGGAAAATGATGAAAATATTGTCAATTTTTAAGGCTTAGATATATACCCTCATCTCTGAAGAAATTGTGGAAACCAAAAAAAATGTATAAAAGAATTGTGTAATCATTAGGATAAGAGAAATCTATTCTGAAATTGGGTAGGGAAGCAACAGTGTTTGAGAGATGGAGAAGAATGTTTCCAAGTAAGATGTGACTTTTACTAGAACAGCAAAAAATCAACCATGCTTGTGACATTTGTGTGCTCAAAGGAGAAAAAGATCATCTGAGTGTAAAGAAAAAGAAGGTATATTTTTCTAACATATATTGCTATTTTTATATTGTTGGAGCCAATAAGTGGTAAGATCAGAATTTGCACCTAAATAGTCTGATATGCAAAGGTTTTCTTTTTAATCATTATATGATTTTGCCTCTCAGAAAAGCGAGCTTTTAAATATTGGTTGCAAGTGTCCTCAGTCATTAAAATTTCAATTTTATTTTATATTTAACTAGAAAGAAGTTATAAAAATTCTTAATTTTAGAGTATTTAAAAGTGGTTAGCTTTGTTCTATTTGGTTTATTTCTGTTAGGAACTAGAGCTACAAGGCCACATATGGGACAATTATATTCCGTGCATATGATAAAATCTAAATGCTTCTAAAAAGAGTTTCTCCAGGATCTTTAAAAAATAAATAGAAACAAACCATTTCTTATTACCACTGTAAAAATCCATATTGGAAAATATTCTTAAAAGAGTTCTAATGCAATCTCATTTATACTGTGTTTGCTCTTACACAAGCTCCTAAAAAATTAAGCTTTGGTCCAGCACACGTGTATTTGTCATTAATTTTTTGTTAATACACATCTAAATTTAGTGGAATAATTTGCAAAAATTAATGTTTAGAAATTCTTCACAGATGCTCTTGAGAGGAAAACTTTTTCTATTTATGACAAACACTTAGTTGAAATCTTCTCCCTAAGACTGGCTGTATAATGTCATGAACTCTGTCACCTGGAATGTAGAAATATTAGCTGAATTGAGGGTACAGCTCCGATGGTTAATTGCCTCTCTCCCTCAGTATGTGAACATTTCAGGGAACTAAGAATGGTCAGGTGAAGCCAGTACACTGTCTGCTGGCCTGCACGTATCCTCCCTTTGTTGGCTATAATTGGGATAATATCTTTACATATTGATAAAATAGGTTATAAAGAACTTAATAAAAGAAATATACTAAATATGAAAGAAATCACACAAAACTTTTATATCTTTCGTTTTATTCAATGTTATCTGGAAAAATTTAATTGCTTTGGAAAACTTTTTTTACATTTAAAATAACCAGTGTCAGTAGTATCACTTGGGCAGTTGGAATTTAGGAAATTCCAATACTGGCCAAACAAACTGCTTTTAATGCCATTCTTCATATTTAATCAAAATATGCATAAAACAGAAAAAGAAAAAAAGTTTTGATTAATCTTCAAAGAAAGCTGCTTCAAACCTAGTGTTTTGGTTTTTGCATTGTCTAGCTTGAGAAGATATTCTTTTTGATTAACACTAGAGGACTAGCACTAGAAGATTTTTATACCTCAAGGCAATACACCATCTTAAGATATAGGATAAATTAGAGATGTGTATTTTTTATGTAAAATAGTTTTTAAAAACTCTTTTAAAGGTAGGGTTATTCTCAGGCAAATCAATTTTTTGGAATAAACTTTATTGGAATTTGACTAACTAGAAATTGATTCCCTAAAACTATCCACACCTGCATGTCACTCAAAAATCTTCTCATAATCTAAAGGGTACTCCTACCTCTTCTTGAATCACTGGATTAAAGAAGAACTCCCTTCCTAGAAGTAATCAACCTTTCTATAATTGGAGTAACTAAAGGCTTCTATTGGTGGGAGTGGGAGAGAGAACAGGGGACAAAGAAAGAAGTGTACAATCTTGTATGGGACACTTCAGAACACTGGGGAGGGCAGAGAAATTATCAAGAATGTAAAATTAGTAAATGTTCAATTGTGAGTTAAAGATAGGAGTCTAAAATTCATGAGTTCAGTTTTCAATAAGAGATGAACTCATTCATTATGCTTTCAAGCTGAAATGGATGTATACGCGCACACGTGCACGCACACACACACACATTCAATTGAACATGATTGCACATCAGCATTGAATATTAGCAGACAACCCCTAGATATCCCCTAGACAATCCAGATTCAATAGATTCCTTCCAGGATCTGAAGGACTCTGGAAGAGTTCAGACATCTCCCCATTACTCACATCCATCAGGGGCTTATTTTTGAGCAACCAAGTTGTCAGTTTAAATCCATTATCCTTCATTCATCTGTTCACTTTGATACTCATAATCTATTTCACAATTTTCTACTCTTGTGTCATATGATATTTCCCTATTCTTTCTCTCAAACCTTTCCTTTATGTCCTCAGAATCCCCTTTAAGTCAACAAGCACAGCTCCACCCTCAGCCCTTCCAGTAGATAGTTTTCTACCCTAACTCTTTCATCTAAAATCTGGCTCTCCCCAAAAGACAGTATCCTTCTATTGAGTCGAGGTATCTCATGTTTCTACATCTCAAGAATTTCATGTGGCGTTCTTTCACCCAACACTACCTTTAGAGCATAAATAAGAAGTAAGGTACAAAGAAATAGAAAAAGATGTCTAACTACACAGAGTACCATATTACGTGCTACAACTTCTGCTTTCTTTGCTCCTTTTGTGTCTCCCTTATATCAACTTTCTTCTGCCTTTCTTTGCTAAATTATGTTGAAGATGGTAGCACATTTCTTTGACACCTTTCTCAGCAGAGGACTCCACATTTTCTTCATGTGAATCATGACAGACTCTATGACTGCTTGACCAAAAGAATAAGGCAAAAATGATACTATGTTTGTTTCTAGGCCCAGGCCTCAAGATACTATTAGCTTTTACTTTTTGTCTCTTAGAACCCAGCGGCATAATATGAGGAAACACAAAGCAGCCCCTGAAAGAGGTCAACATGGAGGGGAAGAAGGCCATTAGTCATCACCCCTAGAAGCTCCCAACACTGACTTCCCAGCAGTAATTTGTATGTTAGGCACCTTGTAAGTTGATTCATTAGCCTGTCAAGACCCTCACATAGTGATCTGTAAAACAGTGATGAAATATTCCACACTGCTGATTTTATATCATTAGCTTTGTTATACAGCAATCAATAAAACCAACACACTTGCTTATGTACCTACCTCATTTAAAATGGCATATGTCATAATTTCAATTCTTGTTAATATTCTCACCTTTTTATGGCTGCTCTAGACAAAATATTTACCATGGACCATATCCTCTGTCTATACCTTGTCTGCTCAGGTTATTGATCACAGCTATAATCCTATGATTTCCAACCTCAGCTTATCCTGTGTCCTTCTCTGAAACCCAAAATTTCTGTATCTACTCTTTCTTATTTCCACAAATGTTTTAAACCTACTATCCTTTTTTCAAAACTTTGGCCAAGAAACCTAATTCTTCTCTCAGCAGATGAACTCAACTTCCATTTTACAAAAAATACAGGCATTACCAGATGGAAATTCCTCTAACACCCAGCGACTTATTCTGTACATTACCGTCCCCTCTGTCCTTTATCTTCAACTTCTTCTCCTTGGCTATATTTGATTACAATGAAATATATCCCATATTAAAAAAAAATAAAGAATGTTTTGACTCCACATTATTCTGTTCTTCTTAATACCCAAGTTTCTTGAGAACATTCTTAGATGTACTGCTTTCACTCTCTTACTTTCTCATTCACTCCACAACCACTCTAGCCTAGCTTTCTGCCCTCTCCACAAACCATTCTCTACATTGCTCAATAATATTTCTAAAACTTAAATATGACCATGTAACTCCTCAATTAGAAAACCTTTTATTAATGACTTCTATTTCAAGGCCTTGCTTCTCTCTCCACCTTCATCTTCTATGTCACTATTTCTTCATCCCATCCCCAAGCTCTGTTTGTCTTAGCCATGCTCACTCTACCTTTATACTTATTTGCCCTCCAATATATAACACTAACAATTCTGTTCCCCTATCCACTAACAATTCATAGTCCCTTAAACTGTAAAATCCATTTGTATATTTACTATATGCAATGCTCTAATATACTGATTATCATTCAGGCTAGTACCTACATACCACATTGGAATTTCCCATCTTCGCCTTGATGGATTTACAAGTCTGCAAGCTTTGTAAAAGTAGGCAATGTATTACTTTTATTTAGAAATGTAGCCTTAATGCATAGCATTTTACTTAGCACATATATAATAAATATTTTTGAATAAATAAATAAATAGAAGTCACTCTCATTTTTACCAATGAGAAAATTAAGGCCCTAAGAGCAAATTAAAAGACATCACATTATATACTTTTGTATGTTTTTTCTCTCTTCCCCAATAGTATTTTAATTTAATTTAATTTATTTTTTTAATTCTTTAGTTACAGTTGATATACAATATTACATTAGGTTCGGGTGTACAACATAGCAATTAGACATTTATATAAATTACAAAGTGAGCACCCTGATAAGTCTAGTACCCATGTGAAACCATACATAGTTATTATAATATACCGCATATAGAATATTTCCTATGCTGTACTCCATATCCCCATGACTATTTTTATACTAGTGATTTGTATTTAATCTCTTCATCTTTTTCAACCTCCTCCACTACCCCACTTATCTGACAACCATGAATTTTTTCTCTGTTATCTGTAAATTTTTTCTCTTTTGTTTATTTTGTTTTTTTTAGATTCAACATATAAGCAGTTTGAAGTTTTATTTGACTAGACTTATATTTGAATATAAAGTTTTTTACTTAAGCACTTTGGAGTAGAGACATTGCTAAACTCTGATGACAGCATGAGATCAAGGCTCCATTTCTTAGTCTGTCTCTCAGATTCCTAAAACTTTGAATACAGTGTCAGGGCCAGGAAAAAGAAAACAAAAGAATGTTCTTTTTTTCTTTAAAAAATTTTCATTAAATAATTTTTTCCTTGTTATTTAAACAATTAAATATAGATTTAAATTTTTATCTCATGGTGAATATTTTGATGTCTAAAAGAATATTTATTCTTTGAAAAGAATATCTCTGAGGTTATAGCTGTTGCATAGTTTCTCATTGACAACTGAAAGTGATGAAAATGGAACATTTGCTCAGTTTTGTTGATTTTCTTAATAATTGAACCTCAACTTGTTTGCCCACTATAATTTTGAACCCCTGGTGAACCAAGACTCTGTTTTATTTATTTGTATAGCTCTGGCACTTGTCATAGTATTAGCAAAAAGAATATAGTTAATACATATTACATGTGTGCATGGTTTTAAAACTGTTCAATTCATTGTGAAATTAGTACAAAGAAAAATTACATCCATTATTATATAATCTATTCATATGTTTTAGATCTATTTTCTGGATATAACATGTGCGTGAAGGCCAAATTTCTCTCCTGAAAGAAAAAAGAAAGATATCACTAAGAATTAAAAATAAATATTTCCTCATTTAAAAATATATTCTATACATAAAACGTCATTTTATTTTTTCCTGTAAAAGAAACATCATCAAAACCATAAACTCAAAGGTTGCCCTGTCTGCATTTTATTGCTGTATAGAAGATGTCCATTCTCACAACTACCAATTGCTTTATTTTTGATAAAGCATCTGTAATTACCTTTAATTTGAATATAAATCTTCTTTGTTAAAAGAAAACACTTAGCTTTAGTTATGTTAGAAAGGAAAACAGCATAAAAAGCGGCTATATACATATTTAAAATTATAAGCATAAAAATACTAATTAAGATAAAATATTATACCATAGTCTCTATGAAAATACAAATTAATAATCCAATCAGAAATGTGACTACCTTAAGAAAATTATAACATGAATTATGTAAGCTCACAAAAAAATTAATTTAAGGTAAAAAAATTAATTTTGGTTAATAGCTTAGTTAATTTTTGACAACTTTGAGGATGTTTTTTAGACTACATAAAGAAAGTCTTCATTTGTTAATAAAGTAACTATTTTTAAAAAAGTTCTGTATTTTGGAGTTTCCCAAACAATCACTATGTGGAAGGATTTATTTTAAAGCTGTCAACCAGCAGAAGAAACTAGAGGATACAAACAAAATTGCACTGACTTATTCTTTAAGTAAAATTCTGAGATAAAGATAGACATAAAATATTTCTGACAGCCACTTAGAGATTTAAAAACGGAAAATTTAGTTACCATTGTAGTGGCTTCCATTGTAATGGATGCTGTGAGGTGCTGCCCAGATTCCCCTTCAGAACTGAGGCATTTATTCCTCCAACTGTAAAGTGTGGATGGTGGCTGTCAGTTCCCAACTGCGTCCCTTTTCTGGAATGGTTTTCTTTGTGACTGCATCAAATTCACCTCCTCTCTTTGCCCAATCTCATGTCCTTCGCCTCCTAAAAGGGAGATCCAAAGAGCAGCCTGCACACAGAGCTTAGAATTTATTCCCTAGAGAATCTACTTAATATAGACTTTCAGACTATAAAACAAACAGCAGAGAAAAGGTAGGTTGTTTGTTTATAAGGGCAATACAATTAATTGAAAGTAAGAAATTTGTCTTAACCTTCATTGCCTGAAACACCTTGGAAGATACCCAGCCATCTGGAGATGGATTTGGTTCACTGATTTGACCAGGTGTTTTTATGTAGGCAAAACATTAAAGACACACTCAAGCACACGCACACACAATCTGTCTCATGGTTTTCATTGTCCATCTTTCCAATGTTGCCATTTTCTTAGTTATTTATACTGTCTTATACTTGGCATTTATTTATTTTGTTACAGCCAAACTTACTAAAAATTTAAGTAAAGTGAAACCAAAAAAAGATGATGTTATGTGTCAACTGGATTAGTTTAGACTGTAGTTGTGGAATCAGCCCTTGCATGACTGCCTAAACAATCATTTTCAAAACTTACTTGGGTCATAAGAAACCAGAACATTTTTTAAAATATATGAAAATTCTGATTCAGTCATTTTGGGTTGAGGCTTGATTGAGTCTTAACATGTTCCCAGGTGAGTACATTAATCAGGTAAACCTGAGAAAACAATACTCTGGAGAGAAACAAATGGCTTCAAGTCCCACAGTATGTGTTTCAAATTTTAATGTACATACAAATTAATGAATATCTTGTGACAATGCGAACTTTGACTCCTTAGTTCTGAGCTAGGGCCTGAGATTTTGTATTTCAACCAAGCTTCCAGTGGACACTGATTGTCCATTGAACACTGAATAGAAAAAGTGTAACCTATTCAGTGTGCATTCCATGTGTGTATCTCAAGTCTTTTAGAAAAATGGGTCCTTTGAAGATTTAGTGCTTTACAGAAAAGCACATGCACTTTCTCCATTCTTTCTTATCCTTTCTGCAATTGATAACTTCACAAAGGACAGAAGGAAATCTCTTTTAGTTCACATAAACACTGAACTACTCTTTGGTTTAATAGCCATCACTATTTCCAGATGTTGGAGGTACCTGTGACTCTCACTCTTTAACCAAAGCTTCTCTACTCAAACTCTCAATGTTGACTTCCAGGATTCTTATATTGATCATCTGCTTTTCATGTTCTTGGTTAACTTGATGAAGGGATTTTTAAGGGACTTAGAAAGCATCTCTAGGAAAGGTTTATGTGGCATGTTCTTGGGAGACACACCGTGTAAAACCAGTCACCAGATTGGTTTATTATGTTTTTGTTTAAAGAAAAATAATTTTTATGACCTAGATATAAATTGGTAGTTCAATGTTGATCATGAGACTTAAACATGTGTTTTGAAAGTTTATTTAGTATAAACATGTTCTTTTTCAGTTCTGCTTTATTGTCTGGTCTTTCTACTTTGGGTGTAACGGCTGTGTTTTAGACAACTATGCCCCTTATGTAGAAAATGGATATGTATATGGTCTTCCTTGATTAAAATATTATACCGACACTATTTCAATATCTTTATTCCTGGGACCATATGGAAATAATACTAACTACAATGTAATTAAACTAAATTAAATAGCAACCAAGGTGTCAGATTACTTTAGTCAAGGTCTCCTTAGAATAGAGGTTTTGTCACAGACACTTAAGTTATCCTGGAACTTCCTTGTACTTGATTTTGATTCTGATTTGAATTGAGTGATATTTTCTTTCAAATCTTCATGATGATTGCTGAGCTTTATTTCTAATTTCAATCTAATAACTAATATTCTTATAAAACTGTCCCCTATGGTTAATTTTCTCTCTCTTTCTCTCTCTCTCTCTTTTTTTTTTTGACACAAATTTGAAAAATGAATTTCCTACCAAGACATTCCTATATTATTAAATATTTTTTCAAAAGTCTTACATTATAAGATTTCTCTTTTACTTGCATTTGTAAAAAATATAAAATATTTTCCAAGTCCAGATGAGCTGGTTTGTTCATTTTTGGTTTGGAGTTTTCTTTTGTCTGTAAGAACTAGATTAGTGTGCTTTTTGGGATACTATTATTAATTACTATAAGCTGCCTGCATGTATTGTATGACTGATTTATGGAAGGGTAATTCAGAGTCTAAGTCAGAACTGATCACTGAACTACTTGAAGCAAAGATATGTATTCAGACTAGATGATTTGCAAAGGTTATTTCCATGAACCTTGCTTCTCCCTTCTTTGAACCTCCTAAGTTCTGGGTAAAACAGAAAAGCAAAGCAAACACATTTTGTCTTCCATGTCTTCCAAATCTTTTTAAGTAAATTTTACTCCTTGTCTATGCTTTCTCATACTCATTGCTTCTTGAATTTTAATGTTTTTTACTATTTCTTGGAGGGCTTTTTAAAAAACGAATTGCCAGAACTAACCCCAGTGTTTATAATTTATTAGGTCTGGGGTGGGACTAAATAATTTATATTTTTAACAAATTCTCATTGATGCTAATGCTACTGGTCCAGACAGCCCATTTTGAGAACCACTGTGCCTCATTGTTTTCATATTTCTCCTTCACATTACCTGTTTTTTTTTACCCACATCAAATGCTATCTGACTATTTAACATTAAAAAATAAATAAATTACCGATATATGAAATTATATTAACAAATCTCAAAAATGTTATGCTGAACTAAAGAAAGATACAAATATGTATATACTATATAATTAAATTTCTATCTATAGCTCAAGAACAGGCAAAACTAACCCAAGATAATCTATATCAGAGTAGCGATTGTCCCTGAAGATATGTGAGGAGTGCTTGGAAAGGAACATAAGAAAAGGTTCTGAGGTGATGCAAATGTTCTATATCTTGGTTCTATATCTTGGGTAATAGTAACATAGGTATACATTTGTTAAAACTCAACAAATTACACAATAAAAAATTGTAATATTTTGCACATCTAAATTATTCCTCAATACATTAAAAATTCACCAGTGTTTGTGAAATACCAAGCACTGATTGATGGCATGTGTATCAATCAGAAATGAATCTACAGATATCTACTTAACATGCTCTGTGAAAGCCTGGGTTAGTTGGTACATGGGCTGTGCCCAGGAAAAAGCTACCTGTACTATGATTGTGATTAAACTGGGAACTGAACTGAAACATTTTTAAAAAGTTGTTTAGCTAATAAGCATATTTCTATATGAGAAAATCATTTTTTAAAAAGCTCATACCTGTTGGAAGTATTGTACTACAAACTTGCCAACAGGGAAATTATCTTATAGTCAATCGATTTATTATTATATTTGACAAGTATTAGCTACTTACCAGGTTCCAGGTAGTGCCCCCAAAAATTGTTGGTAGAAACAAAATCTGTTAAGACAATTTGGAGTAAAATTGAGAGAATAGACTTAATATGGTTCTCCCTTCAACAGTATTTAAAGAAATCATCAACAAAATCTAAAGACAACTTATCAAATAGGAGAAGATAGTCACCAATTATACATTAGATAAGAGGTTAATATCCAAAATATATAAAGAACTTATATGACAACACTGAAGAGACAAATAATCCAATTAAAAAATGGGCAGATAACATGAATAGATAGATCTATGAAAAGATGTACAACATCACTAATCATCATAGAAATGCAAATTTAAACTATAATGAGATATCACCATCTGTCAGAATGGCTATCATCAATAAATTAATAAATAAGTGTTGACAAGGATGTGGAGTAAAGAGAACCCTTGTGCACTGTTGGTGAGATTGCAAATTGGTACAGCCACTATGAGAAACAGTATAGAAGTTCTGCAAAACATTAAAAATGGAACTTTTTTATGACCCAGCAATACCATTTCTGGATATTTAACTGAATAAATTCAAAACATTAATTTGAAAAGATATGAATCTTTGTTTATTGCAGCATTATTTACAATAGTCAAGATATAGAAAGAAGCAACCTAAGTGTCAATTGATGGACGATTGGATAAAGTAAATGTGATATATATATATATAATATAAAATTATATATATATATATATATATATATATATATATATATATAAAATGGAATATCACTTGACCATAGAAAAAAATGAAAAATGAAATCTAACCATTTGCAACCATGTGGATGGACCTAAAGGGTATTATGCTAAATAAAATATGTCAAATTGAGAAAAATCCATATGATTTCACTTGTTTGTAGAATCTAAAAAACAAAATAAACAACAAAACAAACAAACTCATAGATACAAAGAACAAACTGATGATTGTGAGATGGGAGGGAAGTTGGGGGATGGGTAAAAAAGGTAAAGGGATTAAGAAATATAAGCTGGCAGTTACAAAATAGTCATAGATATGTAAAAAGTACAGCATAGAAAGCATAGTCAATAATAATGTAATAACTATGTATGGTGTCTGGTGGGTACTAGACTTCTTGGGGGGATAACTTTGTAAGTTATATAAATGTCTAACCACTATGCTGAATCTAAAATAATATTAAATGTCAACTGTAATTAAAAAATAAATTTAAAAAATTAAAAATATGTATTTTAATAGACTCTGGGAATACACTATTGTGGAAGCAAGGGAATTTTTCTAAAACCACTCTCAACATTATTTCTCTGTTCACTAATTGGGTTATTTACATATCTTGGATTTTTATTTATGTTTTATTTTCTCATAATGGATAAGCTTCCATGTAGAATACTTTCTTACCCTCTTAAATAATATTGTCCTCTCCCCAACCCAACAAAGTATCATATTATCACATTTTATAAAATATTTCCACTCTGAAAGTACTTTTTACTCTTATTGTCTTCGGGATATTTTTATTCAACCACAATGTAAATTCCACAGGAACAGATAATATGACTATCTTGTTCACAGTGTATCATCAATACCTAAAACAGTACCTTGAACATGTTAAGAAATCAATAAATATTTATGGCATGAATTAAAGAATAGATGAGTCTGATTCTTAGCAATTCATAGAGTAAACTAAATATTCTTGCCAATTCCATATCTGTCTAAATTTTATTGGGTCTATATGGCCAAAGACAAATATTGTCAGGACACCTCCAAGATACTAGAGATGCTCTGTGAGAGAGATGTAGTTTGCATTCTAGTATAACCTCACAGTTTCTGAACTGCCTATAGCTGATCTTCTATCCAGTGATATGGATATCACCCATAGACCACAGAACAATGTCAGGAACTTTCTTGTGAAGTATAATATAAATAAAAAAAAGAATATCTTAATCTCAATATAATTCTTAATCCAACCTCTTTGCCCAGGTCATCACAATGCAGAATTATTGTTGACAACAGAGAAAAGCAGGGTGGTGACTGGGAAGTGATAATATAAAAGACTTTTCAATATTGTTTTTTGTTACTTTTTGTCACTTCCATACATACTAAAATTTTAAAAATTCAGCACTTATTTTTCAGTTTCTAAATTTATATAAAGTAAAAAGCATATCTGTGTTAAAAGAAGTCCTACCTTCCCCCAGGAAATGTCCAATGGTTACATACATACAAGTTTTCCTTGGATACTTGAAAAAACATATTTAGAAAAAATACAATGGGCAGAAAATGGCAACAGACACCTCTTAGTCAGCTCTACATAATGGCTGAAAGTAAAGGGGCTGCTCAAAATGATAGCTTCTTAAATTGTCATTGCTAGAGCTGCTATCTGAATGGCACATTACCATACAAAGTATATTGGATCTGTGGGTCTCAAAGTAAAAAAAATGTCAGGTTCTAGGTTTTGCCATTGATACCTTGTATGTCTTTGGACACAAATGATCCTTAGGATAGTGATAATTATTCCTGATCCTATATAAAGCTATTGACCATATAAAACTATTTTGTTCAATAATAGATATAAAATACTTAAAAATAAAAAAAATATACTACTTAAATATAAAGTATTTCTATCTTTTATTAACATTAAACAAGTTATTCTCATGTAAGTAATTATGGTTATATTATTACAAGCACACAAGAAATACAAGGAGTACTACAATCATAATTTGAAAGTAAAGTGCTTTCTTTTAAACCCAGAAAGTATATTTTTTCAATGTGCATATTAAAATTATTTTTAAATTATGTGATTAAAAAAATTATAAAAGGATCTTAAAAATTATCTACTAAACTCTTCACTATACAAATAAGAGAAATTGTCCAAAAAAATTAAGTGAGTTACTCTAGATAACATAACTGTTTATTTATAAAATTAAGATAAAAATCCTGAGATCTTTTTGCTCCCAATTCAAAGAATGAAAATGACTCACATAGTAAAATCATTCTACTTAGTTGGCATCTTAGTCTCATAAATACTGAGTTGCATGCCATGACTACCCCAGCATGATATTACTCTTCTAGAGTAACTTGTCATGGACCGAAAATCTTTTAAAAAATCAGTGAGAAGTATAAAGATACCTCATAAAAAGTAGATTATACAGCCATTCTTATGTGAGTGGAAATGATTTATTTATAGCTTAATCTTTGGGTTCTAGAAATTCATCGATTTAAATAGGCAAAAAATATTTGTACTATCGATTAAACTTTTTAAAAATATTTTCATAAAGAGAAAATGTATTTGAGGAATTTATTTTATAAAGTTGAGTCTTTTGAAAGATGATACTGTCATCACTATTGGGCCATTTGGTTCACCTGCTATTCCCAAGAACGTGTATATAGCAAAATGTCTCTGCCCGAGGCAGTCTCCCCTAATGCTGGAGCCAGATCACTAGAATGGATTGAGAACATATAAATGTTTTGTCACATTCCCAGTACTTGGGAGCTGAAATTGCTGAACATTTCATTCCCTTTCGTGGCTGAGAAACGTGTGTTTCTTATTATAAAAGGTTTAGGGATGGCATACTGTGTAATAGCTCAGATGAGTGAAAACAAATTTAAATATAAGCAATGTACTGGCTTATGCTTTGCATGTTGTAAATACTCTTAGAAACAGTATGGGGCCTTATTAAGTTTGAACCTCAGGTCTTTCAAATTCCCTGAGAAAGGAGAACAAATGGTAAGTGCATGAGAAAATAAGTAACTAACCTCTGTGATTTCCCACTTCAGCTCAAGCCCACATATTTTTGTCAGTTGTTAATTATAGTCATATTTCTCTAAAGCATTTTCTCTCTCTCTCTCTCTCTCAATTTTTGTTTAAGGAGAAAAAAGAGAGGAGCATTTAGAGGAGAAAGGCGGAATTATGCAGGATAAGTTCACATTTTTCTAAATGGAGAAAAATTTACTGGGATGAAGGCAACTGGCAGGGCTGCCTACTGGAGAAGAGGAAGTTGGGCCTTGAGCAGGAATAGGTGAGAGTGAAAATCAGAGTAGTACAAATTAAGAGGGCTCGATCCAGATTCAAAAGAGAAAATGGCAAGTACTCTGGCTTGAAAGTGGGAGAAGTCTAAGGGGAAAGATGAAAAGAAACTAAGGTGGGATGTGAATATATTCATTCAGCCAAGAAAATCTACTCAGTATTACATTTAGTGCTCTTTTCTCTCTTTATCCAGGTACATATTTGTATATGGTGGCATATTGATTCCCAACACCTCTAACACTATGGATCATTTTGCTGTACCTTATACATCCAGCAGAATCCTGGATTAAGGGGAAAAAAAAGAAGCATTTTTTTTTTTTTACATGAGGGGGAATTATGGCATAGAGAAGTAAATAAACTGATTTCAGATCACATAATTAAGTTACAAATGGAATTTTCATTAGGGCCAGTTTCATAACCCAACATTCTGCATTGTTTCTAGACATTAGATGCGATTATAGGCATCATTTATTCTAGCCTTCCATCATCTAACCCACCTTCCCTTGGAGGTTAAAATCCCGAGCTAGTGTTGTGTCTACCCACTTCGGCTTTATCCTGATAATTCATTTTAGAATGAGAGGTAGGTCCTATCAAGAATACTAAACAGATGGTTTTCTTGAGCATGAAACCCTGGTCTTCTCTGAAATGCCCTGAAATATTAGTTAGCATTTTGATTGCTCTCTTATTTTTCTATACAGATACTTGTTGACAGGAAACTCTGTGGCCACTATTCATTGCATTTAAGTCATCAAACAACCACAAACTGTCACTGTCACTTTCATTTCCTGTCGTTATTCATTTTCTTTAGTTTTTCCTAGTTTATTATTAAAGCTGGATGTCTTGTGCAACTATGTATCAGGAAGAAAAGACTAGGTATGTGCAGATGCTGGAAAAAGATGTGAGGCAGTCAATGAATGCTTGCAACCTAGCTCCAGGCTTTCAGTTTATGTTATTCACCTGTCATTTTAGAAACATATTTTGTTTGTTTGTTTGTTTGTTTCTGGATCAAATGGAAATCCTAGACTTACTGCTGTAGGATTTTCTTAATCTTCCCACAGTAGTTAAAGACTATCCCTAGCTTCACTTGGTTTGTTGTAGCATGTGCAGAAGTGATGCAAGACAGGCTTAACTGCTCCCATCAGTGGCTACAGGAGAAAGCTTTGTGATAGTAAGAACTGGGTTTGGTTGTCCTTCACAAGGACCTTTTTCCCAGCTGTTTCTATATAAATGTATGTCTCTATAGTTTGGAAGACTATCAGAAAACAGGAGTTTTTCTATTATTAACTAGGGTGTATAAAAGGAACAAGAAGGTACAGAAGTATAGGAAAATCAGGTGGTCCACGGTTGAATACTTTGTGCATAATAACTAATCACTCAGAGCTTGTATATATTTATAATAAAGTCTATAATTATAAGCCAGGCGGCTGTGGTTAGAAGGTAGTGGGGTTTTTCAACAGGTTACTTGACTCACCATTACAGCTTTAGAGGAGACATGACCACCTGGGCAATGGATGGTGTGGTATGTGCCAGCCTACCAATGGCACATATGTGCTCTGCCCTAGCTTCTTTCTGTGCTATCTTCTACATCTGCAGACATAAAAGTTGTCATTACAAATTTCTCTCTCCTTTTTCAAATAAAATGGCCAGAAAATTTTACATGAGATTCTATGTGCTTTGAGACCAGAAGTTTTGATATGTTTTTCCCCACTGCTGTGTCTTCTGTTGAATTGATGTAAATGAGGTTCACTGATGCAATATTTTGAAATCCAAAATATTATCCTACCAGTTGACTCTGTGGCTATAAAATCTTAGTTTTTTTCTTTCTCATTTAATTCAGAGCTCACAAGGAATGGTTTGAATAGTGGTATAATGGAAATTATGTTGTATAGGTAAATCTATTAATAATTTGTCAAATATGTATCAGTATATCTTATAGCTAGTGACTTGTTAGAGTTTGTGAGAGATAAAAAGAAGTGTAGGATATGGTTCCTATAATGAGGGACTTTTTTCTATAACTGAGGAGATAAGATATAATATGATAAAAGGATTTTTTTAAATGTTCATGTTGCATGCTCTATTTTAGACAACATTTGCCAAAGCTGGGAGATTACTATGCAGAGAGATTGTTTACATTTAAAGCTTCATGAAGAAGGTGGGACTAGAAACATGGAGAGGAATTAAGGGAAAAAAAAAAAAAGGACAGTCAAGGACATTTGGGTGTAGTAATTGTTTTAGTTTGCTCTTGATGCATAGCAAATCACCACAAACTCAGCCATTTAAAACAACACCTATTTATTATCTTCCAGTTCTATTGGTCAGGTGTCCAGCATGGCTTGACTAGAATTATCTCTACTTCATGTCTCTTAAGGCTGCAAATGAGATATTGCCAAGGAGATGTTAATATTTGTAGCTCTGGGTCATCTTCCAAACTCATGAATGTTGGCAGAATTCAGTTTCTTGCCACTATTTGATTGATGTCCCCATTTTGCCAGCGGTTCTCTAGGGGCCACTAACATCTCCTAGAGGGCTCTCTTAAGTATTTGCCTTGTGGCTCTCTCCCTAGATACTTTCATAACATGGTAGCTTCCTTCTCTAAGGCCAGCAGGAGATTTGCTCCTTCAAATCTTCCTCTTCAGGAAGAGCTTAGTCTCTCTTTTAAAAGCTCACCTGACTAAATCATTCCCATCCAGGTTAATCTCCTTTTTAATTAATTCAAATACACAAATTAGTCAGTCTGATTAGTACTGGGAGTGAAATCCAATCATATTCACAAATCCTATCCACATTCAATAAGACAAGTTTGCACAGGACATATATATATAAGGGGGTAGAAATCTCTGGATTCATCTCAGAACTCTACCTATTACAGTAATTGAAACAACGTGGAATGGGTGGTGGTATATGGTATGTTTAAAACAGTAAATCAGTCTAACTGCAGAAATAAATTGTGAAATAATATTAAAATTGTGAATTAAAAAAAATAGAGAATAAATGCCTCAGGTCTTGAGTCATTTTGGTGGGTATTTAGTGTAGCATTTAATGAGAGAGTAAGAAGACACACCAATTAGCAGGCTTAATAATCTTGAGATATGTTGTCAATTCTGACTATCTAAAGTTGCTTATGATAATTTAGAGCAGCTTTAGAAAATTATTTCCTTTGTTTGAAAGTCTTACTTACATCATAAATATAGTTTATAATAAAATATATATTACACAGTTGTGATTTGAGTTAATATTTAGTGGACTATTTGGACTGAGCATTCATTGACCTTGGTAAAGGCAAATTCAATTTTTCTGAAGCTTTTGATATTTCTCTCAGGTATGTATGAGGAAAAATAATATCTTTAAATAGTTTACTCTTTGCATTGTAAATTTTGCTTTCGTATCTTTTTTACTCTTAAATATCTCAAGTTACAGGTCCCTCATGAGAGCTGATACAACACAGTAAAAGATCTAGATGGATCGGTAGTAAATTTGTGAGTATTTTTCTTTTTAATAAAGTCTTTGTAGGGCTTGTAAATGCCTGAGGCAATTTTTTCTTCCTCCTCACCCTTGTCATAAGGTCAGGTTATAACCAAAAAAGAACAAAAATTCCTTACAAGATTAGTTCATGTGCAAATCAAGCAGTGTATTTCAAGTTGCCTTTTGTTGTAAAAATTATATCCCCCCTTTTTTTGTTTCTATGTATCTTATGTTAAAGAAAAATCAAGACCGTTAATATACTCTCTTGAGGTTATAAACTTCAGAATGTTATGAAACATGAGAAATTCAGTCAGAATATGTAGCAAAGTTCATTGATGATGCTCTGGGACTTGATCATTTGGTACTATTTTATGATGGTCTGAGAAGGCAGTGCACCAATTCAAAAATAAAAGTTTGTGCAAATATTGGCATTATGACATCTCTTCCAAAAACATCTTTTAATAGAGCCAATAATGTCTTAATATTTTTGGAAGAAGTTATGTGATTTTTTCCGTAGTCACAGTTACTTTGGTATATTAGGTAGTCCCCTTGCTGCAAACACTAAACTGTAACAATAGGTATATTCCTTGTAAATCTAAAGAAATATCTGTTACATATTCTCTTGATCATTTTGATCTGTGTAAACTTTAAGATCTCCAAAGGAGCCTTCTCTAGGTTCTAAGCCAGCACATCATACAATAAACGGGTAAAATTAAAATTATGCGTTTCTGTTGGTTTTCTGCATGTTCAGATTTTGCTTATTGTGAGTCTTAATTTAAGACTGATGTTTTACTAAGGAATGAAGGAGATAAATATTGAGGTAGATAAATGCAATGACCCAATTATACAAAATATACTTAACATCTTTGGTCTCTGTATCCATCTATGATGGTTGTAATAACTCAAGTTCAGTGATAATTTCCTGGAAGGAACAAGTGACTATTAAGGGAAGCCAGAATTTAGTACATTTATTTTTCGTTTAATACTTTATCTCCCACTAAATCAGAGGTAGCAAACTCACATGTCCATAGAGGCCAGGCAGATCATACAAATGAGTAAGGCTTCCTGAGGGATTCTGGCTGACAGGAGTATGTCTGCCCTGCACAATGGGTTCCCCTGTTCTTCATCTCTGACTGACCTACCAACATGCTAGAATGTGAGCACAGTTATAACCAAGTCTCTGGTTTTTCAAAAAAAGCCAAAAATCTAGATTTGTTTAAAATTCGATATCACTTATATATAAATGTAGAAGGTTAATAATTATCGATAGAGTTCGTGGTTAGAAAAACCACAATTATGTTAGAGCCAGATTCACTCTCAGCTACCAATCTGTAAACAGTACACAAGGCTATACATTCTGTAAGAGCAGAAAAAGCTGATATTTTTCTCCAGTTCACTATATATCCACAGCAAACTGACTGACCCATGGTGGCTGACACCATTTATTTATTCACAGTTATTGAATAAATAAATGATGTCAGTAGCTGATTAAATGCATTCCATTTCTCCTAAACTTATGCTTAAGAAAAATTCAAAATTTGACCAACACAATGGTAAAAAATGACAATACGCAGGTAGATTTTGTGAAGTAATAGTCTTCGTAAGGTGAATATCAGAGTTCTTTGTCTATATGAGGTTAAAAAATGGCTTATGGTTAAAGAATCTAGCCTGCAGTATTTCATTTGGCTGTCACAATATTTCAAAACATAAAAGCCTATATATAAAATATAATAAACCAGAATGTTTCATGTAAATTTTCATATTTCAGGATATTCTTCAAAAGAGACATATCTGACATTGTGGGCTCACATTCCCACATAACATTGTTCGCTGAGCCTGGTTTGTGACTTTTTGCTGGGACACGTGCTTGTCAGTTAGGCATCGTACCTACAACTGTTCCATCACATTGAGGCTGAGTGCCACTTGCCAATTTTTGTGGCAATTGTTTGGTCATTTTTCTTATAGTAGAGAAATATTTCTGTGTGTAGCTCTGCCTAAAGCAAGAAAAAGAGAAATGAAAACTTATGTTCACAGAAAGCCTATGCACAAATGTTCACAGCAACTTAATTTGTAATAGCTCAAACTAGAAATGGCCCAGATATCCTTCAATGAATGAATAATTAAACAATCTATAGTACACCAACACCATGAAATACTATTTAGTAATGAAAAGAAATGAACTTCTGATACAGACAACTTGTATGAATTTCAAAAGACTTATATAAAGTGAAAAAAAGTCAATGTATATGACCACAGGTTACATATTATATAATTACATTTGTATAACATTTATGAAATCACAAAATTATAGAGTTAGACAACAGATTAGTGGTTTCCCAAATAAAGAAGGTGATGATAAGAAAGTGAGGTACAGGGCTGAGGTGAATGTGACTATAAAAAGGTAACATTAGAGATCCTATTATGATGGAACAGTTTGGGTTCTTGACCTGAATGTGGTGGTGATATGCAAACTGCACATGATAAGATGGCATAGAACTAAATACACAAACACACACACACACACACACACACACACACACACACACACACACACACACAGGGGTCCATGTAAACTGGGAAAATATAAATAAGAATAATAGATCGTTTAATATTAATTTCCTGGTTGTGATATTTATAAAATTTATAGTTTAGCAAGATGTTATCATGGAGGAAACTGAGTGAAGTGTGTATAGAATCTATAGGAATTATTTTATACATCAGTATATATGAAAGTCAATATATGTGACCATAAGATTACTCATTGCATGATTCTATTTGTATAATATTTGTCAACTCACAAAATTTGAGATAATAAAATTGTATCAAAAGAATTTTAAAATTGGAGAAAAGGAACAATCTGTAGAGTGTTACACAAATTGCCCATAACATGCCTTCTTTACCCACCCATGTCAATTGCCTGGTTCTTATAGGATTTGAAAATATAGCTACTGGCTCCCACAGCCTCTTTTACAGCTCAGAATGGATTCTTTCAAAGGGAGCATTGTAGATTGGAAGCTGGAAATAGAACAGAATCAAAGGAGGCGCAAATCAGTGGTTAAAATTGAGCACAATAAAAAGGGACTTCAAAATTTCTCCAGAAATGTCTTCAATATTTTAATGACAAAGATTAGCAAAGCCTGAGCACACAATAATATTGCTGTTATTGTTAATCTTTGCAATGGACCCACACATACTCTGTCATTTCTTGCCTCCCAGGTGAACTGGGAGATTAATTTTCAGGGTAAAATATGATTTTGCCTCACAAAACTGCATGATAAAACATACTCTTTAGATATCCTACCACCTACTCAGATATAATTGCTCTGTACCTAGCAAATAAATAAGCAAGGAGGTTGTCTAAACAATGAAGGATCTTTATAGAGGAGTAGTAAATATTATCAAAGGTTCCATTTTGATTCACAGTCATAATTTGTTATGACATTATGAATATGCCAATATGTAAAAATTGATAAGGAAACCTTATTCAAAATGGAGTTGAGTTGTCATGAAGAGAGAGCTCTGACGTGGGTACTGCTCCTTGCAGGGTGTGTAACCAGGAGTGAAAAAATATTAGAATTATTTTTAAAAGGGAGGACATTTTTCACATGGGAATGTCATTTCTCTTAGAAAGAAAGAAAGAAAGAAAGAAAGAAAGAAAGAAAGAAAGAAAGAAAGAAAGAAAGAAAGAAAGAAAGAAAGAAAGAACGAAAGAAAGAAAGAAAGAAAGAAAGAAAGAAAGAAAGAAAGAAAGAAAGAAAAAAAGAAGGAAAGAAAGAAAAAAAGAAGGAAAGAAAGAAAGAAAGAAAGAAAGAAAGAAAGAAAGAAAGAAAGAAAGAAAGAAAGAAAGAAAGAAAGATCCCTCCCTGCCCCAGCAACACCATACTAACCAATGCTAGTAGTCAATGAGAAACCATCAGGATCTAACCAACCTCAAACTCTTGTTCTTCTCCAATGAACTTTTGTTCAAAACAACCCCTCTCCAATTTCCTCCTAAAACCTAACAAAAGCTGACCTTTCCTCTGTCTCTTCAGACTGGTCTATGGCTTGCCACAGTTTGCTTATCCCAAATTGTAGCCCCTCTGCTATTCTCAAATAAACTCTTTTTTGTGTGTGTGTGCTTGCCTCAGTTTATTTATTTATTTATTTTTGTTTAGGTCATTATGCACAATTAAATAAAATGCTGATTTGAAGGGGAGGGGGGAAACACTTTGATTATCTCCTAAAACTGGAACAAATGCAAAGCATGGGCCCTGCTGTCAATTTGTTCTCTCTTTGCTTACTGAGTCCAGGAGCAGGAGCAGGTAAGTAAGGAATGTGGCACACTTTGGACGCCTCAGGTCTGCCTCCATGCGACAGAGAGGTGTAGGCTTCCAAAGGCTCAGTGTTGAAAAGGCTTCACTTCAGAGCTCTGGGGGAGGGGACAATTCTCTATTTGTTTATAGTCTTTAGCTCTAATTACATAATTACATTGGAAGGGGGACTGACTTCTGAGCAAAAGCAACAAAGCAAACAAGGTAAAATTATAACAGGTCAGTCCAGCTATTATCTCTTTAGCCCTCCAGTGTGTGCGCCTGTGTGCGCTTGCATGCACTCACAAGCCAGCGCATGGTATTAACAGATAAAGGCAGTCAGGGGTGTATGCTAGGCTATCATTTTACCTTTAGTACTCTGTGGCACCCTGATTATCTCACTGAAATTGTAAGGTAAACGGGATATTGTAGAAACAGAGGCCTTCCATGGCAGGTAATAGAGCAGACTTAATTAGCCTCAAGTACCTGTAATCCTAGGAGATGTACCTCGAGATAAAAGCTAGGGAAAATCCCTCAGGTATGACTAATAGGTCCCCAGCCAGGTTGGCTCTGGATCAGGTGTAGTATGTCAGCTGTGCTGAATGCATCCTATTGATCCAGGAGAGCCTGCACTTTCTGCCTCAAATTGAATTCAAACTGCTTACAAGAGGAATGCATCTGGCTCTACCTGATTTATATTTCAAAATAATTTCCTTCAACACTAGTTGCTAGTAGACTGTTTAGTCTTTAAAAAATGTATTTTTAAAATATATTCTCTTGAATCTTGTATATGATTTTCTTCAAAACCAACTTGTAAATGCTATGGACAATTGTATTATAGACACATATGTTAGAAAAGTGAAGGGTTTATTTAAAGATTATAGTTCCTGCCTACTAGGTGATATTTTATAAAAGAAAATTTTGTTACTTACTTTAAAGGAAAGATGGATTTTTTCCATTTATTAACTAATTATAAGAATTTAAATAATTAGAAATGCAGAAGAAAATTACAGTATTTTAAGGTGTGGGTAATCTAAAATAGTGTTTCCCAAATTTTAGCAGAATTTTTCTGCTAAAATGTTATAACACAGCTCCACCCACTACACCTGCTCTTTCCCCTCCCTATACAGTCAGAATTCATAAAAGCAGACTCTTTTGCATGAAACTAGAGTGGAGACTTGAGCCCCACTCATTTGGCCTCTTCTCTTCTCTTTGTGGGTCTTGAGATGCCTGTAATAACCCTAAAAATCACTGGACCGGGCAATGTTCAGTCTTTAAATAGGGCTATATCTAAATGATTTCAGAAAAATTAGCATCTAGGCTATCTTTGAAAGCTATTGATGATTGAGATCCCCCTAATCTCTTACTAATCAAATAAATAACCAGCAACACCAGAAAATCATTCCTAAGCATTGTAGTTTTTTTTTTTTTTTTCGATCAGACATGGGGGATCATCTCATTTATTCTTCAAATATTCATTGAGCATCTACTATATACCAGGCACTGTTCTTAGTACTGGAGAGTCATAGTGAAAAAAACGGACAAAACATACTGTACATATAGAGACAGAGAATCGATTGTTAACAACATAAGTAAGTAAAATTTTTGGTAATATTAGAAAATAAAAGTGCTAAGGAAAACAATAGAAGCAATATAAGTGGGGTTAAAGTACCAAAAGGATTAGTGACAATTTTTAAAAGGGTGGCTAAGTTGAGCCTACTTCAGAAAATGATATTTGGACAGAGACACTAATGAGAGGAAGGAAATAGCCATGTGGATTTCTGGGGAATAATACATATATAATATGTATTTAGTAAACACTCAGCTAACATAAATTATGCTTCTTCTTGATTTAGCCAAATATTTCTGGATCATGATTCAGTGAGAAAAATCAAGGGTACCATCTCTAAATATAAAGAAGGGCAATTAAGGTAAATATAAAAATAATAGAAAGTTTATAATAAAATAAAATGTTGTTTAGCTAAGTAGCATGGGTTAAAAAAGAAAGCAAGCTAGCATTTAATAACACTTTTAATTATTGCCTTCCCACACATTTCATATCACTATTTTCCCATTTCTCACTCATAAAGCTGAGGTTGAGCTGTTAAGTTGGCAAGATAAATTACTAGTGGTATATTAGAACCAGACGACTCATACCAGCCATATGAGAGCCATATGTGGGCATCTCCTCCTGATTCTCCATTAGTGATATCACTTTGGCAGATTGAAATGAGCCATTAGTGGGTGGACTCATACTATAGAAATTGAAAAACACTACAAATCTACCTTCCCTTCCCCCAAGTACTGGTTGTTAAACATTTACCAGCATATCACAGAAATACTCTTCTGAAATAATTTTCAGTAGATTCACCTTATTGTTTTTGTCTTAAAAAGTATACCAGTTTTATCAGAAATCCTATATTAATAGTTTTATTAAATTAGTTACCAGGGTTATTTTAATATATATATTTTTTCCCATTGTAAGAAATTTGGCCCACTTAGAGGCTTGTTTTATTTCTATTCACCATGGCCAGAAACAGAAACTGCCTCTGATTATCTAAAATTAGGGCAAAACACTTCTTGTGATATTTATTTTAAATGAAATCTTGATTTATACTTAGGAATTTATTTATTTTCTATGGAAAATAATTATAATCTTAAAGAAAGATAAAAGTGGTACATTGAAACGTAAAAATATTCTTATCAAAAATTACAAAGTTTAGTGGGAAAAATTACAAGATAAATGGTGTAGTCTATAGTCAGGGCTAAACGTTTTCCAGGTTACTTGTGAATCCTACAAATAACCAAAATGATGGAATAAATATTACTTTGAGGGAGAAGAATTGACTACTTCACCTGCATTTACCTTTGACTCTGTAACTCAGAATGAACAATTAATTCATGTGATGGTTTTTCTGTTGTCAAAAAGTGCATCTGTTTTTCAGTTCACTTTCAGGATTTAGAAGACATTTTTGAATTTGGACATATTGGAGAGATTGATAATAAATTAGAGAATGTCTAATATTTGGAATTTTGGGTCATGATGGCTTGTCTTCCTTAGCAAAGGTTAGTCATTAAATCAACAGTGTAAGCTGAGAAGTTGAAAAACTGTTAGGTTAATTACTGTAACACACCTACAGGGATTCAAAATTGGACCAGGTTTATTTGAAGAGATGTGAGATACAAACTAGACAGCTGCTTTTTTCTCACTCATTTCACTCTATTACTGGTTAACTTAGTGGAAAAATGTAAATTTTCCAGGGATTTTAGGTTGGAGGTATTTCAGCCAATATAGATGTGTGCTTGACTTCAGGTCTAATTTAATGCCCATGTAGTATTGATTGACAGAGACCACCAGGGACACTGACAATCTCCTTTGCCAAAGGTAGACGATAGTATAAAAGTAAAGTGTAATAAATGCCCCTGTCCAGTCCCATGTCGATATCCAGCTGCATTGTGTGTGTGTGTGTGTGTGTGTGTGTGTGTGTGCATGTGTGCACCATTTTGAGTGCATCAGTATTTCACATTTATTGTAGTGTGATGAAACACCTTTCAAGATGGCCAGAGGGACACTCAGCAGTTAGTTTTTAGGCAGTACAAATTGGAGTGAACAGGAGTACAGTTAGCAGGGAATATTTCTGAGGTCAAAGTGGTCTGGGTAGGAGCTGAATCAGCTAAATGCAGAGCTAAGAGCTACAGTACCTGCTACAAAGTAAATATAGATTACCTTCTTGATGACAAATTGATCCACTGGACAAGAATCTTTCAGAAAAAGAGACAAGTGCAAAAAAATTAAGTAATTTACACTGACCAATTTTTTAACTCCTTACTCTATAACCATTCTATCTCCCTATAACTTTCTACTTCACATGATTTCAGTCTAAAATAATCTATTGAACAAGTAACTACCTATGCAAAACTCAAAATTCCAACTTTAGCATGAGCACTTTTGAAAGACATTAAAATTTATTCTATGATTCTATACAATCATGACATTAATTATCATCTCTAGTTCTGAAGAGCACTGCAAGAACTATTTAGTAATTGTTGTGATTATCACATCTGGAAAACTTATACATAGGTAGAAAATCAGCTTAATGCACAAGCACCATTTTGAATTAACTCAGCAAATAGTTTTGAACCTTTAGTATGTGCCTGCCTGCTCTTATATGTTTATTTAGAAAATTGCTGTCTTTAAAAGATCCCTTTCAATCTTATGAGTTTACTTTATTAAACTGACTAGATTTCAGTGGAGAAGGAGTAGGGGTGGGTGGGTAATGTCTTTATTTACTTAGTTAGGAAACATTCATTGAACAAATACTCCAACAAGACTCACTGGCAGATGATGATTTATCAACCTCAAACACTTAGTTTCATTTTTTAAAGAGCTTAAAGTTTATTCAGAGAAAATAAGTAATTAAAAAATACGAATAGAGTATAGTAGATGATACAAGAAGGAGCTCAGAAAAGAGGCGGGTTGCCAATTTATCCAAGATAGCAGGTGGAAAAGATCATGAAAGTTTTTCTGGAAAAGTTTATAAAATGCAAACATAGGGTTTGGCAAAGTGAAGAAGAGAAAAGAGAGGGTAGGATAATGGGGTATGGAGGAAGAGCATTCAGAGAGGCAATAGTGTGTATAATAGATGGGATGTATTGGAAAAGTAGGTACAGCTTCATACGACCAAAAATAAATACCAGTTACTGAAGGTGGTTGGCAGGAACTTGTGAATTAAGGTAACAAACTGACAATCCTATTGGATGCTGACAGGGTAGCAGGGTGGAAGTTACATAAAATAAATAATAACAAGTTAATGTGATGATTCCTTGTTCTAAGGAAAATTAAGACCTAATCTCAAATTGTGATATTTGAGACGATTGAAGGGAAAAAAATCAACTGACAACTTTCAGGTAGTTCCTTCTGAAACTGTTAGAAATATAGAAGTTTCATTGTATCTCAGAAAAAAAATCACATCAGCAAAGTTTAAATAGATCTATTCGAAAGTACAATTGTTAATTTTACTTATAAAATTATTTTCTCATTTCAGATGAATTCATTCTGACATTTTTTTTAGGTGCCAATTATCACTAGATAATGAGAATCCCCTGTACATATTCATATCTACCAAGGAAATGAGAAGAACAGATAAAGAATCCTCTAAGTTTTACAAACCTAGATTCTGAGGAGATCCAAAGAAAATCTGGCAAGGTGAAGATTTGCCTGTTCAGATAGTACAGATTCAGCTAAAGATATGTTATTTCCTGAGTGTGATGACAAATCTCTAATATTTTATAAGCTACATTTAAAAGAGAGTAACCACTTTGGCAAAATAGACTAAAACAGCAAGAATTTATTCACTAGCCTGAAATCGGTTTCTCATCTCAGTTTTAAGCCAATTACCCTTGTTTCTGGACCAGTCTCATCTGCAACTCGCAGAGAGTGAGCTCTCTCCTGAAACTGGCCACCTTCTACCCCAATTCAACAACTAAAAAATAGTCACATGTGTTCTTAATTGGACTCTGTCCTAGGCACTGCTCATCAGTGCTCAAATGGGGAAGAAATGAAGAGAATCACTGAGGTTAGAACACAGTCTTGGTTTACCTTCCTGTCCTGAAAAGCATTTTGCAATTTCCCAAAGCCTAAAGACAATTTGGAATTGTTTTTTTTTTTTTGTAAAAAGATGTTGAGCATCTCCTTTTAGCCAATCAAGGAATTAAGCCATTAAAAATGTTGCATATGGTAAGCTAACGTTTTCAATGGCACATTATGTAAATAAATACATAGTGTAAATAAATAAATTGATAAAAACTGTGGAGCTAGAAGGGATTTATCAGCAAAGATCTTTTCAATTAGAATTCTCAAATTATAAACTTAAAATATGAATTTAATATCTGAAATATCATTCCAAATTCTCTATATTATTAACATTGTTGTGATTTGTAGAGAAATGTCATGATAATAAAATTTGCTTCTGTCTTTTAGGGAGTGGAGGCACGGAGAGAGAGAGAGAGAGAGAGAGAGAGAGAGAGAGAGAGAGAGAGAGAGAGAGAGAGATCATTAGTAATAAAGAGATAAGAGATAGCAATTCATTCATTTTATGTGAATCAAAAGTATATAAAAAATATCTGGCTCTAATTTCCACGACCAAGCAAAATACCGGGAGTTTGGTTATATGCTTTTTTAAAAATTATGTTTTCATGTATATAATCACATCTGTGAACACATTAGGGGGATAAAGTTACTAGTATATGTTTCCAAGTGTGTCCCATTATATTCTAACTGCAATTTTCAGAACACTAATTTACAGCTGTACTTCAAACTTTCGTCTGCTATACTGATGTAAATACTGTATATATTTCAGTAATTCTGTACGTAATTATATATTTGATAACAGAGTGACTGCTGATTTGTTAAACATTGCATAGCTGCACATGATTTCTACATGGCAGGCACACTATAGAGAGGAGTTTATATATATTAATATTTTAAAGTCGAATTCTTAAATTTCTTGTCAGTCATTTCGCGTGTTGATTGGTGAAGCTCTAAAATTCCATTATCATCTATCTCGTGTAGGAGCAGAAAGGTCCATTTTAGAGATGATTTGACTGAGGTAATGGTAAGTAAAAATCATGTATTCAGATAACATTAAATCAAGGGCATGAAGAGGAAAAGAGGATAGATCATGGCCTATTGATTAAACTAGCTTCTACCCTGGCCTGCCAGTACGTGTCAAAGGTAAAGAGTCTCTTAGAGAAAACAGCTGCTAACTGGAAGGTATTGACTGAGATTGCATGAGGCAATATAGCTATCTCACCTTTGAGCGTTACTTCCTTCACCTTTGGTGCCAGAGATGCTCAGTGCTTCCCACTCTATTTTTCTTGCTCCTGGCAGTGGCTAAGGAAAGAAGAGCCGATGTAGTACATATAAGGTATCACAGTTCACAGGTCTCTAATGTATCCGGGGCATCTGTATACACTGATGAAAAGTATTTTTAGTTCAATCACTTTGAAAGCCTAGATAATAGCAGAGCAGGAGGACTTGTAGCATGGATAACAAAGTTGTTGTTGCTGTTTTCCCTTTTTATCAACATGAAGCTCAGTTAGCAATTGCACCAAACATTGATTTTGCTGGCTTGTTTGTAGGCACTACAGGGGTCTTTTTAGCTGTGCAACACAGACATATGCTGAACAACCTTTGATTTTTTTTCTTACAAGTTTGTTTTACAGGATAGGCCATTGCCAGCATGCACCGTGCTATTCATTATGTAAGATCTATATCATTACTTTGCATTGAAAAATCATCTGTTTTCATCCTCGCCTTCCTCATTTTCTGCCAATACTTGGACATTCTACAGCTGTTTCCCTCCCCAGTCAGAAAGGTTTTGGGTTTCTTATTTAGAGCGTGTATAAAAACATCACAGCAGTAAACAGTTCTCCTGGGCACTCTCCCCTCACCGCTTCTTCGGCATGCTGTGGAACTCCCATTACTGTAACAGGAGTTGTGCACGTGCTTCAAGCAGAGGCCAGACCCCTTAGTGTAAACTTTTCCACATAAGTCTCTGAAACAACTTTTTAAAACCCGAGTCTCATTTATTTTCTTCTTTTTTCTTCCTGGTTTGATGTCAGTAATCAATCGAGCAGGAGACAACTCATTTCATTTCTGTGACACATCATGATGGACTTGTGTTGCAACCCTGACTTATTTTGAGAACTTCAATTTCTCAAGCTGAAAGTTTGAATGTCCCATGGTTGGAAGAGCTATTGATCCAATGTAGATGGACAGCTCAAGAGTAACTGATACATTCCTTACAGCACTTTTCTTTTTCCCTTGCCTTTTCTGGCCACTATATAATGTAGTCTTTCTTGGAGTTTGTTGTTATCAACAAACTTTGATTCTGGCCTCTGGAATACATTGTTTTTATACCATTTTTTTTTCCCACTGTAAGCTTTGTCCTCATTGTATTGCTCCATTTCATTTCTGATAAATTGTCTATTAACTTAGGAGTTAGTCTATTAACTTAGGAGTTATTCTTGGTCCCTTTTAAAAATTGCTGGAAAATCTTGGCACTGAGGTTAAGTGACACATTCAGTGTGACTTTCTAGTGATTTTAGAAGAATGAATATACAGTGTTTTGCTCAAATATGAAATGCTAATATGGCAGTTAAATTTAAAAAGTATGTTGTTATTTAATATAGTAATTTAAAAATCTGCAAATAACTATGTGAATTTTTAAATAATGTATTTTTTTAAAACCTGATTTACAGAGTTCCTGCTATAAATAATTACTTCTCTGTGCCCTTCCATGATAAAAAGAAGTGGCTGTCTGGAATTATAGAGACTTAAACTACTACTCTGACCTAACATTATTTCTCCAATTAAGAAATAGATTAATTAAGAAGTGAAGAATAGTGCAACCCCTGGACCTCTACCCTCTCAAGACACCCAAAGGAGAATGTAAAAATTTTTCTTGGCAGATTTCATAAAAATGTACCTTATTTTTATTTTAATTTTTCCTAGCATTTATTTCAGTGATTAATAAGTGCTAAGGTCTATGCAAGGCACTTTAGATATATTTGCTCGTCTTGTCTTTATAGGGCCTTTAGATAGTACATATCATTACATACATCTTATAGGCAAGGGCACTCAAATTCATAACTTACTCTAGCTCTACAAGTAATAAGACTAAAGCAATTATGGGAAACAAGTCTGTCTGACTTTAGAATATGCTGGGTGCCATAAGGAAACAGAATTTATCCCAGAAAGAGACTTTAATAAAGGAACAACCTACATACATGTAGTGCAGTTCAAAGGAAGTACAAGATAGAGAGGGATCTAGAGATTCTCAAGAATGTAGGCCTTTAGCACCCATGAGGCTAACTGGGCAAGAGAGCAAAGAACATAATTATTGAAGCATCATGAGAGCTGGAGCTATGAGGAGAGACATCCAGAAAGAGCTAGATATGGTACCAAGACCTTGTTTTTCCACCATCCAATCTCCTGCCTGTGTACTCTGCTAGAAGCCAGGTGACAAGGAAACCTTGGGGATAACATCTTTAGGAGTCAGTATTTCAGATCTTAAAGCAGGGCAGAGAATAATGAATGAAGTCAGGTGGTAGGGGCCACAAACAAGCACATACACTAACTACTTATCTGGATAGCAATAATATCCCCTCTTTCAAATGGCAACACAGCTTTGCCTTTCATGGTCCATTTCTAGGATATAATCCACCTTGCAAAGAAAAGGCAATGTCCACATAAAACATCTGACAAACCACACAAAAAATTAAATAATTTTTTCATACATATTCTTCCCAGTTTACAGAGTATTTTTAAAAATTTATTCTTGTAAATGAACTGGGTATGTATTATATGACATTTTTAGTGTTTAACTTAAAATGTTTCTATTAACTTTACATTTTTAATGTCTAAAAATTTGTTTTAAAACTAGGAATAATTTTGACCTATAACCTTAGCACTAGTTCTTAAATCAAATTCACCTATTAAAATACATACATGGAAATTTTTGTCATTTCTTTATCTTTTTGACAAACTAATAACTTGCAACTTTCTTTTCATTGATCATCTTTTTAAGTATTTTCATTCCATACTTTAGTCACTGGCATCCCTAATGCTACTGACAAACAATAATCAAATTAGGGCAAGGATGAAGAACAATCACAGAATGTCTTAACCTGCCATTCCCAATACTTCACAATCACACCCTTTGGTTCCTCCCTGTTATTTAGGATCTTCACTCATCCCATGTGTCAGCCCCCCTGGGCTTCCTCCTGGACAAAAATCTATGTGAGGCAAGTTCTGAGCTATTGCTCCCTTTGATTGCTCCCGCTTGAATGCAAATTCTTTATAATCAGAGCTGCCTTAACAACCAGTTTCTCTGTATATAGTCTCCCTATATATAGTACTGTGTCCTCTACTCCTACTAAAGTTATCTTAATAAAAAAATACATATAATTATACAGTTTGTCTTCCTAATAGCCTCCTCTGACTGTAAAATGCCCACAGGATACAAAAAAATCTAAGCTTCTTAACTTGGCAAACAATGAATTTGCAGTCTGGCTCCAAACCACTTCTTCAGTCTCATTTATTTATTTTTTAAGTTTTGCATCCCACGCACTCTATTCCCATCCAAAGCAAAGCCACAGACTGCTATTTCCCTCTGCCTTTGTTTATAAGGTGCCTGGGTGTCTCTTTCTTTATCCATCAAGTAAAATTTACCAATCTATCTATGCATCCATCCACTTATCTACACCCCTATCCATCTATTTATCCATCTAATATTCTATTAATTTACTTATTTATACAAACTAATGATTGCTTTAGCCTCTATTTTGAGTCAAGTAATCTGCTAGGAGCTGAAGATTCATTGTTGAGCAGAAACAGACAGCTCTTGCCAAAAAAAAAAAAAAAGTGTGGTCTAGTGATGGAGAATATATTTATTAAACAACCTCATAAGTGTAATAAAGATATTTTTTAAAAGAAACATAGTTCCATAAAAATGCTTAATAAGAAAATCTATCTTAGACTGGTGATGGAATTGAGGAGGGGATCCATAAAGGAAATCTCTCCTGAGAAAATGATGTTTAGAGCTAAGATATGAAGATGAGAAGCAGAGTACTTGGCTAAAATAGGAAAAGAAAAGAAAAACTTCCCAAGCAGAGAGAATGCATGTGCAAAAACTTTTCAGTGGGGGAGAACTTAGTATGTTTAAGAACATAAAACATAAGAGAGTTTTATTATTTTTCTCTAGAACAGAGATAACTGGAAGGAAAAAGTGCAAGATTTAAATGAAGAATAAAGATAGACCAGCACTAGACCATCAGAGGCATCGTGGACTCTGGCAAGGACATTTTGGCCTTATCCAAATACCCATGAAAAGCCATTGTCCTTGGAATGTGATGTGATTAGGTTTGTACTTTTTCACTTTGGTTACAGATAGAAAACTGGAGCAGGGTCAGAGCAGAAGCAAGTCACCTCTTTAGGAGGTCATTTTCCTAGTCCATGGAGAGAGAATAGATTGAACTTGGATTGGGGTAGTAGAAAGAGAGAAAAGTGTGCATAATTCTCAAATAATTTAAGAAAAACAATAGACAGGATATGAGGAAGAGGAAGAGAATGAAGTCAAGGAAAGCTCCAGATAATGACTTTTGCAGCTAGTAGATTCATTCACTGAAGCAATATTTATTATTCATGCCCAGGTTAAATTTCAATCATTACATGAATTTTCCTTGACTTTCATAGTGTAAATTTAAGCATCTCTTCTCTGTGCTACTACAAAGATTTATCCATATAACTTAATTTATCATATTTATAAAGTTAATGAACTTTACAAGTCCAGTATTTTATCTTTTGTTTCACTGGTACCTCACACATAGTAGGTCCTCAATTAGAATTTACTGAATTACAAATAGACTTCTTTTATATTTTATGTAAAGAAAGTACTCTTTTAAAGTAAAGATACAGAGATTTAAAATATTAGATAGGAATGAAATTTAAGAAATTGTTTGACCAAGCCTGTTCTTTGAAAATGAAGTAATGGTTGCCCTGGGTTCTTAAGTAATTTACTAGGTTTTAAATACCTAGAAAATGTGGACCTAGACTAGAGACTTTCTCTCACTCCTTTGTTATGAATCACAATTTCACCTCTTTATTTTCTTCTCTAGTGTTTCTTCCTGATAAGAAAGACAACTCTATCTTCTACCCTTAATAGAAATCCACAACTGGGTTTCTATTACACTATGAATTGTAAAGGCAAGCCCTGAAGCATTACTGTGCAACAGTAGTTATACCTTATCTGCAATTGTTTACAGGTCAGTTAACAGTTAGAGAAAAATAAAGGAGAATAAAATAGATGTGTTTTAAGAAGAGTAACAAAGAATAAATAGAATTAATTAATGTTACTGTGTTTTTATTCATTGCAATTTAATGCTATATGACAATCACAATTAGATTGTGATGTATGCTTAAAGTGCTTTACAAATTACATTTTTAAGGTATACTATGAGTAAAATCCAGTAAATTTATTGCAATCTAAGTTAAATTTTCTCCTCTCTCTCCTTCCTTCTCTTCATCTTCTTCCCATTTAACAGGTTTGAAATAAGATATTGGAAACACAGTGACACATAAAAAAAAAGTAGAAAGGTTACATACTTTCTCATACTTGAAGTAACCTACAAATTAGTATACTTTATCTCCATATGTATGTTTGTAGATATAAAAATATCTTAAAATATGCATTTTTAGGAGTGTGCCAAAGTATTTAATGTGTACATATATAGTGTGCATATTTTAAAAGCATCTAGAATATTATATATATACATATATATGTGTATATATGTATATATATGTCTATATATATATAATATTTAGTTGATCAAGAGCACAGAAAGTGTTAGCCTCTTTTTAATTTTCATATGGTACCAAGAAAATAAAGAAATATTCTTCCTGCGTATCTTTAGCCTTTTCACAGGATTTTATAATAATTATAATAATGATTATGAATATAATTGCTAATATTTATAAAACTTGCATTACATGTCTAGCACATGTATTATTTGATTAAATCCATATCTTTGTGTACATAATATTTTTATCCTATTTTAATATATGAAGTAACTACAGTTGAGAGAGACTGTTACAAATTTAAGTTATACTATTAACAAGAGGTTGAGCATGGATTTGAAAACATACCTTTCTGCTTCCAGAATTTGACACCTCTACTAGCCATTTCTCAGTTACTTCTCAAATTTCAACTTAGTGATTCCAAACACTTCCTGTTTATTGATTTTCTTTTCTTTTCTTACTTGAGAAAATGTAGTGACCATCTTTGGTGTGTCTGTCCAGAACCTTATTTTTTATGAATTGTTCTTCAATGCCTGTGTGAACGTGATTCCATTGCTCCTACAAGGTGCCCTTGCCTTTTAGACACAGGGCTGAATCCCAAGACTGATCACTACACCTCTTTCCAAAGAATTTTGAAGACAGAAAGATTAGTATCTTTGATGCTTAAACATATATCATGAAAAATTGGTCCATGCTCATATGAACAGAAGAAGTAGCCAGAGGAGCACATTCTGAAAAGAAAATCTAAAGGAAAAACTTGGAATAGGTACTGTAGTCTTAATCTAGTCTCAAAAATTTGACCCTCATCCTTATTGAATATAGTTGTCATTTGTTGACTATTCAACACCAAATATGATCAGTGTTACTCTTTGGCAGCTAGCTTGCTAAATATTGGAAGTATAATATAAAAAAAAGCAATCCCTGTCCAGAGAACTTTCAATGTTATAGAAAATATTCTGCCTCTCTCTCTCTCTCTCTCTCTCTCTCTCTCTCTCTCTCTCTCTCTCTCTGTCTGTCTTTCTCTCAATAAAGAAAAGAAAAATGTTTTTGAAGATTAATGTTTTATAAAGTAGAAGGACTATCTCACTTCTCATGTCAGGGTTTGGGTTGGGGTAAGGGTTAAGCTTTTCTTCTCTGATTTAGACCAAACTCACTGGATAGTGAGGAGTCATTTTAATTGCTGGCACAGCAAACTCCTTTCTTTTGGGAAACATGTTAACAGTTAGTACTGGCCTTGAACACATTCATTAAGTAGGTAAAGTTTTAGAGTCTTTCAACACCCACTTTACAATAAATTTTTTTCTTCCTGACCCCAAGTTTATCACTCCGAAGCCTCTCATGGTTTTCTTTGAATGCCAAGGCCAACTCATTTGATAGTTTTTGAAGGTTCCCATGTTCCTAATATATCTGTACTTCATCCAGTAGCAAAGGATTTCAGGCCTGGGACTCATTCGCTCATCCTGACCTTTACTTGATAAAGGCTAGTTCATCTGACAAAACAATGTATGGGAATGTATCACTAGATAACATTTAACCTACGTGGTTTCCATATAATTCAAAAGAATAAATATTATTAGGGATGTGAACTCACAGCTAGTTGTTAAGATATTTTAGGGCTCTTTTCAATTTTATTTAAAAATATGCATTTACATATTAAAACTTTTTTCAGATAATGAAGGTTTTTAAAAAATATATTTAAATGCTTATTTGTTTACAACATTTTTAAGGATTCAGAATTGCTTAGTGTTTAAAACACTGATTCACCCTAATAATTTCCAAGTTTCTCCTGCTGTTTTTTTTTTTTGTTTAGTGAGTATCTTCTCAACTCCCAATACCATAACAGTCAGTCTTGTTCATTTTTCTTTAATACCGTATAGTTCTTAGTTTATTGTTGAGAATCTCCTATGTAAATCCTCAAAAATTATAATGAATAAATAAAAAAATGAATCCAGGATTTAGACTTAAAGATATAAATAGAGACATAGTCAATATAGATATGGATATAGATATATGATAGATCAAAAACTATAGTTAGATTGCATTTATTTTATTTTATTTTTTTCTACCCGCTCATTCCCTGCTTCTGGCAACCACCAATCTGTACTCTGTATCTATGAGCTTGCTTTTTGTTTTTGTTTGTTCGTTTGTTTGTTTTGATTCTACATATATGAGATATCAAATGGTATTTGCCTTTCACTGTCTGACTTATTTTGCTTAGCACAATTCCTTTGAGTTACATTCATGTTGTCTCACATGGCAAAGTATTATTTTTGTATGGCTGAGTAATATTTCATTATATATATACTTTGCAATTTTTTTTACTCATTTATTTGTTGAGGCACTTAGGTTGTTTTCATATTGCTGCAATAAACATGGGGGTGCATATATCTTTTTGAGTTAATATTTTCATTTTCCTTGGATAAATATTTAGAAGTAGAATTGCTGAATCATACTGTAGTTCTATTTTTAATTTTTTGAGAAACCTTCAAACTGTTTTCCATTGTTGCTACACCAATTTACCTTTCCACCAACAGTGCATAAGGTTTTCTTTTTCTCCACATTCTTGCCAACATTTATTTCTTGTCTTTTTGATAATAACCATTCTAACAAGTATGATATGATATCTTATTGTGGTTTTGATTTGCATTTTCCTGATAATTAATGATGTTGAGCACTTTTTTATGTATTCATTGGCCATTTGCATGTCTTCTTTAGAAAAATCTATATTTGAATATTCTTCTCATTTTTTAATTAGATTTTTTTCTATTGATTTGTATGAGTTTTTTATATATTTTGGATATTAACCACTTAGCAGATATATGATTTGCAAATATTTTCTCCCACTCAGTAGGTTGCCTTTTCTTTTTGTTGTTGGTTTCCTTGACTGTGCAGAAACTTTTTAGTTTAATGTAGTCTCACTTATATATTTTTGCTTTTTCTTTTGGTGTCAGATTCAAAAAAGCAGCAACAAGACCTATATCAAGGAGCTTATCATCTATGTTTTCTCCTAGGAGTTTAATGGTTTCAGGTCTTAGTTTAAACTTTTAATTCATTTTGAGTTAATTGTTGTGAGTGGTGTAAGATAGTGATCCAATTTCATTTTATTTTTTTGCATGCAGCAGCTGTCCAGTTTCCAAACACCATGATTGAAAAGATTCTTTCTCCTTGTATATTTTTGGCATCTTTGTCATAAATTAATTGACCATGTATGTGTGGACTTATTTCTGGGCTCTCTATTTTGCTACACTTATCTGTGTGTCTGTTTTGTATGCTAATACCATGCTGTTTTGATTACTATAGCTTTTTAATATAGTTTGATATCAAAGAGCATGATATCCCCAGCTTTTTTTTTTTTTCCTCAAGATTGTGTTGGCTATTTGGGGTTTAGTGGTTCAACAAAAATTTTAGGATTATTTGTTCTGTTCCTTTGAAAAATGCCATGAGAATTTCATAAGAATTTTATTAAATCTGTACCTTGCTTTGGGTAGTACAAATGTTTTAACAATATTGATTCTTTCAGTCTATGAGTATGAAATGTATTTTCATTTATTTGTGTCTTCTTCAATTTTTTTCATTGTCTTACACTTTTTAATATATAGGTCTTACATCTTCTTTCTATGAATAAATTTCTGATCATTTAAAATCTGTGTTTATCTGTGATATTAACAATTACATCTCTTTAGAGACTGACTGGCATTTCTGAAAGTACTCATGATTAGTCTTCAGTTCAAACATGGATTAACTATAGGGTTAAACGTTTTAAAAGAAGCTTTTTTTTTTTTAAAGATAGAGACTTTAAAATTAAAATGTCTCTGATGTTATTAGTTATAAAACACTTCTAGAACAAAAATAAAATACCACCTCCAAATTTCACTTAATGTAAAGTAGAAGACAGATGTTGTAAATAACAGGTGTTTCTTTTCAAAAGTATGGTTTAATTAGAAATAACATAAGTTAAATGTGGTGAGAGAGCAATAATATTATATGTGGACATCAAAAAAGAGAGATTAAAAAATTACAAATCTGAAATTACCGCTAGGTTACTTGACTAAGAAACTTGACAATAGAATACTAAATGTTCAAATTATGTTTTGTAGAGTTTTATTTGAAAAAAAGTATATGAAATTCTTAAGAAGTCATAGATAAATTTTTAAAGTTCTACTATTTTTAATGTTTTTTTCTCTGTAGCCCCATAGTCTATCCAATGATGTATTATCTCCAAACTCTTTAAACCTAGTAGTAGGTAGAATTTTGACCCTCGTTCTATCTCATAAGAAATCTACTTCAACATCAACTGTATATTTAGAATTGACCTCTCTAAAGATGATCACTTTAAATTCCACTTTTCAATTGCCTTATGATAATTCTTATATGAAATGACATTCAGTTGTTAAATATAATTCTTAGTCAATCCTTTGTATGTTGATTAATTTACATGTAGTTCACCCAAAGTACAAGATGATGATAGTTTTTATTATGCTGTATTACTTCTGAGGGACATTAAAAAAAATAAATGTTACAGTGTTCAATGGGGGAATTCAAGCTCTATCATCATGATTATTAGTTTAAAGACCAAATGAGCCTAAATAAACATCTACTAACATCTTACCTCCCTTATGATAAGCTTATTTTATTTTCTTATTGGTAATATTTTAATTTATAAATGAATTTGCATTTGTCATTTAATTTGCACTTTAATTTGTATTTCTTTTAAAAGTGGGAAGCAAATCAACAACTTCAACTTCCATTAATGTGATTGACGATATAACAATATCCTGATTTGTTTAGTGCCCATCTGTTTTCAGATTGTCAAGAATCAAATTAATTGAATCTTCATATGATTCTTTAAGTGTATAAGGGGCAAGTTGTCTTTGAGTTTTTTAGAGAACAGATTGTTTTACTTCCTTGTTCAAGGTGAAAGAGAAATAGAGTGAAACATGATGAAGAGAGTCAGAGAAAGAATCCAGTGTGTTGGTTGCCAATACCAAGTGCTACCTACAGATCAGTCATGGATCATTCACCACTGAGCTAAAAAGTCAGAGGGAAAGCACTCAAGAAGGAATGAACATCAAGAAACCTTTTTTTTTTTTTCATGAGAAATTAAGAATTGTTAACTCAATTTGAAAGAGAAAAGTGGTAAATATGCATTTTGGTTTACTTATGAGCATAATGTTCTACTTTCTGGGTTTTTATAACTGTCTAAAAAGGCCAGATGAGAGCATACTTAGCATTTCAGAAACCCAGATAGACATTTCTCCCTCCTCTCTGTAGCAAAATTGGTTTCAGTGATGCATATAGAGCAATCATTAATAATCATCATTTTTTTTACTCATATTTAGTTTTGAAACAATTGGCATTTGAAGAAAAATGTATATTGTCTATTTCTATGTTTTCCTAGTCGTGATGGTATACAGTTTTACAAGATGTTTTGTTTGGGGGATCTTGGTGAAGGACACAAGGGATCTCTCTGTATTATTTCTTGTAGCATGTGAATCAACAATTACCTCAAAATAAACTGTTTAATTTTTTTAAAAAAATCATTCAATCAATCTATCAACTACAAATATACCACAAAACAGGAACAGTGATTTTATTTTTTTCTGTCTTCCTCTAGTTTATTTATGTGCATATAGAGTAAATGTTTGCACAGTTACCATCATTGTTTACTTTGTTTAAGATTAATCAATAACCTCTTTCCCTGATATATAGTTTTTATAATTATTATTATTGATGCCTACACAGTCAAGTTGAGAGGCCATAATTATGCCTGTTTTTTGGAAATCAAAATGTTCACCTTTTATGTACAGTAAGAAAACCCTTTGTATGAATGATAGCAAAAGAAATAAATTATAAAAGAAAAGCAAATTAAACGGCTAAATCTCTTTATGGCAGGAAGGAGAAAAGTAGAGAAATTTGACTGTTTAAGAGCTATAAAATCTTATAATCTGACTTTGCAACAAACTTTTTATCAAAATGTTACAGTTTTTATATTTATATTTAAATTTAGAGAAATTTTAAAAATTTGTATGTGATAAGTATGTGAAATAATATTCTTGTCTACTTTTGTATATGTTTAAAACTTCCAATATTAAAAATATTTTTAAAAATTGCTAATAGAAGGTTTTTCCAACATCTTTGGAAATAGTTTGAAATATACCTTAACTGGCCACCATTAGCCCACTTGATATATTTATGAACATTTTTTAAAGTACCTCTTTCTCTTTGTCACAGGCAAGGAGACCTGACAACTTAATGTAAGGTAGTATATTTGATGGGGTTCTAAAACAGAAAAGACATTAAATAAAAACTAAGGCAATCTGAATAAACTATAGTCTTTAGTTAGTCATAAAGTATCAGTTGCTGGTACATAAGTATAATGAAAATAACTTGTAGTTGGTTATATTTTTTTTTCCAAATTTTAAATGTTTTTCTTTCCACTCAAGGTAAGCTGCTCCTCCTACCTCAACCTTGGTTTGCCATTGAGCTAGAAGCGATTTTAGATACTGGAAATCTAGCAATTTCCCTCACTCATAATGTTTATAGTTAAATGGTAGACTCAGATAATAAGTAAATAATCAAATAAAGAAGATAATTTTAGATGATGGTAAATGAAGGGTCCCCAAAACATGCAAAGAGTTCCCAGACACTGTGCCTCCTTCTTCTTAATAGAAAATGTAAGGTACTGGAGTTTTGTTTTGTTTTGTTTTGTTTTGTTTTGTTCTGTTTTATTCTGGAGAGGATATGTCAATATATCTTCAAGCCATTAAGGCCTTAGAAACTCCACAAAAATCATAGGTTCCTGAATCTTCCTAGGGCTTACCTCCCAGCCTCTGGAGTGAATGTGTCTTACGAAGTTGGCCAGTGTACTAGCCAACTCTTGCTTGCTTTGTCCAATCAGTATAATGTCATTAACATAACAGGTTAGTGTGACAGTTGAAGGAATGACCAATATGTCTGATCTCATATTAGACAAGGAAGGGAACAAATGGATTTCTGAAACAAACTTTAAATGAATATTTTTGTCATATGAATGTGAATTGATTCCTAAGTTTTGAATGAGATTGAAAAGAATGCATTTACCAGATAAAAGGACTCATGCCAGGAACCTGAGGCTTTATTAATTTTCTCTACCAATGATACCACATCCAGCTCAGTGGATGTGAGGGGCTCCTACTTGGTTAAGTGTGACGTTGTTTATAGTTATTCTCTAGTTTCTCCAGGAGTCAGAATAGAAAATTAAGTGGGAATACAATAGAACCACCACCCTTGCATCCTTTCGGTCTTTATTTGGTTCTAATCTCTACTATCCTCAACTCTTTTACTCTGGGGATGCAATATTTGTTTTTAATTTCTGTCTTGGCCAGGAATGAAAGGCAATTTTAGAGTAGTCTTTTCTAAAGGAAAAATACAATATAGAATTTTTTTTTTCAATTTCCAAGCCTATCTAAAAAAATTCCAATTTTACTAGGGAAAAGAACACTGGGGTCCACTGTGAGCTGAACATAAGCCAGGATTTCATGTATTACTTGCTCCCACAAGCCTGCACTCTATCCCATGGAGTGTTTCTCTAGGTATTGATGTCAACTCAGATATTATGTCTCATAGTTCTCCTAATGTCAAGTATTTCCTTTTCCCAGTGTAGTCTCCCAAATAATTGGCTTTGTAAAGAACTGGGAAAACATCATTATATATACATGCCAGTAGGCATCCTGGGGTTACGACTTCAGTCAGTGGGTTCTGGATCTTTAAATTAGTTCAGATCTGGAAACTGAATAGGGATCATGAGTTTTTATTGGGGAAACTCCTAATCTTCTAATTGCTTGGTTATAGATGTTAGGCAGCAATCATATTGGCTACTCCCTTGGTAATTTTAGTTCTGGGGACACCACCCTCTATTAACCATCTTCACAGCAACGTGCAGCCCTTAGCGACACCTCTTACCTTGTCAACTCTTCAACTGTTATGGTTGTTGTGGCCCACCTCACTCCTGAAACTTAAGCACAGCCTCTTTCCCTGGCATCCTATCATACCAATAACGATTAATGAGCCTAGCTCTGTGACTGCTTCTCTTATCTCTAACCCTGGCTTGTAGAACAGAACCATCAATGAATTCTCATTAGCTTTGGTTAATGATCTGTCTTCCTCTGATTGGTTTCCTGGTCTTACATAGCATATCTATTGCAGCAAACCCACTAGATTCCCTACTCTGCCATCTGTTAAGGCAGCTTGAGTATTTCTACTTCACTATCCTCACTTGGCCATCACTTTTTTCAGATCTCTAAAAGCCACCTTCACCTAGAGCTTACACGATCCTTTAAGGTTCCTGCCAGGATATTAAATCCCATATCCCAAGACAGTGTTCCTAAATTATTTAAGTTACATTTATCAAGTTTTATATTCTAGCCCCTTTAAGCAAGTACTCTTAAAGTCTAATCCCAGTGTTACTCCTCTGGCTCCTTCCAGAATACACTAACTAATTTTTGCAGCTCCTTCAGTGTGTATATTTCTTCCCTCCCATGTGAGATGTAGGACTTCTCAAGGACAGTTTCTATGTAGGAACTGGAGCATGAAGATAGCTCTTGAGGAGAGCACCAGTTGCCTGGCAGTGGAGGGGCTTCAGAACTTTTTCTGGTATATGGTAAGAGCTAACTCTGACAAGGGAAATATAGACAATTTCTGCAAATTCTGAGGCTTTGGAAGGTCTCCAAAGCTAGCATCATCGGGGCATTTATCCAGCTGTACTTATTCCATTTTTCATGTTCCTAGGTTTTCCCAACCATGAACCCGACTTTAGCATAGCAAATCTACTTTGGTTGAGTATTTAAACATCATTAGGATTCTGCATCTCAAAATATTAGGTATTCAGTGTCTGCTCTTCTAGTCATTGCTTGTTGATAGCCCTCAGTTTCTTATTACCCCTCTGCAGGGCATCAATAGAGCCCAGTAAAAGCAGCCAACTATACTGTCTTTGTTAAATATTGTTTCCTCATAAATTTTGGATACTTGAATCATCACACCTATGAGAATTTTTCCCTCCAATGGGCTGTTTTTCCAGATCACCTCAGGTAAAGTCTTTAGCTATTGGACAAACCCATTTCAGACCCCCATCATAATGTCTTTACTTAAAACACTCTCAGCATTGCTTGTATTTGTTCACATTCTCCAAGAAACATACACTAAGATGACATTAGAAATTCAAAATATTGATTGGGGAGAGTTTGGAGGAAGTTGTTTCCCTTAGAGGAAGACAAATAGAATTCATGGCCTATAGTCCAGTATCCAATGGCATGGATAGGTACTCAGTGGAGCTGGTGAGAAAAAGAGTACCAATAAAACAGGCTTTTTTTTTTTCCCTGAAGGATTAACACTATTTCCTGCCTTGACAAGTAGAAACAATCATAGAAAAAAAAAAAAGAAGCAGAATTTGAAGGTGGTTAGGCTAGGATGTGAGAAGCTATACCAATCAGTACAGTATTTAACCTAAATTAGCAGAGATTTTAAATCCAGCAAGAATTTTTTGATATGGTGTCTACATGTGTACCTTAGTTTGTAGGAAAGCAGATTCTACATAAAAATACGATACATAAAAAAGGAACATTTTTAAAACAGATAACTTAAAAATATGTAGTCATTAAGTAGAAAATCACAACTCTTTGACTTTCTCAGTCTTTGTATGCGATTTGATCGTTTTTAAAATTGCTATGGTAAAAAGAGAAATATTATAAAGATGGCCATTATGGTCATTGTTTAACAACATGATTCTGGAATTCTATTCAAAGAAATAAAATAGAAAAAATATAAGTACTGAAAATAAAAATAAAGTATCTTTAACATAATTATTCACTAAAACAACTCAAATTATCAATGGGAAGGTAATCAAAACTAAATTTAATGTATAAAAGCCCTTTATATATAAAGATTCTTTAACACATTATTAAAAAATCACAACATGATTTGAAAAATTACACATATGTGTATATTTCTAAATGAAGAATTTTAATATTATTTCTATAGCCATTTTTTCTCAAATTAGGCTGTACATTTTATGCAATCCAGTTATTATTTCAATACTCCAAATATTCCAAATTAATTTGAAATTCATCTGAAAAAAATAAAATAGCATATTGAAAATGAAAATAATGAGAGAAACATTTCTATTCCTCCATATTATAACATAACATAAAGTCAAAGTACTTAAAAAGTATGGTTATTAATATAGATATATAGATTAATGGATGAAAATATATAGCCAAAAAACAGCCTCAAAAATTTTCATTTTGATTTTCTTAGTTATGATGACATTCCAAATTTGTGGAGAATATATAACATTGTACTGAAACACACCTTAAGAGTAATGGACTTAAGAGCAATTATTATTCAAATGTTTGTATGTTTAAAATGACTAACATGTTAAGTGTGTAATTAATACCCTTCTTCTAGGAACAACCTGCCTGCCAAGAACTGAGTGTTCCTGAAATATGGGACTTTTAGATTTAAAACAGAAACAGTCCCAGGAAAACTGCAACTTGATCATCTTAACTGATGCCATAGTAGAGGACTGGAGGTCATGATATAAAAAACTGATGGGCTAGTTTGTAGGATAGATACCCTTGTGACTTCCAGTAAGAGTCTTGGGGTCAGAGGGTAAGTAGGTAGTGAAATCATGCAAGGCCTGGTAAGATGAGAAAAAAATATTGGAATTTGTTTCAATTGTAAAGGGCCCACAGCAAGGGTTTTTGAGGAGGGTGTGACTCATGTGCTTCCATATGGTATAAAGAATTTTTCCAACTGTCATGGAGAGAACAGAGACACCGCCTTCTTCCTAGACAACAGATTGGAAGGAACTGCACCATAGTGTTTTTATGGGTATTTTCAAGTGGTTAGAGTTTTGTTTTTCTTCTTAATATTACTTTTATGAGTTGAATTTATTGATATTCATTACTATTTTAAATAAAACAATTATTTTTATTGAAAAAATAAGCTCTGTAACTATTCTAAACTTTGGACATTCACAAATTTTAAAACTAATTCACTTGAAACTTATTGGATTTCTTTAACCAATGTCACCATAATAAAAATAAAAAATAAATAAATTTAAACTCTCATTCAGATAATAAAAGTAAAAATAAAATCTTTTTTCAAGCACAAACACAATAGTACATTTCTTTTTTCTTATTTTTGGTGTCTTAGGCAGATTCATAGAGACTATAATAGATAAAATGTTTGAAGGTGATATTATTAAACATTTGATCTAATGGCATCTTTACCATTTCTAATAAGGAAGGTTTTTAGGGTTTAGCGTTGTAACACTGATAGCAATGATTTCACACAAAACACACACACACACACACACACACACACACACACACACACAGAATTCGTAGAAGTTATTATGTTGAAAAGCTTCAGTAAAATAAACCATAAGTGTTTTCCATGTGAATGACCACCAGAATTTTTTCTTATTTTTATTCATAGATAGTAATTGTCAGTCATATTACTTGAGACTGTGAAAGACAATGGCTAGGTAGTTAGTTACTTGTGTTTCTGCACACCCATGTCATTACAAATTAGTAAAGTTCACCTCAAATTGTCAGCATCCAGTTCCATTGAACTTAGTAAGTTTCTAAAAGCAGTAAATTACAGCGATGTGCAGTTAATGCTGGCAGCTGCAAATAGACTGCCTACAGGTCTGTTTTTGTAAAGAAAAATTTCAATTAGTGAAAGCCATGGGCATCGGCTTTCAAAAAGAGGAAAAGAAGTTTCCTATAAATCTTTGATCTTTTCTGCTGTATCATGTTTTTTATGAGAGTTACAGTGCTCCTACTTAAAAAGCTTCTACAAAATAATTTTGTTTTCAAGACAGCAAGATTAAAGACTTAGAACTTATATTCAAATAATGGTGCAAAAATAAAATGTTAAATTTAGATCATATTTATAAGAAATTCAGTAAATTTCAAAGTAGCTAAGAAGTAATAAAATAAGTGAAATAACTCATTTCATTCACTTTTATTTGAATTGATATAATTAGTATTTCATAGATTGGCTTTACATTATCTTTTCTTCCTGATTTTTCTCTGTCTGCCATTACTTTGTGAAATGGCACTTTCATAGATTTTCTTGATTCATGATATTTCCTTTCAAAAATATTGTTTTCAACCTTTGTTCTCTTCTTGATGGAGGATAACTTTGTGAAAGAAGAGAGGAGAGTCTCTCAACATCTTCACTGTTTCCATTAGTCCACTCCTCCATTAAAAAAAAAAAAAAGTTGGTCAATGTCATGTATAGAATGTAGGCATTTAGAAATTCCACACATAGAAATAGATGTTAGGGACTGCCATGAGAGAAAAGTAACCTGGGGTGAATTATAGTCCTTTTTTCTAATGACATTAGCAATTTATTCATCTCAACATGCAATCATTATTCTTTTTATTTTTGAATCTAGCCTGTAAACCTTATTCTTACTCTGTTCACCTTTAAAATATATGGCTCTAGGTAAAGCCATAAAAATAATCATTTCTGTCGATAAAATATAGAAATATTTCTATAACAAACTGCATAATTTCTCATGAAATACTTCATTTTAAAAATACTTTTGACAGGGTTCCACAGCAGCAGTAACTGGCAGAGTTGTAGTTGTGGGCATCTTGGAGAGTAGAACTTGGCTCTACAAATTAGAGATCAAGAGCAACAAAACAAAACAAACAAATAAACAAACAAAACAACCCCGCAAGAAAAACAGAGTCATAGATAGATGACATGACATTGGCAGCAAATGTGAATATGTAGAGACTGACAGCCAAAAGTAGAGAGATTTATACCTAAGTCTAACAGATAAAAGAATAGTCAAGGCAGATAAATTAGAATTGTATCACAATCACTACCTGTCAACATTCTTGTTACTGATCATTCTCTCATTTTCTGAGTGTATCAGTGACTGACAAATTAACTATACTTTGTGGGCTAGATCTCAAGCCATTAACAATGTTCCTTTAAAGCATAAAACAAACTCTGTCTTTGTTAATTACCAAGTAAAGAAGAAAAAAGAGATACTTAATTGGCCCAAAGTGGCTTCATTTAGAAAACACAAATTATTGTTCTGCCAATATCTTATCTTATTTGAGTTGGGGCCTTGGTAAACAGAAAGTTCTTAAAGAACCACTTTACCACTTTTTAGAACCAATATTAATTTGTATGCTTCATGTAAAATACTTTTCCCAGCAATATAGCACACAGTATATTTCTCATGAAATCACATGAGGCATGATGCTTTTCTCAGCATAGATAAGGCCCATTGTAATTTATGTTTTATATAATTTATAAATATTTGTTCTAAACTTTTTTGGATATAATATGATTTTGTCAAAAAAGTTCCTGATTCTGGTCAAAATGGCAGATTTGGTTAGATGCTGTGCTTGACTCCTCACAAACAAATCAAAATTACAACTAAACTACAGAACAACCATCACTGAGACCTGCATGAAGTCTAGCTAAACAGAAGTCCTACAACTAAGGGCATACGGAAGAAGCTACCTGGAGACTGGTAGGAGAAGTGGAGATATGGAATGGGCTGGTCTCACATCCATGAGTAGCGTTTAAAAATAGGAAGGGATAGCTTAGCTGTGGATGTCCCCCCTGAGAAGTGAGGCTTCTCACACCAGGCTTCCCAGACCAAAGTTAAAGTGCAAGAAAGAAAAGTCCACACAATTTCTGGCTGTGAAAAACAGCAGAGATTGTGTCTGACTGAGACAGAGGGAGGATATAGTCCCAGGAATTCTTCTTAAAGTACCCAAGCATTGACTTATGCACTGATCTGAGATCTAGCACTGAGGCAGCTCCCTGAAAGGTGTCAAGTACATATGGGGAGAAACTGAATTGTCTGGCTTCAGGGTGAGAGCTGGAGGGGCAGCTTGTTCCCAAAAAGAAGTGTTGGCAGAAGACATTATTTCTTTATTGAGCTCTCCCCATACCCAGAGTACAGAAGCAGACAGGCACTATAATAGTTTTCATCAATATAGCTAACATCATTCACCTTGCCCTAGTGATTCTTTGAGACCCCATCCCACCAAACATGTGGGCCCACCCAAGCCACTTCCAGTGGCTTTTCCATACAAATGGCTTTTCTTGGTTCATATGGCAGACTTTCTTAAAATCTCTCAAAGGTTCACAAAACCCAAATAAATATCATCTGGCCTTGCTGTTTCCCATACCTTTTGCTGAGCAGTCCCAAGACTGGCTGTAGTGGTGGACACCTTTAGTTCATAGCTTAGCCTCTTCCAGGTGACTCCAAGATGAATACAAGTGGCAACCATCTACAGACCATTTTGTAGCTCATAGTAAGTGGTCCCAGGCAGAGGATAAGCAGCAGCTGATGTTGGCCTGCAATAGAGCTCTTCCCAAGAGGCTCCAGAACCCACACACCTGGTGGCCAGTGTCACACCACACCTGAGAGCAGCACCCAACCACCTCCACAGAAGACGTACCCAATGGGCATACTCAGCAGGCACCAGAACACTGTTAAAATAAATCCTGCTCCATAGGGTCAGCCCCTGTATAACTTCTCCACTGTGACCAGTCCTTACAACTAATGTATACAGGTCATTTCCTCCATTTACATGCAAATAACAATCAAAGTTCATCTATAATAGGAGGGAATGTACAACCCACATAAATGATCACCTGGAACACCTGGCTCAGGTGACCAAGGAGACTGTGCCACCGGGCCCTATGGGTCATCTACTACATAAGGCTACTCTACTAAGACTGGAAGATATAATGGTTCTATCAAATACATACAAACAAACACAGCCAAAATGAAGAGACAAAGAAACATGTCCCAAATGAAAGACCAGAGCTAAGCTCCAGAAATAAAACTAAACAAAATGGAGTCAAGCAATCTACCAGATGCAGAGTTTAAATCACTGGTTATAAGGATCCTCAATGATCACAGTGAGAACTTCAATAATAGAGATGGGAAACAAAAAAAATGGAGATATAAAAAATAAAAAAGAATGAGTTAGAAACAAAGAATGCAATAACTAAAATGAAGAATACACTAGAGGGAATCAATAGTAGTTTGAAGCAGAGGATCAAATCAATGATTTAAAAGAAAACAATCAGAACAGCAGAAAACAATCAGAACAGCAATAAAGAAAAAGAATTTAAAAAAATGAGGGTAGTTCAAGGGGCCTCCAGGACAACATCAAATGTGCTAATGTTCACATCACAAGGAGAAGGGAGAGAGCAAAAAATTAAAACTTTATTTAAATAAATGACAGAAAACTTCCTTAAATCAGTGAAGAAAATAGACATGCAAGTCCAGGAAGCACAGTGTACCAACCACAGTGAACCCAAAGAGGCCCACATCAAGATACATCATAATTAAAATGCCAAATATAAAAGACAAAGAGAATCTTAAAAGAGGCAAGAGAAAAGTGGTGAGTTATATACAAGGAAGTTCCCATAAGAATGTCAGCTGACTTATAAACAGAAACTTTATAAGCCAGAAGGTATTGATTGGCACAAAGTAGTCAAAATGATGAAAAGCAAAGACCTACAACCAAGATTACTGTACCCAGCAAAGCTATTATTTAGAATCAAAAGACACATAAAGAACTTTCCAGACAAGAAAAAGCTAAAGGAGTTCATCACCACCAAACCAGTATAAAAAAATAAATGTTTAAATAACTTCTTTAAAAAGAATAACAAAAAAATAATAAGAAAAATAATAATCATAAATATAAATAATAAAATGGAATAACTACATATCTATCAATAATTACTTTAAATGTAAAAATTAATGCTCCGATCAAAAGGATAGGGTGGCTGAATGAATAAGAAAACAAAACTATTACATATGCTATCTACAAGAGACTCACTTCAGATCAAAAGGCACACACAAATGGAAAGTAAAGGGATGGAAAAAGGTATTTCATTAAAATGGAAGTGAAAAATAAAGTTGGGGTAGTAATACTAATACCAGACAAAATAGACTTTAAAACAAAGGCATAACAAGAGATAAAGAAGGACTCAGAAATGTTCTTTGCACTGTTATTTACAATAGCCAAGATATGGAAAAAACTTGAGTATCCATCAATGGATGAATAGATGAAGAGGTGGTATATGTGTACAATGAAATATTACTCAACCATAAAAATGAATTAAATCTTGCCATGTGCAACACGAATGAAGCAAGAGAGTGTTGTACTGAGTAGAGTAAGTTAGACAGAGAAAGATAAATGCTATATGATTTTACTTATATGTAGAATCTAAAGAACAAATGTATTTCACCACATATACAAAAATTCATCTGCTTTGGAGCGACTCTCAATTTTTTGCTAAATATTCATTATTGTCATTATTCTGAGTACATATAAAATTTTGGGCAATCCAGAGAAATGACAAATATAATACCTGATTTTGAGTAATTTTAAAAAGCTAGTGATGATATCCCTTTTTTAAAATTTTACTTTATTTATTTCTAGCTTTTTCTAAATACATAGATTTTAGCCAGAAACAATGATTTCAGGCTTTGAAAATATAAAATGAGTCCAGAAACATCTTTATTAAAATTGGAAAATAATCTTAAGCCTTAAAATTGTACTAATTCCCATTCATATATATATATATATATATATATATATATATATATACCACTAAATTATTCCTCTATAATTTCAAATATGTAGCTAACAATGAAAATAAAATCAATTTTAAAAAAGCACATATTTTTTGATAATCTTTAGAAATATTCAGATATTGACCAAATCTGTTAGATGTGAAGACGTTGATGAATATGGTATTCCAGGAGATATTTCCTCCTGAGTATTTTTTTAACTATGCTGACTACATGTTTTTCAGTAGTCATCAGATCATAAGCAATGCTCGTGTTACCAAATATTTTTCCAATAAGAAAGCCTATTATGAACCAACAACTTGATGGTTGCTTTTATACTTATCAACTTATTTAAATCTTGATAATTACACTGGGAAATGCCTCATTTTATAGGTAGAAAATGTGAAATGTTTTATAATTTATTTAGTTAGCTGCAGAATGGAAGTTTAAAGCTGGTACTGGCTGATTCAAAAAATCCATATTCTTTTTTAACTAACAATCAATATTTATTATGATAAATGATGTAAAAACGTTCTCAACAATAGACTAGCAAAATAAGTCAACAGTATATTAAAAGGATTACACAGTATGCCCAAGTGGGACAAAACTCAATCAACATTTTCAAAAAATGATGCTGGAATAACTATATATCTACATCCAATAAAATGAATCTAGACACAGACCTTATACCCTTTACAACTCAAAATGGATTACAGAACTAAACATTAAGTGCAAAACTGTAGAACTCCTAGAGGATAACATTTAAAAAAAACCCTAGGTGACCTTAGGTATGGAAATTACATTTTAGATACAACACTAAATGCATGATCCATAAAAATAAATTAATAAATAAGACTTTATTTAAATTTAAAAATTTTGTTCTACAAAAAACAATGTCAAGAGAATAACAAGCTATAGACTTGGAAAAAAACATTTGTAAAAGACTCATCTAATAAAGTACTGTTTTCCAAAATATACAAAGAACACAAGAAGAAAGAAAACAATTTAAAGAGGTCCAAAGACCTTAACAGACATCTCACCAAAGAAGACATACTGGTGGCAAATAAGTCTATGAAAAGATGCTTCACATCATATGTCATAAGGAAAATGCAAATCAAAACATTTAAAATGACCAAAATTCACAGTACTGACGACACCAAATGCTGGTGGAGATATGCAGCAACAGGAACTCTCATTAATGGCAGGTGGGAATGCAAAATGGTACAGCCACTTGGAAAGATAGTTTGGTATTTTCTTATAAAGCCAAATATTGTCTTACCATATAATCCAGTATTTGTGCTTCCTGGTATTTAGCCAAAGGTTTTGAAAACTTGTGTTTACACAAAAGCTTGCATGTTAATGTTTATAGCAGCTTTATGCAAAATTGCCAAAACTTGAAAGCAACCAAGATGTTTAGTAGTAGGTGAATGTATAAATAAATTATGTTACATCTATACCCTGGAATATTATTTAGTACTAAAAAGAAATGAGCTACAAAGCTACTAAAAGACATGGAGTAATCTTAAATGGATATTACAAACTAAAAAAGCCAAGTTGAATGGCTACATACTGTATGATTCCAACTATATTACATTTGAACAAGGAAATAAAGTGCATTGGTTGTCAAGGATTGGTGGGGAAAAGTCCATATTCTTAACATTATCTATTGCCCTGTAGGTTCATGTAAAATATTAATAATGAAAGAAGCTTCTTACGGCACCATATTGTCAGAGTGGTGGTTAGCTTAATGGTAGCAGACTTTTGACTACATGTTTCATTGATTCACTCTTCTTTTTATTTCTTCTATCCCTGCCTGATCTAGATAATATTTTGTATATTTAATACATAAGGGTTGTATAAAATTTATTTTGTTATCAGTGTTAGTTAATTCAGGCTTTATAAAGCAAATTAAGAATGAATAAAATAACACTGTAGAATAACTAATGGTGTTGGTTAATTTAGACTTTACATAGCTAACTGAGATAAATAAACTACTTGATATTAACTTTCAATCTTTTTAACTAAAGAAATAACAAAACAAAAAACAAACAAAATAAAACTCATACAATTTTCTCTGTTTAAAATCAGAATTCCAATGTTTTATGATATACATTCTACTCATCTCATACTCTAAAAGCACCTTGATGTTATCTATACTAGGATGATATTTTTCTTAAATTAAGATAGTGTTAATTGTAAAGACTTGGATATTCCTTTAATGGTGATTGTCTAAAATTCTTTATTAAGTACTAAAGTTCTTCTAATATATGAAAATAACTATTAATATTATTAATTCAATATAATTAGCTTTTCTGTTTGAGTGGCCCTGATATTCCTTAAGTCTCTCTATGTTCTGGTTAATCTTATTATTTTACTCTATGTCAATAAAGGGAAAATAATTTGAGGATAATTTAAGATGTGATGGTAATAAACACTTTCTATTTATAGCTGGTCCCAACACATCTTTCTGAAACTTTACCTCCTCTGATGGCACTGATATGTAGAGTATTATTCGCTAAAGTTAATCTTTTTTTTATTGGCATCTTACACACTCTAATTGTTTAGATTTCTGCGGCAACACAGAGAATGTATGGGGCTCACTCAGAATGTTTACCATGGCTCTAACATCAATCCATGAAAGGTGCCAGACTGTGTTTAGCCTTAGGTGGTGGATCAGATATAAACCCTCCAGAGCCCCTTTGACAGTTCAATTTATTTCAAAGTGGTCAGGAATCTGAATCTTACACTCAAACAAATAATTGTCTTTCTTTTCATTTTCAAAGTTTTAGTGGAAATTTCTTGATATGGTGGAGAAAGTAGAAGTAAAATCAAAGAGAATGGTGAGTTCCAGGTGGAGCTACTCCTCCAGTTCCTCCAACAGAGGTCACAGACTGAAAGGTATCCTGACTCAAGGTTACAAATAAAATGACAGAAATAGCTTCATTGGCTTTGTTTCTAATTCCTCCTACAATCTGCCAGGTTTAGCAGTGCATAGTTGATTTAAAGACATGGATGAAGGCCAAATGGCCCACAATCAATCTACACAAACACACAAAGGTGATATTGCAATTTAAAAGAAGAGACAGATATGATTTAGCAACCCTTGAAGAGAATTGTTTGCTCTTAAACCACAGAGGTTCTTAATCTTGAGATGTTACTAAATCATTAGTACCTAGGGTCAAATTTAGGGAAAGTGAGCTATAGGACAATATTGTATTAAAGATGGTACCATCAATGTGAGTTATATTAACACATGATAACATGAACTTATGAGCAAATATTAATCTTTTAAGAAATAAACATACCCAATAAGAAAAATTTTAATTAAATGGTTTCATAAGGTAGAGTAAAAGAATTGAAAGGAAACCTGAGGAAGATTTCAATTACAGTCAACCAGTATTTATTGGGCTTCTCCTAGGAACAAGATTTTAATATTGAGCAAATAGCTATTGACTGAGCTCTCACAGAACTTACAATCTAAACCTTTGTTACCCAATAGAAATTTCTGCAGTGATGGAAATGTTTTTTTTAACTGCACTGTCCAATACAGTAGCAACTAACCATTTGTGACTATTGACAAAGATTCTCTCCTTGACCAAACTACTCAAGCTTCCCTGAACTTTTTAAATAGTCCTCAACTTTTAGATTTCTGTGTTTGCCTTTGCATTGTCCAGTTTTAGCAAGAATCCTGCTAGGTTAATTTAGCTAGAAATCCCCATCTTCCAAATCAGATCACCCTTATTATCTAATCAGGTTATTTATCCTCCACCTTCCCCAAATGACCTTTAATTATTGGCTTGCATCAGCAAGAATCCTGCTAGGTCAGTTTAGCCATGAATTTTCTATCTACTGACCCTCATTCTGCTCCTTTGCTGCAAATTCCTATTTTTCTATACTCTAATCAGAGTCGATCACTGTTCTGTATTGAGATTTCTTTCCTCCTGCTGCAGTAGTTCTGGTTAAAATCTTTTTATTACTTTTAACTATTGTCCAGCTCTGATTTTTCTTTAACATTATTGAGCACTTGAACCATGAGTAACATGGCTGAAAAATTATATCTTTAAATTTTTAGTTAAATTAACTTAATGTAGTCATGTGTGATTAGTGACTACCATATTGGTCAGCATCAATCTAGACAGATATTAATCTAACAATTAAGAATGTATATAATTACAAATTGTGACAATTATTCTGAGAAAATTAATATAAAAGTTAAAGTCAAGCAGGAGATCTTTATTAGCCCCAATGTGATGATCAGGAAAGGTTTTCCTGAGGAAGTCATCTCTCAGCTAAGACCTGAGAAGTAAGTAGGAATAAACTGGAAGAGGCAAGTGGGGAATGGGTAGGTGCAAAGTGAGCAAGACAATGGGGAAAAGGGAGTGCCCCATATCTAGAATAAACAGTATCATGGAGTAAATTGCAGATTTATTTTATTCTCTGCTTTGCTTAAATCACATAAATATCTAAATTCAAAGAGGTGGAGAATAAGCTAGAGAAGTAGGCTGAATGGAGTTTACACAGGGCTTTCCAGATCATAATAAACATTTTGTCTTGGTTAAAAAAAAAAAAAAATTGGAAGCTATTGAAGATATTTATTCAGAAAAATGATCATGTTTGCATATTTACAAGATCACTTTAACTGCAGTAGAAAGGAAAGATTAGAGAAATGAGAGTGGTTATGGAAAGAAAAATTGGAGGCCATGAAAGTAATCCAGACATTAAAAATCAAGAGTGGCCTAGGGAAATGGAAATGGAGATGAAGAAAAGTGAATGTGTTTCAGAAGTTCTAGAGAGTGAAATTCATAGGATCCAATAAAATATTGGATCTGGGGTGGGGAAGAGCCAAGTATCCCAGATAATATGTACATTTCTGACACACGGGACTAGATGGACACCATGGTTATTCACTAATAAAGGAAACTGGAAGATAGTTAAATCTGGATATAAAGATGATAATTTCAATTTATGACTCAGTGAGTTTGTGAAGCCATTGTGACATTTAAAAGTGACATATTCAAATGAATGTGGAAGCACAGAGATCTGAAGAGATTTCAGGTTAAGAAATATAAATTTGAGGGTCACTGTCATGTCAGTTAAAAGTACTTATAGTCAAAAAGTGGTTTCATGTAGTGAGAAGACAGAAAGAAGGGAAAAAGAGCGTATGGTTCCGCTATTCATAATTCGATTTGCATATATTTTCTTTACAGATTTAATATTTTAATGTTTTTGTTTCAAGGACATCTCAATTCATCTTTGACTATACATTTGAAATATCCAACCTCCTGGTCTCAATATACCCATTTACTCCCAAGTTAGAACACATAGGAAGTTTTTAAACTAGAGTAATTACTTCATGTATACGCAACATTTTTCTCCTTTCTCTTCTTTCTAAATTTCCAGTCAAAATTTCTACTTCCTCAAATCATAGAATTTAGATATTCTAATCCAAATATTTCACAGAAAGACTTTGTAATATAAACAGTTTTTCAAGAAATACATGTTAACCCAAATACATCTAAAGTAACTTAAGTATATGAAAGCAAATCCTTCCCATTAAATTTCTAGAAGAAAAAAAACAACAATCTGAATATCTTTAAAGGTCTTCCTTTCACTACCTCCCACATTTTTCCCCCACTGTACTCCTGCTTCTCTTTTTAATATTCAGAGAGTATTATTTTGCATCAGTTGGAGTAATAGTGATCGATACCTAGGCACCATAGTTTAGCAGTTATACTCCATGTACCAACACAGCCAACAGCAAGTTCATATAGTCAAAATAAGAACTACTTTGTCACCTACCTATGCTGTTTTGGGAATGCAAGTGTTTGGTTGAACCTCTCATTGGTAAGTTTCAAGAAGACAGTGAATGTAGAACTTTGGAGCCATGTTAAAATTCATACTCCTTAAACTTCAGCCTGCTTCATCAGAACCAAGCTGATCTCTGGAATAAGGATTTCAAAGTGCTAGGGAATTATGTGATTGAACAAGAAACAAATAATTTGTTACATAATTTATAATTATAAAATAATACAAAATTATAAAATAATTACAAAAAATATTTTAATTTGTCATTTTAATAAATGTAATTTGTGAATAAAATTTCAACAAGAACACTGAAATAGTTTGTATATTTTGTATGTATATGTCGATAAAGATGTATTATATATGTCTATATGCATATACATAGACATATTTCTATATTTCTATTCATGAAGATAGACATAGATGTCTATTTAAATGTGTATATAATATGCATGAATATATAAAATCTTAAATTTACCCATTTGTACATAATTATTTAAATAAACATGTAATGATATATACACATTATATATGCGTATATTTATATACACATACATATATGCACACAAAATCAATTAGCTTTTGCTGAATGACAAACTACTCAAAAACTTAGTGGCAATACAACAACCTATTAAGTTTTTGACTACATTTTAGCATTTTGTGCTGGGTTTAGCTGGATGTTTTTCTGGTCTCTGCTGAGCTCACTTTTGCCTCTGCCATCAGGTACAGGGGCAGCTAGGAGTTTATTAGAGCACACAACTCCTTTCCATGTAGTCTTTCATCCTCCAGTAAGTGATCCCTGTCATGTCACTTGGCTGAAACATCAAGAGTCCCCAGGGCCAGAACTGTGCAATGCCTCTGAAAGCCCAAGTTTAAAACTTGAACGATTTTGCTTCTTCTGCCTATTTCTCACAAGAAGTCATTAGGCTAGTTCAGATGAAAGTTGAGAAATACATTGAAAAGAAAAAAATCTTTATTCACTTTTTGATATCTATATTACCTGTTTTTAAGATAGAATCTTTTTTTTTCCTAATTATTCCCTAAATTTTTCAAATATTCAATACCAGGTTCATTATTTGTGGTTTCTGTCCTCTCCCTCTACCTCTTATATAAGTTGAATTTTGGTCATAATTTCCATGAGGAAAGACCATGTACATGCGAATCTCCTTGTTCTATACCTCACAACATGCAAAAGTGTCAGCCAGCCATTGCCTTTTACAGAAAATTTCCATAATACATTATGCAAAATTTTAACATTTTTGTCATATATCTGTTACACTATTTGCTACTGGCTTTCTTGCTCTTACGTGACCTCTTGAGGACAGTCACTTTATCTTACTTATATTTGTAGCTCTTGCACTTTAATTTTGTCTGGACAGAGTAAAATATTAATAATTCTTAGTTAATAATTGAATGTAAGACTGCATAAATGAATGTTCTAGAGCTTAGCAAATGTTTCTTAATAGAGAATTTATATTTAGAGTTTTAAAAATGTAACAATCCTATAATTTTGAAAAATTGTAAGATTGTATAGTTACATTTAATAAAAAGGTAAAATTTTTAAATAAAAAGAATAAATTTAACATGTCCTCTTCTCATCTCAGTGTCTCTCCTGGGGCCTAGTAAACTTATGTTGACCCATCTCGATTTTCCTTGAACTGTGAATATTTTTCATTAATTAAACCAGGTTTTAGTTAAAACCATGGAGCTTTCTATGATGTTATCATTAGATAATTAAGTGACCATATACTCAGTTTGCCTGGGACACACTCAGTTTAGTGACTGTTTTCTCGGTATATTATTAATGTCCTCTATTATTCCAAAGGTGTTGTGTGGCCTGGACCATAAATTATAAGATTATGCTAAATATAGTCCAAACATTGAATGTGATGTCAATAGAAGCCTGAAGTTTGAAAATAATCTCTATTGTATTGTGATTGTACATAACTATTTGAACTGAAACAAGTCACCTAAACTCACTATATCATTTTATCAGTAATATTCAAGAATACTATATTAGAGAACTCAGAAAGGACTAAAAGTACATGAAATGCTTCAATTAAAGGTCACCAGCACAGAAGCGTGTGTATATAAATGAATTATTTTGTGTTGTAGATAGTATAACCAATAAATAATTTATTAAGTAAATGGGAAACTTCCCCAGAGATTATGGCTAAATCATTGGGTTAAAATGCATGATAAAAATGGCATAACATCTTTTACCTAGGGAGAGAGAACTCTTTGGCCTTTCTGCACTTGTGCCTTCTTTACTTTCACAGCTGACCTAGAGTGACAAAGAATCTATGTGCTCCTAATGGAGCCGGGCTCTGGGAATATGGTACTTAATCTTGGCATGTGATAGTAATGGTGAGTCCCAGTGGTGCAAAGAAAAGGCAAAAAAATAAGTGCAACCACAAAGTGTGTATAGATTTTATATTTAAATACACATTTCCATAGATAGTTTGTGCCCTGTTAGTATTTTGGTTTTAAGATAATTAAATTAGAATAAAAGAAAAACATAGGAGATTATACAATATTTAGCTGATACACTTATCAGCCCTATAAGTAATATCATATTCTCCTTTTTCTAAAAGTGCAAGTCTGCACACAGGGTTATGATAGAGCTACTAAGCAAAGTTTTATAAGATTTTCAAAGACTTAGGAGTATATTCAAAGACAATAGAATGAGACTCTCTAGATAAATACTTATCAAGCTACTTCATTAAACTGACTAGCAAATTTGCCCTAAAGTTTGACTAGTTTCTCTCATAAACTCATATTTTTTGTAGTTGCTAATTCTTTAACAAATTTTCTTTTTTTCTCTTTCTCCCTTCCTTCTTTCCTTCTTTCTTTTTCTCTCTTTCTCCCTCCCTCCCCACTACCATGCCTCCTTTCATTCCTCTCTCCTTCCTTCTTTTTTTCCTTCCATACTTTCTTTTTTTCTCTCCTAAATATTTCAGCTTTTAAGTGAATCTATCCAGGAACCAAACTGACAGTGCCTGGGTGAGTTATAGCAACAGATTCTGTGAGGTATTATATCTTATGACAATGAAAAGAGGCATTAACCAACAAATGACATGCTTTCTTACAAAACCTTTGCTAGAATTAAATGTATGACTTTGACATTCAGAAGTATATGCAGATATCCACAGCTTACAGGTAAGGCAGTTTATACCATCCATAATCAATATCTTATCTTCTCTAATCCTTTTTAGTGTTGACTTCTTTCCTATTTTGATTCAACACTTTCTTTTTCACTACTTTTCCCAGGAGAAGCAACAGGAAGGACCCTCAAGGTCTCATGCCTCTGGATTAGAAATCATTTGTACCTACAACTAAAACACACTAACTAAACAATAAGAAAAAAATCAAATTGCTTTTCATGCTCAGATAAAATAACTAATTTTGTTAGATCAAATTTTTTTTCATTCATCATGGCCATCATCAGGGACTTTTTACTACAGTGTTTTAAAAAGCAGTATTTATAACTAATACTTGGGAACTTTAAATAAAGAAAATATTTGAGGTCTGAAAAGAATATACTTAGCTCTGTTTATGTTCTTTAATTTCACATTTCTATCTATGTCTAGGCAGTGACAAATTCCCTTTCTTACTTAATGACTGAATCACTGCTAGAAAATCCACTCTCACAAGGAACCATAAAAATATGTTTCTTTATATTTTCTATTTTTTAAACTTGAACTTTGTGTCTTCCTTAATTTAGTAGTTGTTACTTTTTCTTAGACTCTGCTTTGAGTTGAAGAAAATTCAAGCCTCTGTAATTTAGAAGAAAAAAAAGTAACTTTGAAAATGGCTTTTAAAAATCCATCTTATGGAAATAGCCATCAGCTGTCATTTTACTCTGAAACAACTTCTATATTCCTTGGTTTCCTTTTCTGTTTACCAGTAGCAAAACAGCAGGTTTTACTTACCAGTGAATGTGAAACTGTACACACATGGTGTCCATGTACTTTTTTTCCTCTTTCATTTTTAACATCAGTTAATTAACTGTCTGTGAATATTTAGTTGGAAGAAGAGAACTGAAGGACATGTCATTAGGTAACATAAGACTAAACACTAGACAATTGAGTTCATTTCAATTTTCAAACTACTTTTTCTTAGTCACCCTCTCAATTGTAATCAAGCCAAAAGTACTAAATAGAAAAAAACGAGAACTCTTCTCTTTCCCGCAGGGAAACTACTCATCTCTTGTAACCACCAGAAAAGAGAAAAAGTTGAGTGAGATGTATAAATTTCACAACTTTCATTCATTTATTTATTATTTTACTCACTCATTCATTGGTTCACATATTTATTTGACAAATATATTCTAGGCACTGCAGATATAGCAGTGAAAAAGAAAAACACAGCTCTTACAATTTAAGGGTGGTGGAAACAGATGATAAGTAATCAAATATGCTTGTGGTAGATATTATGAAAACAATAAAATAAGATAAAAATAGACAGGGTTCGTGGAGCAGAAGGGAACAGGTGTGGAGAATTACCAACATTATAGGTAAAGTGACCAGGAAAGGGCTTTCTGGGGAGGTGACTTTTAGCTAATGGTTGGTAAAGAGAAAGTGACAACTACATTAAGATCTGGGGAAAATTGCTCTCAGACTGGATAAAGCTTGACTTGTTCATGAAATATCAAGAAGGAAGTGGGAAAGGTGACTGGTGTTGAGTGGGAGCCTGCTCATGTAGCATCTGGAAGCTGTGACATTTCACTGTAAACATTTAGAGAGTTTTAGTACAGGCATGATTTGAACTTATATATATATTTTTAAAGAAACAGCTCCAGCAATTGGTTGGAGAGGGACTGTCGAGACACATGGGTATCTTGGAGGAAGGTTCCACTCTCAGGGATTTATTTAGTTCAGATTTCATGTGATTATAATATGATAGTTTAAAATATACATGTGTAATGTATATATCCAAAGAAACGTGAGGTTGTGAATCACAACCATTAGACACATATACATATTCCTCCAACAAAACTGCTATTTAAAATAACAAATTAAAAATTTTTTGTGAAGCATTGAGCCTGTAGTATACCATTTAGTACCTCGAATAATAGTCTCTTTAATTACTGTGATTAGTGGATTTGATTTTTAAGAAAAGAATAAAAATATTTGAAGTCTCATCTAGAGATGTTAGAACAAGGGACTAGACTACATGAGACTACACTAGAAAGATTAGAAATAATTTGTTTCTTTTCCTCTTATTCTATTACATTCTTTTATATATTTATGTTATTTATTTTGTTTATTGCTTTATTCATCAAAGTCTGTTACTATATTTTTAGTCAGATCTATTTTTCCATGAGCAGCTTGTAATTTAGTCTTCATTTATGAGATAAATGTGACTTTTTTTTGAAATTTTAAATGATATTAATCATCGTGTTTTATATTTTTAGTTTTATAAGCATTTTTATTCTGAGTTTTAACTTTCTGATTTGGTGTGTACCTTATATCTGCCAAACAATGTTTGTTTAATTATGTTGGGGTATTTAGTTACAGCTTTATTCTGTTTTATAGTTGAAGTTTACATTGATGTTTTGATCAGTTGAATAACTGTATCACTTTCTGTTTCGTCTCATCAATTTGTATTAGTGTTTCTTGCCATTTTGTTGCTCATTCTCAAATATTATAGAGATTCCTAGACCTTCAATAATAAGTGAAATATAAAGAGAGAGTAGAGGTTTAAATAGAATACCAGGTTTCTTACTTTAATTAAACTCTCTTTTATTGGTGTAAAAAAGTTCAATTTTTAAAATAAATTTCACCTAATGTGAATAGGTTGGTGCAACTTCTGATCCTATAATCTATTTTTTGTTTCTGTAGGACACTCAATGACTGTTGTTTGCTTTTTTCTTTCCCGACTAAATCTTCAGTGTATGTCACCTCCTTCCAAATTGCTTTCATGTGCTCTAGAAGCCTCCTGTCTCAGAATTACTACTTCAGGGCCTATACACTTTCAAGACCCTTTTATTCGAAGCAGTCAGAGTTCTAACTCATGATGTGTCAGACTTGTTCATGATTTTAGCATTTCCATTAAGAATAGAACCAACTATTTCTGGAGGTTAAGTTAGCTGAGATGTATGACAACTATCTATAGCAATATTCTCTTTTCTATGCAACATAAACCCAACTCAAGACGGCTGAAGTTTCAGAGATACTGCTAGTATTACAGATGGCTTTATTTAATATCCTTTTTAAACTGTATGGTTTGTGGAAGATTTGTGGAAGATTTGTGGATATATGTTGTGATATCTGCATTAAATCAATCATGGGAACCAGTAGTACAATGACTTTTAGAGTCAAATAATTATTTTATCATTTATTATTCTGTATTCACTTTAGGATATACAACTTACTTTTTTTACATGGTTGAAAATATAATAGATATTCTTTATTGCTCTCAACACTTGTAAAATACCTGATTCTGTGCTTATACACAGGTATTAAGTTAACATTCATCTTCAAGAGAGCACTAATTATTTTAATGAATTATTTTATAGCTCAATATATGTGTTCATACTCAGCACATAGTGTGTTCTAATACAATTTGTACTATAAAAATCATGGTTTTGAATTAATTATCCATGTTTGGAAACTCTTGGGTTAAGTCAATGATACATATCTATAACTCCAAACCTTCAATACCATTACCATTACTCAACAACTAAATCAATCAAATGCAATAATATTATGCAGAAGTTCAAAGTCTAAGAAGTCAGTAACTTTGTAGTGTACAGACCATGGGTTTTAGCATCAAAATAATTTATTTTGATTTAGTTTTGCTACTTTCTAGATCTCTAAATTATTTATACTATCTCAGTTTTTATTTTTAACTGTAAAGCAGATATAATAATAACTACATTATGAAATTTTTTTATATTTAACTAAGATAATATATTAAAAGCACTTAGCAAAATATTAGATAAAAAGTATACAGTCAAAAAATTGTACCTTCCTCTTAGAAGACATTAAAATTGCATATAAAGGCACATGGTGCCATCATTGCTTCTCTAGTTCTAGCTATTTTTTAATTTATTCAAACATTAATTTCTTTCACTGAGAATTAGTGATCATCGAGATATAAATAGTATATTTATTAAAAACGTAGATATTGTTGTAATTGACTATCTGATGTTAAGGATTGTTATTTCTATCTTCAAACTGGGGAAATATGGTAGAAAAGACTTTCTTCCAACTTCACTTGCTATGAAAGTTCAAATTCCTGTATTCTTTGTGAATTAAAATTTTATTCACTGAAAAAAATTTTTCTAAAAGCTCATCATTATATGCACAAAGATATGATACTTTAAATGCAGTAGAACCGCTAGTGGGATTTATAGTACTCAATAACTATCTTGGAATGTACTTCACAGATTCATTTTTATATTATGAAATAAATAAGGTTTTATAGCTGAAGAAACAAATATTCATATTTAAAATATCAATGATTCTCATATTACACACTTGGTACTATTACTGGGAATACTACAGCTGGCATAATATGCTTAAAACAGTATAATTTACTTGACTACCTCGTATAGTCCTTTTGGAGTCAAAATTACCACTTACAACATATGCAAAGAGAAATAATGACCTTTCTGCTATCGCAACTATCAAGATATGTTTTGCCCTACTCTGCATCAAAGCCCTGATGCATAAGACGCCCTCTGGCTACTTGAATGCCTCTTAGATTGAAAAACAAAAAAGGTGGGAAGAGAATAAAGGAAGAAGAGAAGTATAAAGCACATTCTGTCACAGAACCTCTACTGAAAAATCCTCAACAAGCAGAATGAATTGAAAAATTTAAGCATGACTAAAGAGTACATTCCCCACTAGTCAGTAGATTTTACTTCCTATTTGTCACTGCCACCTTGGAGAGCGGTGAGCATTAATAATGCATGGGTGCTAGGAATGTATTAGCAACTAACCTTGCGAAGAAAATCAGCTGGGGACCCAGAAGAGCTGTACAATGAAAGAGAGAAAGAGAGGCATTCAAAAAGGCAGAATGAGTATACACACATCCTCTGAAGTATCCTTCTTATTTATTGAAGAGATTTGGAGAACAGTGTCAGGTGTGTAGGCATCTATGTATCATTGTAAACAAAGAATAGAAATCCTTAGAATGGGGTCATAATTGAGTTCATTGATCAAACTCACAAATTTCCCCATCTCCATCAGGTTTATTACTAATCTTTACATAACATAAAGAAATACTCCTGGGAAATTGTACACTTAGAAAAATGAGAAGTTTTTGTAAATAATCTTAGACATATTGCTTAAAGAAACATGAACAAGAATAGCATTCAGATGTGTTATGTCATGATTTGTGTAATCTATCTTAGTATGTAATATACATCGCAGATAGATTTATTGTGATGTGCCAATGTCAGTTCTGATTCCAGAAATCTCATAAAACAAACAAGCAAACAAGTAAACATCTAGAGACATACTAGCTCAGAATAATATATTTGCTCAGTTTTCAAAAGAAAATTTTAATTTTATAAAAATTGCCTTAATTTTAAATTATTATTTGACTAGTTTAAGTGGAAGCCAACTCAGTTCCATTTTGAAATTATGGCTTGTCTGTGATGATACCACCAACATGACCACTTTGCCCTGGTGGTTCAGGGCTTCAGGTCTTATAGGAGGTTTTCACCTCAGCTAGAGCTCCATGCTATGTCTTTTCCATTTCTCATAAGCCCACTGTCCCACCCAATATCTTTCAACACCATACCCACCCCACAAAGATGTGTCAATTTCTTGACTTGATTGTGAAACGTGTAAAACATACTTTACACCCACTTTCCTGGGACTTTTATTTTCACATTTAAAGCTTTGTACTTAAAAATTGGAAAGATTTTTTAAATATAAAAATATGTGAACGTGAAACATTTTTAATTTGTTAACTAGTAGACGTTTAGAAACGTTTCCTTTTTTCTAAATTTTATTATTAAAATGTCAACATATTGAGGAGTTGAAAGAATTTTCTGCATATTCCAACATATTTTATATATCAACACATAGATCGTACAATTAACATGTTATATACTTGCTTTATCACATGTCTCATCAGCTCTTCCTCAGTCATCCATTAATCTATTTTATTATATTTTCACATTTCAAAGTTGCAGATTTTACTATACTTACTCTTGAACACTTTGGCACTCATTACATTAGCTAGATTTCTATATTTGTTTATACTTTTTATGTAAAATTTACATACACTGAAAATTTCAAATCATAGATACATAAACCAATGAGTTTTATCAAATGCATACAACTGTGTAACCCAAATCTCTTTTAAGATCTTGAGTGTTTTCAATTTATTCACTATTTTTTTCTTAGCTCACTGGCATTTATTTAATTTTGAAGAAAAAAAAAGTCCAAAGACTACCACTAGCAGATTTTTTCCACAAAAAGTGCTTATTCAAGGTTTAAGACTAGATTTTGGCATTCTAAGATGATCACATGTTTAAAATATGAAAATTCTAAGAGAATTGCTTCACTACCACTTTCTCATATTCATTACAATTGTTCTCTTGAGAAATGAGTAAGTTTATGCTATTAGTTTCTTAACAATTTTGTTGTACATAAGTAAATTTTTACACATCCTTCTTTAATTATTATCATTATTATCATTATTATTTCTTCCCTTAATTTCTCATGTGGGAAAGCAGCCCAGAATAATTTCATTTTATTGTGGCAATCTTCTCCTCCAAATATACATTCAAGAAAAATCTAATGGAATAATTATTAAATTCATTCATGTTGCTTAACGCTCACAATATAAACTCATTAAATGTTTTTACACAAAAGAATTTTAGAAAAAATAAATAACTGATATAGAAATGACTTGAGTCACACTTACTACATGTTAGCTAATAAATAATTTTTGAAGCAAATTATAAAATATTATATAGAATTGTCTTTTCAGAAATATATTTAAAGGTTTACTATCAACTTATATTGGTCATAAATAGCAAAAATATCTCAAAAATAAAATTATTTAAACTAAAAAATGTAGACTTATAAATTTTAAAATTATTTATTCCCTGAAGACTTGCCCTTTATAATCATTTTTTTAAACATTTTTATCAGAAGCTGAACTTGCCTTGGGTTTGGAGAAATTTTTTTTTGTTGTTTCTCATCTATATCTTTATTCCTAGTTGCTTAGATTTATTGGTTTATTGTAAGTTTTCCACCTTCATTTCCATTATAAAAAGCAGTTCCTAATATGGGAAGAACTTTAGAGATAACTTGAAGCATAGGTGAAAGGAGTTTTAGAGAAGCAGCCCTAATTTAAGTCTTCATTTCATTCCACAATACCATGGAAAGCAATAATAGTTGGGACATATAACCAACTATGCAAGTGATGGTGCTTGCAACATCCATTGTTTTCTGAAAACACCACTCATTCAGGTCACAAACTTTTGTTATTTCTCCAGGCACTCTGAGCAGGGGCAGGAAAGTATAGGAAGAAAGATAGGAAAAACTGAATAATAAAACCTGGAGGAAAATGAGAGAACTTAACTCTTTCCAGGAATATCTTATTTCTTCATTTATTTTATTTTTAACAATAAATAAAATAAAATGATAATAATATAATAACTAAAGTAACTTAATTATTTTACTTTTAAATCTCTAGAGGGCAAAAAGTGTCTAACTTCTTATAAAAAGTTGCAAGGAGCAAGGGTACTGCTCTGCACATATTGGGTGTTCAATTAGGTCTGTTTGGTAAAGAAAAGCTTATCTGCAGTTATGCTCTTGTGTCAGGAGACTGTAATAATTGCTCTTTTTTTCTCTTATTACTAACACACCTTTTACTTGATTCTGATGCCAAAGAAAGGAGAGCAATACCTAATTTGTTTTTAATACTGAGAATTGAAAGAAAGGGCAATGAAATGAAACATTTTACATTTTTCATGGATGAAATTTTGCTATTAATATATAGAGAAAATATGTGTGGGAAAAGATATATATTTTCCTAAATTAAAAAGGCTGTTTTCAACTAAAAATATATTGACTTTTCTGAAAACATTGACACACACACACACACACACACACACACACACACACACACACACACCACTATGGAAACATCTTATTTTTCATAAAAAGTTAAATATTATTTAATATGTACCTTTCGAAACAAATGATCCTGATTAAAAAACATTAACATGCAACTATTTAAACAAAATTCTTCAATTTTATAAAGTAGCTACTCTAATTCTTGAAAATAAATTAACCATTGAAAATAACTGATAACCTTGCTCATTTTGTTAACATTTCCCAATAATTTAACAGAAATTCAATTTATTTGACTTTAAGTGAGGAATTGTAATTAATTCATTTTTCCCATAAGGGTATATAAACATATAGAACCTGGACTTACTTTCCCAGCCAGGTGATTTTAGCTGATGGAATAAAATTTCCTTATTGCTGGCTTTAAAAAATATGAATACTTTGGGGTTTTCTATGTAATCCCATTAAGATGTTATCCAATTTCTCTTAACACATTGTTTTAAACTATTGAACTGATCCAATTCCAAGATTTCTGTTTGGAATACATTTTGGTACTTTTAAACAAGAAAAAATAGTATCCCCAAAAAATAGTAATCAGAAAAGTTCAATTAAAAAATTATCATGGCATGCCATGAACCAAGAGAAAACCAAGGGATGTGCAATGAATGTGAACAAGAGCTGTACTTTCTTGAGCAGCTAAATTCAAGGTGACTTACTTTCTCTCTAGAGTGTGCTAATGAGAAAAGGTCCTGACATGTTTTCTTATTCCACTAATTCTGGATTAAAATCTTGTGATTTTACATTAAAATTGTTCTAGTAGTACAATTGATAGTTAAAAATTTATCAGCCTATTAAAACATATACTAATTCAAATATGTAAACAAGAGCCATTCATTTAGAAAAAGAGAGAGCATAAAGCATTAAAACAACTAAGTTATATAGTAAGTCATATAAGTATATTGCAGTATGTTAAAATATGATACATGAAATAGAAAAAAAAATGAGCAGCACAAGAAGATTCTGAAGGGTATGTGAATTTCAATTTTAAATGTTTAGTTATGATATAATCTTGACTGAGAGGCTTACATCTGAGCAACAAATTGAAGGAGGTAAGAGATTAAATCATGCCAATATTGGGAAAAGTTCTGAATAAAATGTCTAAGAGTCTCTGGCTTCTAAGTTAATAAGAATGCCAGAAAACCTAGTAGAGATGCAGGGGATTTATTAAACAACAGTACTTGGCAATATCCTCACAATAACTCTCTCTCCTCAGTATGTGTACACACAATCAAAGATAATTGATGAAAGATAGATGATAGATAGATAGATAGATGATAGATAGATAGATAGATAGATAGATAGATATAGATAGATAGATAGATGATAGATAGATGATATATAGATAGATAGAGATAGATGATAGATAGGTGACAGATGATAGATGGATGGATGGAGGGATGGATGGATAGATAGATAGATAGATAGATAGATAGATAGATAGATAGATGATAGATAGATGATATATGGATAGATAGAGATAGATGATAGATAGGTGACAGATGATGGATGGATGGATGGATAGATAGATAGATAGATAGATAGATAGATAGATAGATAGATGATAGAGATAGAGGTGAGACCACAGATTGTAATATATACCCAAACAACCAAATATCTATTCTTTAAACAAATTAGACAAGAAGTCTGAGAATAGTCAATATTACTCTATTGCAACTTTGTGTCCTAAAATAACATCTCTTTTATTTTAACACATATGGGGCTGCAGCCTAAAAACCTGCACAAATGACTACTGTTCAATGTTAAGCAAAGTGGGAAAGTAACTTTGCAAATATCTAATGCACCAACAGAGACTATATTACACCAGAAAACACATGTGATATCAGAAAAAAAAATTTCATCAAATAAAAAGAAAAAGCTCTTAGAGATTTAAAAAACAAAAAACAAAACTATTAAAAATTCAGTATAACTAGGAAATAGGAAAAAAAGAATATAATTCTAAAGGAAAAAAATCAAAAACAGAAAATACAAATATGCAAAATTGGGCGGTCTAACATTTAATTTGTTTCACAAATAGAAAATTTAACAAAAAAAGTGGGAATATTAATGTTTTGGCAACATTAAAGTTTTCCCTGATTGCTCAATGAGAACAAAAGAAATTATGACTAAACAGGTTACTGTAAAATTTCAGAACACTAAAGATAACTGTTGGGAGCCATTCTTGCTGAATGCCCTGCAGACAGAGTTAGAGTTGCCTGCAAACTAGAAGTTTGCAGAGCAGGTGGGCTCTTTAATGGATAGCTTGTTACTGAAGGAGGAAGTTTGGCTTAATGTTGAATGTTTCTTGCCTCAAGGAATAAGAGACATTCCTTGCCCCAGGGAATAAGAGATGAAAACAGGAACAAGGATGTTTTGAGAGAACTTACGTAAAGGTCAGCAATCATTTGCATATGTGTAGGTGTGTGCTATTCCAAGGGTATATATATATGCTGTGCTTAATAAACTCGGGGCACAGTATTTACTGTTAGCCCTCCCGACTCTATGTTTTGTCTCTTTTTGTCTCTCTTTTTTTCTATCTTTCTCAATCCTCATTCCCCTCTCAGGAACTGTTCAATCTCAGCCGGCTCCGGCAGATAACCCGAAGATTTTGAAAACTGTAGAGGAGAAAAAGTTGTTTATAAAAGAATCAAATTGTACTGGCATTATAATTTTCATGAGTGCCATTGGAAGATAGAAGAAAAAGGAGCAAAAAGGTTCAAATTTTATGCCCAAACTATGATTCAGATAAAAGCATAAAGATTTTCAAACATACAAGGCCACAGAAATTTTACATTCAATACATTTTTGTAGGAAGGTATGAAAAACTAAAGTATGGCAAAATAAAGGAGAAAACGCCAAAAGATGAAGGTATGTAATCCAGGAAACAATGAATGCAATTATGCATTTCTGTGAAAGGTAGCATGAGGGCGAAAGCCTTATAACAAATTAAAGTAAAATTTAATTCCAAATGAGAGATGGAGAAATAGAGCCTTCAAGAAAAAATTTGATTTAAAAAAAAAAAAAAAGATGCAGGAGGAGGAAGAAGAGAGAAAAAAAGAAAACAAAGACATGGTCATGAAGAACAAAAAATTATGATTGAAAGGTTGGAAAAAATTGAAGGTTTGAATAAGTCAGATGGCAGATAAAAAGAAAATTACAAATGACCAGTAAAATAAACATGTAAAGAAAATACATAAGAAAATTATAGTCCAAATATAAAGGCAATTAAAACGAAGTATATCCACAATAAATGTGAGTCCTCAATAAATTTGAAGAATAAATAAATGCATGATTTGTGACAGTGGAAAAGTACAAGTGTAACTGAGAGAAAATAGGTATACCAAAAAACAGAGAGAAAGGGGGAAACTTAGCAGTTTGAATACTCTCAATCTGCAAAATGTGGAGTCAGAAGATGCTATTAATAGAGAAAAGAAGCATGAGTTTGAATATATCCCTTAAGTTATAATAGCAACCAATGGAAAAACTACAAATAGTAAAGTAATTTAAACACTGAGATGAGAAGGAAGGGTTGTGATTATAAGATGAATGCTCTTATTTTTTATTAAAAATCATTAGCTGTTGTCTGGATAGAGATATAAATATATTGTCAAATAATTGTGAGAATACTTTCCAGAAGAATTAAAGTTAAAATTATTTCATTATGCTAAGTGAAAAAAAACCAGACCCAAACTGTCAAATATCATATGTTTTCATTCACATGAAATATCCAGAATAGGTAAATCCACAGAGATAGAACACAGATTGGTGGTTGCCATGGTTGGAGAGAATGGCCAGTGGCAGCAACTGTTTAATTGGTATGAGGTTTCTTTTTACAGAGATGAAAATGTTTGGAACTAGATAGAGATAGTGGATGCACAAAATCATGAATGCACTACATGACACTGAATTGTTTCCTTTAAAATGGTTAATTTTATGTTATGTAAATTTCATATAAACAAAAATATCATAACTACTAAAAAAGCAAAGTGTGTAGGACTGGAATGGAAACGAAAGAAACTGTTTCTTCTGACCATAAACGTATTTGTACTACAGGATGTATTATCTTATGTATGTATTATTTTGATAAATATTTTAAAATTATTTTTAAAATAAAAACAAATTCAGGCAAGATCAGAGGAACAAAATTTCTATCTCTACAGAGAATAGAGGAAATGGAACAGTAAAACATTGTCCAGTTTATTAGATTGTCAATGGATGTAAATATGCTTGAAACATAATCTTTTTTACTTTCAGATGATATAAATGGATTTCAGCTATTTGTTTCAATTATATGCTTATGGAATTAAATGAATACATATATATTTCAGATAAGTATGATGAACAATAAGAAATCTATAAAGTGAGCATCAAATGTACTTCTTTAATTCACCATAATCCTACTGTAATCTGCACTCAAAGCTTTGTGTGTTAATTATGAAGGGATATGAATCTCTGCATTTCCTTTATCCTTGCCTTTTAGTAGTCACTTGGTAATATCTCTTAATGGGCTTTGTTGTCTGATGAACTGAATTACTGTGTTCTCTGCTTAAGACTGCTAAATCATCTAAGATATTTGAGAAATTAACCTCCATTTAAACATTAGAATTGGGGACAAATCATGAAAAGATTACCTTTGATGGAAAAGAAAGTCAATGTTTTGTTTTAGCTTTTCAAAAAGGTAAAGCATTCATAAATTTTTATTCATAATTTTATTTGTATTTAAAACAAAAATGAAAAGCAATTTTTATGATAAAACCATAATGCTGTTCTCTGCCCCTCATGCTTTGAATATAGCTATTTCCTTTAAAAATAGAATTTTGCCTTTAAATCTGTCATTATTTTGACCTTTGAAAGTTTTAGTTAAGTTACACATAGACACACCATGGAATATCATTTTTTAAAAGAAGTAAATGTTCTCATTTATGATTATGAAATCTTCTAAATATGCACATTTCAAAATTCTCAAGATTTGTAAGTGAAACTTAATGAAATGGAAATTTAGTTGGTAATTATACCCCCAGCTCAGCAGGAGAGTTCATAGTGCTGTCGGCCTGTTTGGTCATGGGTAGCTAAGCAACACAGCCAACTAGCACCTTAGTGGAGGATATTTTTAGTTTCTTTGCACATTTTTCGTTTATCTATTGGAAATTGATTTGTTTTGCAATTTATTTGGAGATACCACTACTTAAAATGAGAGGTATACTGTTACACCAAAGGAAATGTACATATAGGAATTTATAAAAGATATGATAATCTCCATTGATTCAATACATTCACGATATAAACATTGTTATAAAGGTAAATATTATATTATACTTTTTCTAAAAAGGGAAAATACTTTTAAAGCTTTGAAAATAATGTCTTATCAATAAATAAAAGAGTGGAGGTTTGTGTTCATAAGTGAAGACATGGACACATCAAAAGTTAAATAACTTTCTTTTAAATTTAAATTAACAGAGACAAGTCCATGATTGCTTAATAAGTAGAATATGAATGAGACAGTAGGATTACATTCCTTTGGTACAGCCTTTCAAGGGGAGAAGGGAAAGGTAACAAGTTGTCTGAAATTTTAAATGTCAGAGTAGCAATGGACAAAAAGCCTTTGTAGTAGTTAATTGCATTTCCAGACCCCTGTGTTCTTATTCTGCACCTGGAGGAGTGCTGATGTCCACAAAGCACGTTTACTCTATCAGATCACACTTGCCATTTCCCCCCCCCCTAGGCCTGATGGAGAGTTTCTCTCCTTAAGGTAACCTGCTATTTATATATTACTGATGTGTGGCTTAGAGAGAAAAACAGCTGACAGATAAAGGATTGTGATGTCTAGAATTGACAACTGTGGAAGGTTCAAATACCAGCTCAACAATTAATATCTATGTTACTTTTCCTCTACTTTGTATTCTCACTTATTTACTGGGATGATACTTTCTATCTACCATTCAGAGTGTCATGAAAAATGAATCCAGTACATAAAGTATGTAGCATAAATTAAGCTACTTAAACATGGTTCAACTCTGTCCCCACACTTAGTAACCTGACACAATGACAAAGTACTGTTGTTAGTGATTTAGACATTTGTCATAATTATACCTGTTATCATTAATACAATCTAGGAAGCCACCAACTCTTAAGCATTATCGATATTTTCTTACGAGGAATAATCAATCTTTCAGTAGGATAATAGATGTTATTTCTATAAAAAAGTGGAAATTGACCTGGGCTAACTGAATATAAAGAAGGATTTTATAAACTTACATCTCTCATGATTAAAAACCTACTGAACATTTTAAATTTTAAAATGCTTCTAAAATATATTCCCTGCTTCATTTAAATATAATTATAGCTTCTTTAATAGAGTGAAATCCTCTTTTAAGGAATATCATTTATAACGATTTCCCATGTGACTGATTTAAGAGTCTAGAATCATAATTCAGTTTCCCAGGTTGTGTTCTTGGTAGTATGCAATGTGTTTCTTAAATAATATCTTAAAAGGTGAGGGATCGCCCTCTATATAAACTGAATGACTCCATATTACCTACGTGAGTTGATAGTGGAGACAGAATGACAGGTTTGAGGGAGTTTCTCATGCTACTCATTGTTCATTTTTATATATTAGCTAAATTGAATTTCAAGTATTAGCATCTGCAGTTGGTAAAAGTGACCACGTCAAGTGCTCTAGGATGATGATGTAGCCTCCTACAGAGGTCCCAGACATCATTCTTTAGCACAGCAGTGAGGCGACGTGAGAGAAGCTTGGTTGGACTCCAAACAGTGATGTGAGGAGGCAATGATTGAATATTTTTAGATTGATTTACTCTTGTTTATGTGTGCTGAATAAGGTAGAACCTGACCCCTGCTCCTGGGGACAACAAAGGAAGGAAGTACATAGTACACTCCCTTTAGTTTTGAAGTGGAGATAAGATTAAACAATAGTAATGCTTGTCACTACTGACATAAAAATAAATCGAAAACATTATCAGGAATGCCACTAATTCAGAACTCCTCAGTTATACTTCCAATAGAGACATCCATTTCCTGGTACTCTGGAGACTTGCAAGTAAAAGAATCAAAATGCAACAATGCAACTATTGCCACCATAGAATGAATCTTAGGTGGAGTAAAAGCAGGTAGAACATCTATACATGAAAATTGATAATGACATTGGACAATTAGCAACTATGAAATTTTTCATTTAATGTTTTATAGTAGTTAATAATAGACAGTCATGAGTACTATTAAACACATATACATTATTGTACACAATAGGATGAAGGTTCTATAACTTTGAGGGGTTGTACATTAGTATATAGAAGATATGTTAGTATCACATATTTGTAGGAATTGAGTACATCATGCTGTGCACATTACTTATTTTTATTATTAAGTTGCTACTACTTTAAGATCGTGTTTTTATTCCTGTGTTTCATTTTTCAGTCTATTCAGTTTTATTTGTACTTATTTTTTATTATTTTCATATGACATATTATTGAGCTTAAGAATTATCATGTATTTTCAAACTTACTTTTTTTATCCTCCGTTAATCAGAGTATTTTTTCTTGAAGCATTGTCTTTTAAATATCACTAATTTTTAAAATTTAAATTTTTACTAAAAAAAAAAGCACTGATAATTTTCTAATCATTTTAAACATAACCGTTGTTTTCCCTGAAATGTTATTGATGCTTTAAAAGTTTTACGTCATTTTCTTCCTCTTCACTTTGGACTGGCGTGAATGTTTAAATAGCTGATCTTAACAGAAATAAGATAGAGGTTGCCCTGATGGGAATCTTCTTTATTTCATTTCCTCTTTTTTTTCCCCTTGTTTTACTTAGCAGGATATACCTTATTATAATGATAACACATTTTTTTTTGATATCTCTATGTTCAGCAAATTGCTTTCTTCATTCTTTATTTTTGGTAAATTTTAATTACTTTAATATTCACAGTATTATTTGTCAATAATGCTAACCAATGACAGATACAATTTCTGAACAATATATGTAATTGATTATGAATATACTTTTATTGTTTTTATTTTATTGTTGACTCCATTAAACTTCTACCCCCTAAATTTTTTTTCACATTCCTAAAAGCAAATAATTCCATATTGTAGTATAGTCAAGTATTTATTAATTAGTTTTATTATATGACAATATTTTTCCATATTAGATTATGTGTTGAGTAGAAGAAGCACAGTGTAGTGAGAGAGATTATGGAATTTAGTGTCAGAATATAAAATTTGATAAGATATTAAACACTTTTGGACTTCAGTTTCTTCATCTGTAAAAGGACATAATTATACAAACTTGATAATGATGAGACAAAAATGAAGTTTGCATGTAAAATGACTAACATTCAGTTTGGTATATCACTGATATTCAAGAAATAGTAGCTAATATTAAATATGTGATGGATTCGACAATACATTTTAAATTATGGGCTAATGGAAATGTTTTCAAGAAATAAAGCAAAGATATTTAGAATGTGCTACCAACCAACAGCCTGTTCTTTATTTTTTTCTGGGACATTTTACAACTGAATAAAATTATAAAGCTTATTGTACAAAATAGATATGGATCTTTTTTTTCTAAAGTGGATTAGTTAAATTCTGTTATTTCAAACTTTGTAATTATCTTTACAAATCTTGATTTTGGAAAAATATGCATGTGGTTTTTAAAAATTTGACTATGTCTTTAGCTAAATGTGGGTGGCCTCAACTTAAAAACTTATACAAGAATCAGGAGACATGATCCAGAATATATTTCAAAGAATTTAAATAGGGATATTCAATTAATTAACATCTGTATTCATTTATGCTTAGCTTTGCATTGATGGTTTCTATAGTCTATATTCTGCCATGGTTCAGAGCACTCTTTCTAACTGGAAAGATGGATGTAAAATAATCAGCACGAGAAAGATTGTTCACTTTACCTCCTGGAAAATCTTTTGGCTTCTTTAATGTAAACAAGAAACATTTACTTCATTGGCATTTGCGACATATATGAATAACTTGTGGGGAGAATGAATCTATAAATATTACAAGAAGTTCCAGTTAGGAACCTTTGATACTTCAGCATTGTTATGTGATATTCACGATCTCATAAATGCAGACAACAGAAAGCAATTGAAATTAATATCTTTACTATCTTTTTTCCTATTTGAGTGTTGCTGCAATGTAGTCACTGAATAAGATCAGTCACATTGAAGGAAATTTGAGCTTGAGGCTGTGTTTTTTAATATATGGAAATGTTGTAATTTAATAGTATTCTAATACTAATTACCTCTTGTGATATTTTTCCTTGAGTCTCTTTAGACAAACCTAAATTGAACTAGATTACTTTTTCTTCTCTCTTCTTATATAAACCTCACTTAAATGTGAACACCAGGTATGAGATGAACATACTTTTTTTTACATTGATGCTCTGTAATGAATATGTAATCCCAGGAACCTTCTTGGCTTACCTTTTGTTGTTGAATAGCACTATATTTTATTAAAGATCTGTGAAGTATTCCCTGAGATGTTACATAGCCTGTTCTCCTTAGACAGTAAGTTTTGCAAAATCTTCCTGGCTTTGTATAGGTGATAACAGGAAACAAGAATAATGAGATAAAACCTTTCTTTTCAGGTTTTTTAATTGAGGAGTAAATTATTTTATTGTTTCTCATTAGTTATTCTCATGAATTCTAAGGACAAGGTGACAACTTTCACACTTTAAACAGGTTAATTAATCAGGTAGTAATGAAGTTGGGTGATACCTGAGTGTTGGTGTGCCGAATAATCACAGTTCCTAATAATATGCTTAAATGTCTGTAAACCTGAGAGAATAAGCCAAAATTCAGAATTTCAGAGTTCTGCATAAATAAAAATGTGCTAGTTAATGGGAAAACAAATTTTAATTTAGTATTCTATGTATAATTTTTAATTCTGGTAAATATATGTGCATATATATTGTGCATGTATATATTTATACTCATAATTTTATGTATATGCTTTTATATATTGGTGTGTAAGCATGATCACAGTTCATATTTAGACAGTTTGCATTTCATGTAGCCAATTCATAAAATTTTATAGTTTAAATTTTTTGATTCAATTGTAATTTCACTTATAAAACTAGGTAAAAGTGAAATTTTAAGTGAAATTTCATAATATGATACAGCATGTAAGTGTGTCAAATGAGATATCATTATCAGGAAGACATCACTAAAATATAAATAATCTTGTGCACGCTGTGTGTTCCTTGCTCAGAAGGGTACTGAGACATCTCAGGTTCTTGTCACCTAAATGGAGTTCCTTCTTCAACAACTTGGGAATGATCAATGTATGAAAAACTATGTATCTAATATGCTGACTATCACCTTGTTTATAATCCTAATAAAGACTATAATAAATATTTTAAAAGTAAACAAATTATTTTTGTTTTTCAAAACTATATTGTAGACAAGTCTATCTCTAAGGAAACAGAGGCTCAGGATAAAAGGTGGTGTGCTGTCTCTCACCAAATACTTCATCCTTGTGAAATAAAGAATCAAAATTCTGTTTCCTAAGTGTAGTATATGGAACATCTACATTGCCTTTGTAATAGTTAAAATATTGTGGGATAATAACATATATAATTAGCTCTCAGCTGATTAGGATTAAAAGTAGAGGGTGGGTCAGGGAAGAAAAGGAGCAATCAAGTCAATATTAAAATAATTCTATTAACTTTTGATTGTCAAAGTGAGTTGACTGTGTTTAGGAAGCAACTTAAAATACCTCACAGGTCTAGGCTGATGCTGCTCAACAGATACTTAGTAATTAGTTAATGACTGCAGTTTCCACAGAATAGAAGCCACACAACCAAGTCATAAACCTGGGTCATTAAGAACAGTAAGGGTCACGGAGGGATGGGATACAAGGCTCCCACTTACATTTCTGTTGTATCATTAGGAGGCTTAAGACCTAGGATCACAACTCTGTCCAATAGTAACATAGCAATCAAAACACAAAACTCATTGCCTTGGGGGACACTTGGATTGCTCCTACTGCAACTTAAATTCGATCTATGAGCCAGTTAGACTTCTGCCTTTAAATAACTCAAAATTTTCTCATTCTACTTACTTATCTATCTATGTGTCTGTATAATATTTATTTTTATGTGGACATATTGATATATAGTCTGAAAGTTGTTACATATCTGCATACTTACCTATACTCAGCTATATTGCTTGAAGTGTTTAGTTATTTTTTTATCCTTATTTTTACTTTGGCTTTTTGTGAATTTGTTTTGTAAAAAAATGTTGTTTTTACTTGTTCTATTTTGGTTTGAATTAAATAAGATTCAGTGCCCCAACTTGCTGAGCAACTGCATCCTTCAATCACTCACTGGTTCTTTTAGCAATACAATCTTGAGGCCAGAGTCTAGTTATCTATCTTCCAAGAGTACAATATATACCAATTAGTTGACCTTTAATTTAATGCAGCAGATGAAATTTAGCAAATGAGAATAATTAATGAATTGAATTAATAAAGATTAATATTAAATAATACATAATAATAGAATCAGAGATTTCAAAACACTGATTTCAAACAAAAAAGAGCATAATAAATTTTCTTATTATGTTTGAGTCTAAACCAAAGTTTTCTAGACACTATGTGGTCTAAGATAAAATTTTCCTCTGCTGGTATATAATAAATGCCACTTTAGCTACTGAAGTACCTACATACTTTTCTTCTTATTTATACATTACAATTACAAGCCATGATCTTATTCACAGGTTATTATGATCGATGGTCAGTAATACTCATTGATGGAAGGATAAAATGAAGGATACAAACAAAATCCTTCATGATATTCCAAATGCACATAGTATTATAGTTTACTTCCTTCTTCTAAAAGCAGTGTATGGACAAACCAAAACCCAAAAGAGCCCTTTAAAGCTTTTGTTTCAAAATGACATGGTTTTTCTAAGTTGTTATTGAAAAGGAAAAAATACATAAACATGTATATCATTAGCACAACTGCATTCCATTATTTTCTTTTGCAAAATAAATTACATAAATAGAGTTTGTATTGTTTGCTATACTTTACCCAGAGATTGGAATAATTAAGTTTCAAGAACTGAGATGTTTTAAAACACATTTAATTTAGTAAAATTGGTAAGGAAGCTACTGCAATTTAAAATAAATAAATAATAAAGGACAAAAGTTTTCTATGTCTTAGTGGGTAATTTGGAGTGAATTTAGACTATGGCATTAGAAGTACAAAAGGTAACTAAAAATGCCATTAAATGAAATGTTCCAAGTCCAAGCAATTTCTTCTAAACAGAAAGTAAAATGCAAATAGAGATTACCAAAGCCCTGCTGTGTTTAATTTAAGTGTATGTGAGCCTTTTACTCACAGTCATTTTGTCTAGAGATAATCACAGCCATCCACCGTGGTCAGGGCTATGAAGTATGGTTTGTCAGAAGTTGCTCACTCTGATTCCACCTTGCTTTGTCAGCCAGAGTTCACATCAGGCAAGTTCAGCACATTCATCTTTTGACAGGGTGGGATTCTCATATTTCTGTTGCCATCAATTCATTTCTGTTGCTTCCAGATTGCTTGTGGCAACATGTAGTCATGTGTTTAACTGTATATCCACCATTGCAAGGTGATTCAGTTGGCCATATAAAGTCAAACAGATCTCTCTGTAGCTGTGTAAATGTAAACCAATTACACATATTTTTATTAGTGGATTATTTATGTATATATGCATGATTTATTCAGTATAAGTTCAAATGATAAAGCTTACAGATATGAAATCAATATTTTTATACTATTTAAACTAAAAGTATTTGTTACACACAGAATTTATTTTGAAAAGTAAAGAAAATCTAAGTAATGTTTCTCAGAAGTAAGAAAGAGAAGTTGCTAAACCCATCTTTTAAATATATAGAAAATTAAAGAAGTTAGTAATCAGGGATACAAACAGGTGCCAGCCAAAAAGATTATTTTTTATTTGAATGCTGATTTTTCCAATATTTTAAAACATATTTCACAATTTTAGATGACTATTTTGAAGATCAGAGGATGCTATTAATAAAAAAGATGCACAATATTATTTCACTATTTCATATCTAATTTCTGCTAGTAATCCCTATGATGAGGATAGAATTTGCCATAATATGATGATTGGGTCATTATTTTAATTTTTAAAATTATACATTGGGTCTTCATTAAGCACCTAAGTGTTCCTGAATCCCTAATGCTAGGTGATATATGCAAATAAAATGACAGTGAATAAAATAAGTGTCTTAAAGTTAGAACATAAAGATTATATAATTTTCAGAAGGTATGTGTGACACAGATATAAATATCTTCTGAAACCTTTCAATAGAAAAAGGAAAGATTCTTAGACATCTGGATACATTCTTTCTTAACATGTGAAGTGCTAGTGAAATGTTAAAATTAACCAAATTATTTTGTTTTATTTGTTTGTTTTATTCCTTTTGGCTTGGTGTAACTAATGGCCCCTGAAAATATTTAATATGTGCCACAGCTGACATAAAGAAATTCCACGTCAGTTATTAAATGATGTAATTTGAAAGACAAAAATGTGGGGTGACCAGAACATATGATGCAAAATTATGGGAGTGGCCTCTGCCATCTAGCAGATAACCACAGTACCAACTGGAATGCTGTATATTCTTTGAGCTCACAGGAACACTGGATACCATCAACAAGCCTGGGTTGTGGCTAGTAATAAGCAACTTGGGGTGTACAGGGAAATTTAAAAGCATCTTTATGTTCTCTGTGGTGATGTGACTGGATCATGAAAAATTATTATTTAAAATATGCAGTTTTATTTCATTTATTTTTGCTAGCTCTTTTAAGGAAATTATTATAATACATGGTGATGATGTGTGTCTATATGTAACTGTCATCTGCAATTTTGTCACTATAAACATCATTAAAAATCAGAAATGGTACAAAATTTAAGGATTTTGAGATCATTTAGTCTAAAACACTGGTACTATCTAAGAGAAAGTTAATGCTCAAGGAAGGTATGTGTCTTTATGACAGATGTATATTTGGCAGTGCCAGCATATGTGGCCATGCGGATTATTATGTGATTCCAAGTTATATATATGCTTTCCACAGAATACAAGTTGCATAACATCCCATGGAGATGTAAAAATCAGTAGTTATAAACTTATATAAGAAATGATGCAAATGAATAAAGAAAACTCACATGACCTCAATGATATATAGAGGCAGAGTTAGATAACAAGATTGTATCAGGCATAGAGCCTCAGGCAAACTGGGAAAGCTGGAAAATTCCATCTTTAATACCTCTACATTTTCACCATTATGCACTAATGCACTCTCTTTAAACTTAATTACAGTCATCTAAAACAGTGGCGTGCCGCTCAACTCCAAATTCAAATTTAACATTTTTGCTGCTTCATGAAAATGGACCTGGCCCTTTAAAAAAAGTTTCCCTGTCAGTTAACCAGGTATTAGGCTTGGATAGTAGAAGGCACTGGAAAGAGATTGCAGAAAGAAAGAATTTTGATCCCTGGTTATAGTATGCCTTTGTGGTATTCTCCTGCAGGACCCTGTGCTTCATTAGCCTGGGCAACTAATCCAGATCCAGGCTCTGCAGTGCATGCAGATTCTCCAGTATCACTTCACACTTGCATTACATAACATGCACAGTTACTTCTCCAAGGAACCAGCTCTAGTTGTGCACAGCAGCCAGTAGCATCCCTCAGAAATTCCCTCAGGTAATTATGTGCATCTGCTGAGACAATGCCCTTTGAAAATCTTTCCTCAGTACCCTACAGGATAGATTTCTAGCAAGTTCCAACAAATTTTACAGGTGCAGCATCACAGTGAAAACTCTACCATACAGTGAGCTACAGATAAACCCTTTCTCATGAGATATGCATCTCAGCCCTAGAGTGAAGGAGTGCTGTCACATCGCTGTGGGTTGTAGCTATATTGCATTATATTACATTAGTTTTATTTACTATTCATATTATATAATGTGTGTTACATATTTATTTGTATTTTATTATCTGCTTTTATAATGTGTGAGTATATATAAGTATATATGTCATTCCTATGTTCTTTAGCATTCTTTACTACCAATCTTTCCTTATGCCAATTCACTTTTATGGGTAATAATTCTTTAAATTCAAATTCCTCTGTTGAAAAGATTGTATAGTTTCTCTTCATTATCCAATTGATATTCTTACAAGAGGTTTACTATTTTACACCTCCAAGAGTATTACATGAAGATTTTGTGTTTCCTATTCTTGACATCGTTGGTTATTACATTTTCAATATTTATCCTTTAATTATTTTGATAAAATGAAAATGCAGTATTTAATTTTTCTCATTGGAGTTTCTGTGCTTGTGTAAATTAATTGTTCGTGACCTTAAATCCTTTTTTTATTGCAGTACGGGTGTTATTTTAAAAATTGTGATACTTATACATTAAGAAAATGTATCTTATAGCTAATATGTGTTGCAAAATTTAAACTAGTAGCTATTGAACTCTCATATTAATTTAAATTTAATATATAGTTATGTGTCATATAATGACATTTCAGTAAACAACAAACTTTATATACGAAGGTGATCCCATAACATTATAATGGAGCTAAAAATTTCCTATTGCTTAGTGATGTTTTAGACATCGTAAAGTTGTAGTGCAGCACATTCAAATGTTTGTGGTGATGCCAGTGTGAACAAATTTACTTCATTGCCGGATGTGTAAAAGTATAGCACATGCAATTATGGTAGTAGGCTATGCTGTCTAGGTTTGTGCAAGTGCACTCTGTGATGTTTGCCCAACAACAAAATTGCCTAAGGAGGCATTTCTCAGAAACTGTCCATAACTGAATATATACGCTCATTCATATATGAATAGGATATATGTTTTAACATTTTTAAGTTTTTTAAAATCATTTTTTTTATTTTAATATGGCTTCTACATTTTATATTCTACATGGAAAGTCTTTTCATACTTCAAATTTATATGAACATTCACTTTATTTTAAATTTTATATTATTTTAGGACTCCTATTTAACATTTAATCCTCATGAAATTAAGTAGGTTTGTAGTGTGATCTATTTTTATTATTTTCTTCAAATAATTAATGGTCTCTGTAGTATACACTTAAAAATTATTTTTTTCTTCACTGAATAAAAATTCTACTTTTACTATATTTTAAATTTTGGGGGTTGTTTCTATTTTATTAATTGTCTTTGTATTTTTGTGACAGTGTACTGTCCTTGATTATTGTAAGCAGTTCTATAATAATCTATATATAGTTACATTATATTTTTATATTTATAATGTATTTGATATAGTGGGTCTATCCTACATTTTTTTAGTTTGCCAAACATGTTTTAAAAAAAATCTATTATCTTCTGTTTTTATCCAGATGAACATTGTTCTATTAATGAAGCAAGATTTGTTCTTATTTTATCTTTATGTTGAATTGTAATTTCATCAAAATAAAATTATCCTTTTAGTCTTGACTCATGATTTTCATGAACAATTTAGTGAAAATACTGTGAATCTTGTTTTATTTCTGCTTGAGTTTTTTTATGTAGTTTTTCTTAGCCTTTTACTTTAAAAATTCTATTGTATTTTACATTTTTTTCACTCTTATAAGTAACAAAATCTTGAATATGATTTTGCAGTCATTTGAACACTTTTTGTTTTTAATAATAAAATTGATTTTCTTTTTATTTACTGTTATAATGGATAAATTTGGTCTTATGTCTGCAATTGTGCTGTAATTTCTATAAATATATACATATATATTTTTTTTTTACTTTTTAAAATATTTTATCTTCTGTTGCATGTAACTAGTTTGGTTCTTTACATTGTCTTGATTTGTTTTTATTTTTTTTCTGTGTGTCAGAGAATATTTATTTATACTTTTATAATTTCTGCTTCTAGTTCTACTGAAAATTTTCAAAGCAACTTAATTTAGTATTTCTTATACTGGACCTCTTCTCAAAAAATGCTAATGCTCTCACATATTGAATATAATTTTAATAGTGACAAAGGTCTTTAATGAAAATTCATATATTTAAATTTAGAAATTTTTTCTTTGAGGTTGTATATTTATAGGTGTAAGATGATAGATGCAGCATGCCATAGAAATTGCTGCACAAATTAGGAAAAAAAATGTGTTTAAAGCTTTATAGGGATAGATAAATAAATAGAACTGTACGAACTGAACTTTCAGAGAGAGAGGAGCCCATCTTAGGTTAGTTGAGATCTCTGGCAGCTTATTTTTTTTCTTTTTCACCTTCTTTTGAAGTATTTGCTCCTAGGTTTAGACCAAAAATTCTACCATGGAGAAAATAAATATAGTAGAATCTTTTATGACCACATGTGATGGCATGGCTTGCTGAAATCTAGATCTCCAAACTTGGAAACAGTTTTCCCTATGAGAATATTTTCTGAGTGCCATACTGGCACAAAAGTCTGAAGATGTGGGCAAAGAATAAAGAATAAAATCATGGAGGCTTTACAGAAGAGGCAGGTAAATGTGACAAATATTAAGGGAAAAAGCAAAAATTAGATTATTTAAATATTGGACTTAGAACACAGGGATATATATATATATATATATATATATATATATATATATATATTAGAATATTTCTACAAAAATTGATTTTCAAAATTAAATGGATATTAGGCTTAATTAACTTGAAGAGATGTCAACAAAAATAAGAATATATCAGATCTGAAGCGAAGAGGCAGAAATAAAATAATGTGAATAACCATAACAATAATAACTTTAAAACATAGCATAAATGATATAGAAAACAGTCAAGTAGCATAAGCTATATTTCAGTAGAATACCTGAATAAGAAGAGAGAATGGGCAGGAAAAGTATTTTAAAAGATAATGGTCAGAATTCTTCAAAACCAATTAAAAAATTTGACCTAGTTACAAGAACTCCAATCAGGAACAATCCTTACTTTAGTCTGAATTTCTCTAATACCCCTTATTTAAATAAGTGTTTAGAAGAAATACTTCTGGAAAGGTAAAGTCGGAAACTTCAAAAATCAGAAATTTCAAAAGAAAACAAACAGAACACTGTCAGAAATCATAAAAATAAACTATTTCTGAACTTTGTAAATTAACTAAAAATGTACAATAACCCAAAAAGTATTTATTTAAGAAAAGTAGTTGAATCTCAGTGAAAACTGTGACATTTTTGTTTTTACTGCTTGCACAATTCTCATCTCCCTTTCCACAGGTTGAAATAGCCTTAAAAGTCAGAAACACTGGAAAGAGAGTAGCTATGAAAACTAGATACCAGATGAGACAAAATGGATTTAAAACTGTTTTAAAATTTCTATGTTCAGAAATTGTCACTATTTGACTTATATGACAACTCACTGAAAAATTCCTTTTTATAGAACTTACCTCTATTTGTCCTGACTCAGAGTTCACTTAATTAGGAAAGCTCTATCCCAAGAAAAGTTTGTTTGTTTGTTTAAAAAAAAAGTAATTATTTAACATTGCAGCTACCTGAAGAAGCAATATCTTTGGGAGCATACAAGAGGCTGGATATTAAAAAGAATATCTGGAGAATGACATGTCTATAAGGGCTTAAAGAGTTCTATTATATTGTGGAGGATCTAGAAGACCATTACAGATGCACATTTTTGTTCATGTCTAAGAAAGATTAGAGGAGATCCTAAACTCTCATCTCTGTCTGAGCTTGACACACTGTGAAAGCAGAAGTGAAAGCTAAAACAGAATTGTGAATTTCCAAGGCAACAAAGATATATCTCAAAACATACACAGGCCTTTGGAGATGAAAGTGTAGCAGTATTCAAGGCATTTAAAGAAACTTTTTTCCAGTCATTAGATGACCATGAAGCTAACTGAGCAAAAACTTCTATGACACATTAGAAATAATACAGACAAGACCAGGGAATTTATTTAACAAACAAACAAACAAACAGAAAACAACAAATAGCAGTGACAACAATAAACAGTGACACCAAACTTTGGGGACAAAAAAAAAAATCTGATTTCCAGAATTCTCAAATAACTTAGTTAAATCTCCAATTTTCAACAACAAAAAAATTGTAAAACATGAAAAGAAACAGAAATATGGTCCATATACAAGAGAAAAATAAAAGTTGCTGCTGAAAAAGCCCAAGATGATAGATTTACTACACAGACTTAAATTAGCTATAATCAATATGTTCAAAGAACTAAAGAAAATCATAACAATAAAATTAAAGTATGAGAATGTCTCTTTAAATAAAGACTATCAGTAAAGGGATAGAAATATTTTTTAAAGGACCAAATAGAATTTATAAAGTGGGGGAAGAGGGTACTAAATAGAAATTTTAAACAAACTGAGGAAATAATCACCAAACTAAAGTATATCAATTTATATTATTCAGTCCAAGAAAAAAAGAAGAAAAAAAGCCTCAGAAATCTGTGAGATAACATGGAAGAGAAGAATAGAATGGTGGTTTATTAGGGGCTGGTGCTTGAGGAAAATAGGGAATTATTGTTCAATGGGTATAAAGTTTCCATTAAGCTCAATAAATTTTACTGATCTTCAGTACAACATAGTATCAATAGTAAACAATACTATATTAAGTACTTAAAAAATAGAAGAAGGTACATCTCACATTAAATGTTCTTAGCACAAGCATAAAACATAAAACGAAGAAGCATTAGGAAATATTTAGAGGTGATAGATGTTTATTTCTTTGATTGTGATGATGGTTTCATGAGTTTATGCATATGTCCAAACTTATCAAATAGTATACATCAAATATATATATATATATATGCAAATATATATATGCATATATAATATGAATATTATCTATATCCCTAAATATATGAGAGATTATTTAGTGGTATGCCGAGCTGGCTGGTACTTCAAGGACTGACTGTTAACATTTTCAGGAATTTTGCAAACTATCTGTTAAACCATTGGTATTTTGAATGTAGAAATGGTGGGAATATTTAAACCATGAAAATTTGCAAGTACTGCACATCAAGATTTTCTTTCCCTTTCCCAAAACTGGTTGGTAAATATTTGTTAGTACACCACAGATATTAGCTTTTACAATGAAGAGTAAAGAAACAATATCTAAGATCTATTTTCTTAAAGTGATTGACAAAGTAAAACTTTTTTGGAGAATTTATAGGTTAAGATTGATGAAAAGATTGATACCAAAGGACTATAATTTACTGGATCTTGTAAAGAACTTTTTGATTACAAGGGTATTTTCACTATATATAAAAAGTATTAATATTTTTAATTACACATATTTGTGTAACTAAAAATAACAGATATAAAGAAATAAATGTATTTTTATATATAAATGTTATTTATAACTTTTTATCTCTTGTTTCTATTAGAAAAATAGTGCTATAGAAATGTGAATGTTAGTCATATTATGTTATTATTACTTGACTTGATATGCAAAATAACTTATTCATTTTTTCCCCAAAACACTAATTATTTAAATCTTGATTGCTGTCCCAGCTAGCAACCATTTCAATAGATGTTACAAAATGTTCCAGTCCTTTTCTAACTCAAAATGAAGTGACACCAGAGTTATCACCGCAATCTTATACATCCATTGATTTCTTGTCTGCTGAAGGATCAACTTCAAGGCATCTTCGAGTTCTTCAGGGTTTTATTTGGATTATGAGATTGAAGGCTTTGTTTCCTTGTATTTAATGAAAGTCATTACCACCAATTCTTCATTCTCGGGACAGAGCATTATTAGAGTTATCAAAGTTCACCTGATGATCATGTGGAAACAAACTGCTTTTTCTTTATGGCCCTAACTTAGAAATCTTTTGATTAATCTGTTTTTATTTGCAATATAATATCCAAAATCTGTTTTAAAATCATTTTAATCTTGTTTGTAGTATATTAATTTTTTAAATGTTTGGTATATTTATATCCCAAAATCAAGATGAATGTCAAGTATATTGAAAAGTATCTACATGAAAGTTCTCTATTAAATAAATATTTTCATTACATTCTAGCTACTTCCCGCCACAATCAGGAACAGATGATTTAAAAATATTATTTCAGCTATCTATGGTAAAAAATATAAACTTTTTTATTTTAATGCAGTTTTAAGGAGTGAAAACTTGAAATAATTTTTTTGAATAAAAATAACAAAGTAGCTATTTTAATTTTATATATCAGAATCACTTGAGAGCTGTTAAAATTCAACTTATTTTAATTGCCACATTCAAAATGCAGTTAGAAGTTCTTGTAACTTTATCAATTACTATATTTTTATGTATGCTGTTCTTTTTTTCTGGTTAAGCCTGAGGTTTTTTTGTTTGCCTGGAGGAGCAATATTTGAATAACAGAGATAAAGTGTTCTCATCTTTGCAAGTGTGTTCTGATACTTGGTCCTGTGTGTGTATGTATATATATATTTGAACTATATAATCATATAGAAAGTTCTGAAACTGCCTAGATTTCCTCTGATCTTGATGCGATTTTATTTATATTTGATCTTGACCAAAAAGCTGGGAAGCAATGTGATTTTATTTATAGAGATACTTGTTGCTGTGATACCTTGAATTCTGGAAGAAAAATAAAAACCTAAAGTGATAAAATAACAATTAAATTTAAACATGGAGTCCCTTATTCAGGAGAGCAACATATCTGTCTGAGCTTCACTGTTATAAAAATGTATAAAATTTTCTCTCAAAGCTAGAGACCAATTGCTGGTATTAGTTTTAGAGAGACAGAAACTTTTCTCAGGGCTAAGAGACAGCAGGAGTAGCAGTAATATTGGCTGGAACCTTGAAATAAAGCCCTATGGCTGAAGAAATTACATGAATACCATAGACCAATAATTTTAAATATTAAAAGGCTTTTTTCAAGCTAAGAACAATTTATAGTTATAAGCAGACATCCCAAGGTTAGCAAGTACTGAGAAAAATTAGTCCTTGAACCCAAGATTTTTTTTTTACCTCCAAGCTTCTTAGGGATTAAAGCGACTCATCTAATTCTCTCCAATTAATGTAATATTTTTTCTACTATTGTCTTGTGTGTGTGTGCATGTGCGCGCATGCTTTCTCATCAATTAATTTACATATTTAAAAATAAACTTTCTTCAATTCACTTTCTACATCATATATTTTCAATTTTTAATTTAAATATATCATCAATTTTTAATTTAAATAGAAATGTATTATCAATTGGGCTGTCTCTATCCTATTTCAAATCTAATGTTTAAGCTGATATTCAAATGAGAAGTCTCATTTTCTTTCTTAATAAAAGCTATCTCATTTAGCTACCAGTCTATGCTGTTGTTGTGTCAACCTGATAATATAAGCAGATAGTTAGAGGTTCTGATTTATGATGGTTTCTTTAAAATATAACATGCATGTAACCCTTCAGTTCATAGTATTTGCTTGCTTGGTTTCTGACAAAGGCTCATTAAAATGAGCGAAACAAAAAATTTACCTTGAAACAATTCCCTTTATAAACTCTATTCTCAACGGATTTTATAATTTGCAATTTATATACTAGACTTAGACCAAGAAGAAATAACATGCACTACTGTCTGAAAATATTTTTGTTATTTCCAAATGGAGTAGAATCATGCTACTTAGATTATTAAGATATTTGTGTTTATGTCAAATTTTTTTGTAGAAAGATAATTCAACAAGATTTGTCACTAATTAAATGGTATTTTGAAAGTTGTGACTCAGTAAATGCTTGTCATTTCTAGATACCAGGACAACCTTTGTACATAGATTTGTATAAGATAACTTAGATTTTGCAACCAGTGATTTTTAGACATATTCATACAACTTAGGTTTTTCTTCTAATATGATTATTTTGATGTGAACAAAATAACCTCTTTGATTATGTTTTTTTTATTTCTATTTTCTCTTATGTTTCACATAGAGAAAAATTTAATTTAAATACATGTATGTATGGTCTTCTTCAATCTGAAGTTTAAGACACAAAGTAAAATCTCAATAAATAGAATTCTTAGCTTCTGGGTTGTATTCCAGTTAACAGAATCAAATTAGGGTAAAGATAAGATTAAATCATAATTGTGAAGCTGTATAATATATTTGTGCATTTTCTACCTTAATATACGAAACTTTTAAATTTTTTCCTGTGATTCATTGTTTTTCTTTTTTTATATTGTATTTTAAGGTCATCATCTCAAACATAAATTATAATTTTCCAAAATAGATGAGAAAGATTAGTTTATAAAAGCAGCAACTTGAAGACATTGAAAAGCTACTGTATAGAAAAAAAAAAAAAAACTTCTGAATCAGCTTATTTACCTTGAGTGTTGGCTTCCTCCTCATAAAAAGTGTAGAAAATTTTTTCTTAAATATTGTTATCTGAAGATCTGATTGATTGAAATTTATTTAACCAAGATTTAATGAAAAAAGTGACTGAAGTGACCAAAAATAGATATGTTACAGTTAACAATAGTAATGACCTAGATTCTCAAGTTAATTTTCTAAAAGGCAAGAGATGTTCTTTGTTTCACTGTCACTTAGGAAAATAGAAAATTTGGACACTAGAATTCTTCTATAACTTTTTATTGGAGAATTCTATCTAATTATGGATCTATAAATGATTTGATGCTTCAAGGAAACCATTCAAATCTCTTTGATAATAATGAGCATACATACAATAAATTGTCTCTAATTTTTGCTTTTTTTTTCTGGTTGATTTGGGAATATATATACATACCAAATATGTAGATGTCCTTGTACAGCTACCTACTTCTCATGTACCTAACTCTTGAAGCTGTCCCGAGTATAGTTCACCAAGACTTTGAATACAAAAAAGTAATATGACTAGCTCATCACCAAACTAATAAAAATTTTTGTCCCATGGGTAGCTCTGACCACATGTATAGTATAGCAAAAATGCCATCTAAAAGTAATTCACTGTTATTGCTTCTTATCAGGACTGCTGAGGACTTTTCTTTTAAATCAAGTATAAATGAATCATAGAACAGACTGATGTATATTCATTAAACTATAAAAGCTTGTTAGATTATCATCTTAACATGCAAAATAGTAGTCTAATAGAGGTAAGCTAGATTATGTGAGCCTATGGTATAAATATAGTATTTGAGGGGGAAAAAAAAGATTGAAACCTGTCTGTGTTATACCAGGAAATTGCATATTCTTCTTAAAGTAAAATAAACACTTGACAAAGCTGTTAATCATCCCTAGTGGAAAGGATTTACAGATTCAATATTAAGATGATGAGCTTCCCACTGGACTTAGAAGCACTATAGTCAAATGAATCAAATTTCCTCTGAAATCATTTAGATAAAAATTATATTTGCATTGAGGAATATGAATGGGTTGAATGCTAAAATGTCACTTTAAAAATGCATTGTCCCTTCTGTGGACTCCTAATAACTTTTTGTTAATATTTAGTTAGAAGAAAAAGACATCAAAATCCAAATCATTTTCTTGAATAGAGAAATAGCTAACCTCTATTTTCTGTGAAAAAGAGAGTGAGACTGGAAATGATAATATAAACAAGTATATAAATTTCTCAAATTCACTTCATATTTATCCATGTAACTCAGCTACAAAGAATATGTATTTTTATTTTAAGATTACTGCATAAACCTCTCTCACACATTTTAGGATAAATTGAAATACTCTTTCATTGATAACATATTTGGAAATTTACCTACAGTGATATTGTAGCTGGTAACTCCTATAAAAACAAACAATTTTTAGAAATTACTCATTCACAAAGAGATTATAGAATTTAGTGATTAAGGATGTGTGAAGTGCAGTATAAGTGCATTTGTTTCTTAGGAAAAAAACTAGTACTGCGCCACTGAATTTATTTGTAGCATTAAAATATTCTGTAGTCAAGCCTCAGGAGAACATATTAAACTGTTTTAAAGTAATAAATATTTGACATCCTATCCTTTTGCTAGATATATTTGTAGTTAAGGCCTGCTGTGAAAGGGCAATGTTTCAAGAGTCAGAATGAATTATATAACTGGTAGCCAAGAACATACTTTAACATGGATAATCCATGTAGCAGGATTAATGTATCAATCTGAAGAATTGAAGTCATTTGAAACCATGACTTATGAGTAAAAATGACAATAAGAAAAAGAAAAACTAATTTTAGCATAAAGATTCAGATGCAGGCATGTCAGGATGTAGATTCAAACACAACCCTCTCGAAACCAAAAGGATACAATTTAAGATAAAAAATTAAGCTATTCTCTGGAGGCATCATTATAGGTGGCCCAACTAAGAAAGTCTTCATCTAAATAATGCTATTTGCTGGGTAATTAAAGACACTCTGTATTTGTATCATGGTGTCTAAAATCTCTATCACTGAGCTACATTTCTGAGAGGCCTTCTAGACTTTTGTGACTATGATGATAGTGAAAGATTTTTGTAGGGCCTTATATTGAAATACAGAAAATAGAAGATTTGGATCTAGCCTTGATATACTCATCTATAAAATGGAAATTATATTATATCTGCTTGTAGGGTTATTGAAAAATTACATTTAAAAAATCCAGTGTGTGAGATAAAGTGTCTCATTCAAGGAAGCATTCAATACATGGTAATAGTGATTATCTTCATTAGAGAAAATAAGAGTCATACATTACTAGGAATCACATATATTTAAACAACTACTATGCATGTTGCCTATGAGCTTTTGGAAAATATAGATGGTAAAATACAAACAAATGCTTATTTAGTATATAATACATCTAATGATATTTGCTCTGAACAAAAACAAAAGTGGTGGAGGTGTAAGAGATCCCATTTTAGCTATGGTGAACAAAGGACTTTCTGGGCAGAAGACATTTAAGTAGAGATCTAAAAGAAACAAAGGTGAAAAACCTAATGGCTGGTACAAAGGCATTACAAATAAAGAGAAAAGTCACTAGAGACAGTACACTTGATTGAGCAGGAAGCAAGAACTGTGTGGCTAAAAATAAAAATGGAGATAAAAAATGAAAGGAAATAAAATTAGGATATACTTAGAAGTCAGAAAATGCTAGGGCTTGGAACTTTGGATGTTATTCTATGTGTAATGGGAGGTTACAGGAAGATTTTGTTCAGACAGTGACATGAGCTGATTTTGTCTTTAACCCACTGGCTTAAGACAAGTAAATTTAATTGATGAATGGAGTTGTGAGCTCAAGGTAAGAACTTTAGCACTGTCTAGATACATATTGTGCAGAAAATAAAATAAGGAGGTGACTGGTATGACAAGCTATGTGTCTGGTTGGTGCATGAGGATCCTGGATACCTCTGAGTAGCAGATATTACAAGGGAGAAGAATTTAAGTCCTAACTCTTACTTTTGTGGACAATAGCTATATATTTAGGATACAGTATCCAGACATGGTAATTTTGTTTTGCATAAAAGTGAATTTATGGATCTATTTCACATAGAGTCATCACCATTGCTGTAAATGCCATTTGCTTTTTCCTCCAGTAATCATGTGTGGCCACAAACACTGGTAGTCACACATGCTCCTCATTAAAGAAGAAATATTCAGAGGTCAACTTTTGCCATTATTACCTCTGCAACATACAGATGGAGAACAGCATGGTGTATGTGAGGAAACAAAATATTTAAAATTTGAACTTAATGGAGGAATTAGGGTTTATTTTCATTTGGGAAATTGTAAGATATCTGTTTTACAGTATTGTGCTGTCCCCTCAGCAATGACACGAAATTATTGAAATGGAACTAAGTAAATACTTTATTGGCAAAGCCTTAGGAATATAAAAATACAAGCATTTGCTTATTTAATAAGCAAGATATAAAAACATATAATCACAGCTAGTCATGGAATTTTATACATATGGAAGCAAGTTGAGTAGTTAAATCTAAGAAAGATTGTAGATTGTAAATTGTTCATGAAAAATCACAGAAAAGATATGACAGCCATGTCACAATAAGATGATATATAAATACCTATTTTAGGCAAATCAGAACATAAATAACATGGAAAGACATTTTGAATAACTTTGAGAAGTTCAATTTAAATTCTGGTCATTATCTCACTTACCATAGAATATCTACTGTTGCCAAAACATCTTTATTGAAAGTTTGGTTATCAGATATGGCATCATATCTTGTTTTTGGCAGTCTGCTCAGGAGAGGATGAGGAATGTGATTGAGGCTGGTGGCATGTTAAGCTCTAGGTATTTTGGCAGAACTGTATGGTGAAGCTGGCACAGCACCTGCCTATGGCTGATCTTCTGGCTCCTGGCCAGTGAGATTTATCAAATAAACACGTGAAAGCCGAAGCTCTACAGAGTAATAAAATGAAAAAAAAAACAAAAAACGTTTATCTGAATTGAAGGCAAACATTCTCGATGTATTAAAACTTCACTGTTCAAAAGAGTAGTCTCTAGTCACAAGTTTATTTGTTTTAGCAATAAGTATTGCAGCACTTGAATGTGGCTAATCTGAATGAAGATGTTCTGTAAGTATAAAATGTACATGTGATTTAGAAGACTACATACCAAAAAAAGAACTTAAAAATATCTCATTCATAATTTTATATTACATTGAAATAATAATATTTTGGAAAATTTAATATAAATAAAACATAATTTTGAAATTAAGCTTGACTATTTATGTTTAGTTTTTAAATACAATCATGAGAAAGTTTTAAATTACACGTTAGCTAGTATTTTTGGTTTTTATCATATTTCTATTGAACAATGTTGTATGAAAAGTTTATTGGGTGAGTTTTAGTTTGATCAATGCAACACACGTTGAGGAAAAAAAAGTATTGTGGCTCCGGTGGAAAAAGAGTATGACTTTGGCATCCAATCTGAGTTTGAATCCAAGATACATAACTTAATAACTATGTGACCACAGATCTTTGATTTAACCTTCTGAGGTTTAGAGACATTTAATCTGTAAATAAAGAATAATAAAATTAAGAGCTTTAGGTTATGAAAAATTTACTTAGCATAGTCCCTGGTTCATAGAAAGTGCTAGGCAAATTTATTTATTTTTCTTCTAGCAATAGAAAAGAGAAAACTTGCCCTAGAAAAGTCACCTCTACCAACAGGCTGGAGGTAGTTGGGTAGTTAACCTCACTGAGAAAGAAGAATATTACACTTTTGATATTTAAAAATATGATGTTGAATCAAATGATTCAGAGATTTTAAATTGTTTCTTTGAGATGGGGTAGTTTAGTATATGAATATTAAATTCCCATCCCCAGAAAAGACATCTGGACACAAAAACACATGTTTGCAAGGAGGTAGTAAATAGACTCTTATATATTCCAAAGGGATTTTCTAGTACTTTATCTTAATTCCATTTTAACAGAAAACTCTCTAGAGAAAGGATTTATGGTAAGTGTAAGGATAGAAAGGGGCTATCTTGTCTCAAAGGGTGTGGAATAAGAACAGCATAGGGAAATATTTAAATTCGAAATAGAGAGAAGCGAATAGTAATAGAAAAGATAGCATTATTTTGAGCCAAATAAATCAGAAGAAAATAGGAAAAGAAAGAAGAAAGAAAATAAAATAAATTGTTGGTTGTTTGCCAAATTTATTTAACACAAAAAAAGGAGAATTCTGGTGAGAGTGAAACTAAAATGTGTACACTTTAGTCCTTTTTTGTTGTTGTTCAATTTGCTTTCTTTTGCTAAATGAGATTAATTCTCCAAGTCTATAAAGTACTTTCTTGTGCCTTTGGCTATTTTCCTAATTCAGAGTTAAGTGAGTGTACTGAGGTTTTAGAACAGTTACTTAAGGTAAAAGTTCATCCCAACTATCTCTAGAGAAAACATTGTAGAAAGATCAGTTAGTGATTCAGAAGAAAAAGATTTCTTTTCTTGCTAGTTTTTTAGATTCGATTCCCATTGCAGGTTTAACAATTCATTTGGATAAACAAATGCAATTCAACATTACTTTCAGCAAACAAACAAACAAATACTCTAACATGCCAAAGAATGATGATAACAAATTAAAAGACATTTTCAGGGGTAAAGTGTTCATGAAAAAAAAAAAAAGTTGTATTTTTCCATGAACATATTTTAATGCTGTTTCATTTCTGATTGGTGTATTTTTTTAAACGTAGAGAAAAAAATAGTCAAATTTAATTTTTTTCAACATAGAAAATGAGTGTGTTACTAACTGGATGACCAGTTTATGGCTGGGAATCATATTAATCATTCTCGTGGGGATTAAAAAATAACCTCTCTGCCATTCATTTAATTTCTAAATCTCTGAATTGAGACACTGACTTGTGTTTTTAAATGCCCTAATGACATATCATTTAACTTTTCAGAGATTGACTTAATCTATGTATTTTTAAAGAAGAAAATAGCAATGTCAGATCTTTTAAGAAAGTCTTCAGTGTTCAAATTCCAGAGTGTAGAGTATCTGCCTCAAAGTATGATTTCATCAGGGGATTTAAGCCAGCAATCAAGGTTGTATTGTATGTGTAGAAGAAATTGCAATGTAACTATTGGGGGAAAAGTAGAAGTTGAGAAATTGCCTTCTGGGTAAAATGTAAGTGGGAAAACAGCATGATTTATTGCCAAGTATGTGGTATTAGCATGTATGTCGGTAAAACAAATTAAACTTATATTTCTGCTAATAAGTAAACCAGCAAGTGACAGTATACAGAGAACAAGTCTCTAAGAAAATCTACCTGATAGTTTTGTGGTTTCTAAATTAGCCTTTTAAATTTTAATGACGGTGTCATAGAAAGAACATCATATTTCGTAGTTTTGGAAATACAATGCAGCTTTAGAAATACCACAAGCTTTCTAAGAAATCTTTTCCTTTCTGTAAATAACTATTTCAAAATTTTCTTAGGAAAGCATTTTTGGGATTTCTACTTGTTGGCAGTGTATATACTGTCATGTTTCCCCAAAGGACTCATCAATTCAAAAACACATTTAATAAAAATTATTAAATTCAAATTAAATTGTTGTTATTGTTGTTGTAAAATACTCCCACTCTACTTTAAAGTTATTTATTCTTTCAGTTTAAAATATCATGTCTTTGGGGGAAAAAAATGTTTTCTACCTTTTAAATCAAAACCTCAGATTGCATTACAGGAAAAACAAATCTTGTAACAGGAAAAGTAAGGTTGAATAGCAAAAAAATTACATTCAAGCTTGAGATAACAGAAATAGCTGTAATCAGAAGATATGTTTTATTATTACAGATGGAAATAATGGTTAGAAAAGGGTGGGAGAATGCCTAAGATTTATTTTGAGACAAATGTAACAATATATTACCTACATGGCTTATTTTCACATATGTATTTTTTTAAAATGCCTTATTCTGGAATTTACTTTTTAATAATGAAAAGTAAATTTCATCATTATGGAAGGAAGATTAAAATTGACAAGCATTACTGAATGTTTTAGATAAACATACAAGGCCATATACTATGTACTGAGGGATAATCAAACCAAATATAGTTTAATCCCTGTCTTCAAGGAGCTTATAATCACTTTTAAAAATATTATGCACTCGAGAAAAAAGTTGAGATATATTTAATATCAAATGATTCAATAGCAAACTTAAATTTAAGAAAGATAAATATCAAACAAATAATAAACATATGTGCTCATTGGACCCTCATAGACACACTCAGAAACAATGTTTAATCTGGGCACCCATAGCTCACTCAAACTCACACATAAAATGAGCTGCTGGATATAGGATTCCTGGGTAAAATGTAGTATTTGTGTTTGCTAAATCTAGCAACACTAACTGGACAAGATTTACTTAATTGACTTCACTGAAGTACTTGAAACTTTTAATCCCTTAAAATTATTTTCATAACTGTTAATTTTACTTTTAAAAGAGGTTTCTAAAGTGAGAGATGTTATATTCTCCCCCCAAATGATTTGAATGAAATTATTGACAGTAAGAGCAGAGTGAAAGGTATGTCGAATAGATGGTAAAGTTTATGCTTCTATAATAAAATAATATTGTTTTACGGCTCTTTCAATTAGTGCAGATGAGAAAACCAACATTTGGCATCATCGAATTTTATGATGGACCATGCATGTTTATATATGTGTGTGGGTCCCTACAAAATGGTGGAACTCTCAATGTATTACTATAGAAGTGTTTGTGACTTAATAGCTGTTTAATCATGTAGAGTTGATACTCATGGTGTAATCTGCAAGAAACATTTATTTTGTTTTTAAATAGCATCTCATTTTGGTTGCAGAAACTTCTCTTTTTTTCTTTTAGGAACAGATCATAGCCTCTTTAATTTTTTAATATATCTTCATTATCATACATAAAATTGATTTTTTATTGGTATATCATTTAATGAATTTTAATGGGTGTATAGAGTTATGTAACTGCCAACACAATCAGTAGACAGAACAATTCTCGGTCTCCCAGACTCCCTCACTCTTTCTTTAATATAATAGTCAACTCTAACCTCCTCCCGGCCACCTTGCCTCCTCTCCCCACCAATCCCCGGTGCTGATGATCAGTTCTCTCTGTGTCACTATAGTTTGGTCTTTACATGAATGGAAGCATTTACAGTTTACTCTTGAACAAGGCTGCAGGTAGGGGAGTCAGAAAATACACCTGACTTTGGACTTTACAATCTGCCTTATGCATCCTTGGTTTTATGGATTGACAACAGTATTTTTGATCTGTGATTGCGAATGTAAAAATACTTGTTTTAGTTCGTGATTTATTGAATCTGCAGATGAGAAACCAAGGGTAGGAAGAACAGACTGTACTTATTGAAAAAAATTTTCATATAAGTGAAACCCATTCATTTTAAATACATGTTTTTCAAGAGTCAGTTATATGATTCTCAAAAGGTATGTAACCCTCCACTCAGCATTCTGCCTTTAAGAGTCATCCTAGTATTGTATAAGTATTATATTCGTTTTTATTGCATGACTGTACCATAGTTTGTTTATTTATTCACTTGTTTATTCACTTGTTGAAAGATAGTTGAGTTTTTCCAGTGTGGAGTAATTATGAAGAGAGTCTCTATACATATTTGTGTACAGGTTTTTGTGGGTACATACATTTTTATTTCTCTAGGGTAAGTAGGAATGGGATTGGTGGGTCATATGATAAGTAAATGTTTAACTGTCAAACCATTTTTCAGAGCAATTATGAGAAATCATTTTGATTTTCCATTAGAAATGTATGAGTTCCAATTGCTCTGCATCCTCACTAGCACTTTGTATTATCAATAATTTTTGTTATTTAAACATTCTAATCAATATGTAATATATCTCCTTATGATTTTAATTCAAATTGTCCTAATGACTAATAATATTAAACATCTATTTATGCATTGTTATTTGCATATCCTCTTTTTAAAGTCTCTATTCATGTTTCTTGCCCAGTATTTTGTTTTTGTTTTTGTTTTTGTTTTTTTTTTGTAATTTAGAGATTCTTTATTGAGTGCCTTCTGTGTTCATGACTTATGAGTGGAGGGACACAGCTGACATCTCTTCTCAGCTCTTGTCATGAATATGCTGGATAATACACTAGCAAAGGCATTCGAGGCTATCGGATGATGATTCAGTTTACAGAAGATATGCACATTCAGAGTTTAGGAGACTTTTGTTTAGAGCAGAAGATGGCAACCCCTGTATGATACATCTTTGGCACTCAAGGTAGTATATTCTCTGGGTCAGGAAGGTCTTGTACAGTTTTCAGTTAGATTGTTTTCTACTGTTGAGTTTTACTATTATGAATAAAAGTCTGATTGATATTTGATTTGTAAATATTTTTTCCAGTCTGTTGTTTATTTCTTTATTCAATTAACAATGTCTTTCATAAGGAAAGTTTTTAATTTCAATAGAGATATTTATCAATATCTTATTTAATGAATTATGCTTTTGGAGTTATTTCTAGGAACTCTTTCTCTAACACCAGGAAATACATATTTTTCTACTTTTTTCTAAGGACAATGCTATTTGTTGAAAATAATTTTCTAACTTCATTAAGTTGCTTTTGCACTTTTGACAATTGTCCAGGTTTGTATGGGTCTGTTTCTGGACTCTCCATTTTGTTCCACTTAGCTATATGCTTATTTCTTCACCAATGCTATACTGTCATGATCAATTTAGCCTAATATTAAATCTTAATATCAGGTAGCATGATTTCATCAACTTTTTCTTATTTTTGCTATTCTAGTTTTAGTACCTTTCCATATAAATGTTAGAACTTTGTATATATAATATGTATATATGCATGTATGTGTGTATATATATACATATGTGCATATATACATATATGCATATATACATATATGCATGTATGTGTATGTGTGTGTGTATATATAATTTTTCTAAAATTTTAATAGAATTGCATTAAATCTATAGATCACTTTGGGAAAATTGACATTATTACTATATTGAGTCTTTCAATCCATTAAAATATCTCACCATTCATTTAAATCTTATTTGATATATGTCAAGTTTTATAGTTTTAAGCTGCAGATCCTAAATATATTTTGCTACACTGATAAATGAATATTACTGTTTTGGGAATATTGATCATTTAATTTGGGTTTACAAATGTACATGGCTTATTTATAGAAATCTACTTAATATTTGCTGTCGATCTTATATACTGCGAAGTTGCTAAATCACTGTTGTAGAGATTTTGCATATTTTTCTTGAAATTTTACATATAGAACCTAATATTAATGTTGTTTGTTAATAAGAATGGGTTTGTTTTTTTACTTCTAATCATGAGGACTTTTAATTTCTGTCAACACTTTCTGAGAGTTACAGTATAATGAATAGAATTGGTGAAAGTAGAAACATCTTTGCCTGTTCCTGATTTTAGCAAGAAAAACTAATCTTTAAGCATAATGTTGTCTGTAAGTTTTTTGTTTATTTCCTTTTTTAAATTGAGGATTCTCTTCTATTTCTAATTTATTAAGAGTTTTTATCATAAAAGGTTTATGAAACGTAAAAGTGTTTTTCTTCCATTTATTGATATGATCATGTGGACTTTCTAATTTAGATTACTAATATAGCAGATTATATTGATTACTGTCTAGATATTTAACCAGTCTTACATTTTTAAGATAAACTTCACTTGGTCACATACTGATGTTCATGAGAGATTAGTTTGTATGTTAAAAAAAAGATTTTACTATTTTTTTCTTATTTCAATATCAAGGTAATAAAATATTATTAAATAAGTTGAAAAATGTTTTCTATTTTCTGAAAGAAAGAGATTGTGTAGAACTGATGTTATTTCTTCTTTAAAGTCTGGTAAAATTCATCAGCAAAATTATTTAGACTTGGTGATAGTTTTCTTGAAATATAATGTTATTAATAGTTATGGAAATACTGTTACCTATTTCAAATTGTGAGTTTTTGGTAAATTGAGTTTGTTGAGGAATTAATAAATATCATCTAAATTGTTGAATTTATATTCTTAGAGTGGTTCATAGTAGTTATTTTCTTTTTAATGTAATGGAAAAGTAATGAAATGATACTATCTTTCATTTCTGATATAGGTAAATTGTATTTTCTCTCTTTTTTATGGTTGATATTGCTAGATATTTATTCTATTTTTATTTAATGAATCAGCTATTATCCTTATTATTACTTTTATTTGTTTGATTTAGGTTTGTTTTGCTTCTCTTTTCCTGGTTTCTTTACATGGAAGGTCAGAATAGTAACATGAGATCAGTGTTCTTTAAAAAAAAATATTCACTACTATAAATCTTTCTTTAAACACTATTTTATCAGTGTCATAAAATTTTTTGTTATATTTTTATTTTTTCAGCTTAAAATAGTTTTAATTTTTCTTGGGATTTCTCTTTAACCAATGCATTATTTAAAAGTTTTTTTTTTTTTAATTACCGAAGACAAAGTCTATCTTTGTTTATTCTACATATATATTTGTAAAAAATATGTGTTCTGCTGTGGTTGGAAAGAAAATTCTGTGAATGTCAATTAGATCCAGTTGCAGAATGGTTTAATTTATTTCTTCTATGTCCTTTGTTAAGTTTCTGTTTACTAATTTTTACTGAGATAGAAATTGTTATGGGTTTGATTGTATACCACCAAAATGATCTGATGAAGTCCTAACCCCCCGTATCACAGACTGCGATGTTATTTAGAAATAGAGCCTTTGAAGATAGAATTAGTTAGAATGGTAGACCCCTAATCCAATGTGACCAGTGTTCTTTTAAAAATGAAAATTTGGTCATACACACAGGGAGAATCCCATGTAAAGAGATCAGAAGCCAAGGAATGGCAAAGACTACCAGTACATCCCCAGAAGTTAGGGGAGAGGGATGAAACATGCTTTTCTTCATAGCCAATAAAAGGAACCAACCTTGTCAACATCTTAGTTTTAGATTTCTAGACTCCAGAAATGTGAGGCAATAAATCTATTTTAATCACCCAGTTTGCAGTACTTTGTTATGCTAGCCCTAGGAAAGTATACAGATATGCTGATATCTCTAATTAAAATTGTAGATTTTTATGTCTTCTTTCAGTTCTGTAAGTCTTTGCTTCATGTGGCCTTAGGATCTGTTATTACATTTATACATGTTTAGAATTGCCATATTTTCTTGGTGAATTAATCTTGGTTGCAAATAAATGTTGAATTGCTTCTCTCGTTTTCATGGTTCTCTGTCTTTGTCTTCAATAATTTGATTTTGATATATCTTACTTTCTACTCGAGCAGAGTTTCAAGGGTTAACTCAAGATGAAAGCTTAGGACCTTCTCAGATCTTTTCTGCAGATTTATAGAGCTCTGAGCATATACTCCTATGTTTACATGTGGTCTTCTATATTCCCAGTAATAAGTTGGAATATCAAAGCCACCATGGTCATTTCATTCTAGCATTGTTTTTAAAGACTTTTTTGGGGGTTATTTACTTTCATGTAACTGCTGTTCACTTCCTCAGGAAGCCTTGCATTTTATCAATTGCATCTAATTGCTTTTAATAAATGCCCCCAGGAGAAAAGCCTGTTCACATTGGAAGATCCCTGAGTCAGGTCATGAAAAAAAGCCTCTCAAGGGGGGATTTCCAGGGCACCACCTGAAAGGTCAGATTATAATCTTGAGAAAGAAATTTGGAAAGAGCTTGAGTCCTATTCTACTCTCTACAGTATTTGCCATGAGACTGGTTTTTATTGTGATTGCCTTTGTTTTCAAGGAAATCAACTGTCAAGCTGGAGATAGGTGGATGAGAATAGGGCAACTTAAAATACCACAAAGCTTGCTGTTCTTACTGAGATTTAGCCTTTTTTTTTTTTTTTTTTTTTTTTTTTTTTATCTAGGACAAACACTCCCTGGGGTATGCAGATTTTGGTTAATTTCCAGTATTCTGAAAAGTTAATTATTACAGTTCTACCACTTTTCTCATTGCATTTATGGAGAAAAGAATTATGAGAGGTCCTCATTCTGCCATTTTTACTAATGTCACCTCTAGTTTTCTTTCAATTAGTATTTGTATGATATAACTTTATCTTTTTCTGTTTACCTGACAAATATTATATTTAAAACACATTTTTCATAGGTCACATACAATTAACTGAGGTCCTTTAAGCCATTCTGACAATCTAAATCTTTTAATTGGTTTATTTTAAATGTTTGTATTTATTAACATATTTAAAATTAGATCTACTGATTTATTATTTGTTTTGCAAATTTTTTTCTATATTCTGAATCTTTTCCCTCTTTTTTGTTTTCTTGCATGTTATTTGAATATTATATAGTATTTTAGTTTATTTTATCAATTTTTACTAGCTTTTTATATTTGCACCTATGTGGGTGTGTGTTGAGTTCTACATTCACCTCAAACTGACTACAGAAAACTGTCACAATATAGGTTTATTTTTCTCTCTGTCTTTATGTTATAATTACATGTAAGATACACATATAATATTATATGTATGCATACATAAATATGTAAAACATCTATTTGAATTTAAAACTTTACCAGAAAATTTTATTTTGGGGGGCCTTAATGATCAAACACCTTATAAGAAATTAAAAGAAGAATAATGTATTATATTATCTGAAATTTCACTATTTGTGTGTGTTCCTTCCTACTTGATGTTCTAGATTTTCTTCTGATATCATTTTCCTCCTGTTAAAGAATGTTCTTTACCAAGACTTTAAGAGCAAGTTTTCTAACAGCAAATTCTTAGATTTCCTTTATCATAGAATGTTCTTTTACCTTATTCATGAATGATGTTTTTGCTGGCTATAGAATTCTCAATTGATAGTTTTGTTTTGTTTTCAGCACTTTAAAAATATTCTTTGTAAGGAATATAAAGCTCTAATCATTATGTTATATACCTGAAACTAACTTAATATAGTGTATTGATAATAGTTAAAAATAGTTTAAAGAAAATATTTTTTCACTTCTTACTGACCTTCATGATTTCTAATGAGAAAATGCAATTATTTGTGTTATTGTTCCCCTATTAATAATGCCATTTTTTTCTGACTTATTTCAATGTTTGTTTGTTTGTTTGTTTTACTTTTTAGTAATTTTATTATGTTTCTGGGCATATATTTCTTTGTTTTTGTCCTGTTTAGGTTTGACTTCAAGATATTTACAGTTGTTTGTTGGAGTACTCTTATCATAGTTCTTTTAAAATTTTGTAGCTTAATTCTAAAACTTGTTTTATTGCAGCATTGGCATCTGTTGATTGTTTTTTCCCATAAGTTGAGATTGTCCTGCTTCTCCACATGCCAAGTGATTTTGGATTGTATACCAGACACTTGAAAAGTTGTGTTATCAGTCTCTAAGCCTTGTTTATATGCTATAAAAAATATTTACTTTTTTTAAAAGAAATTAACATGATTAATTTAAGACTAAGATCTAGCCTGCCTTCTATGGGCAGTGGGTCCAATTTCAGAGTAGTGTTCAAATCTTTCAATTTAGATCTATCCCAAGTTTCAACCACTAATTGATCAGTCTGGGGTCTGGACGGTGGTCTTACTGTTAAATGAATTCTCATATATTTTGTCAATGATTAGAATCAGATCCATTTGTGCACAGCTTGGAGGTGAGCAGATACATTTATAAACAACTTCACAGAATTGTTTTCTGAGCTCCCTCTCATGATCTCCCCAGTAAATCTCTAGGTTCTGGAGTTCTCTTTGATCCTCTGACCAATCATCAGAAGATTTGGTTTCTCTCCTCTGCTGTGCCTTTTAAGGCTGTGTCCACATCTGGGCTAAGAGAGAGAGAGAGCAAAAGAGATTGAAAGCATCAAGAGTTTGCTATCTCCTAGGCATCACAGCTCCCTTCATCAGAGAGAAAGACTTCCTTTCTTCTTAGTTGTGACCCCAGTGGATTTCCCTTGCTGCTACAGTTACTGCCATCACTGGTCCACAATAGTTTGATAATTTATGTTTTTAAATATGAGAGAAAAAGACAAACAAAACAAAAATAAGGGATATCTATACTATTCTGAATGTTAGGTGTTTCTCTTCTTACTCTTCAAACCAGAACTAGAAGCCTTCTCCTGGAGCTCTCTTGCTAGTGCACAGTGCCCACCACTGGCTTTGGGTTGCCTTAAAATCAGGTTGGAGAATACTAGAGGAAAATTGAAATAGTAAATTCACTGTTAGTTCTTGGGTATTTCATTTCTCCCTTAGCATGCTTTATACTTTTCACTTTTTAGAGTTATCAAATAGTAGCTCCATACACATATGCAGGTTTTATAGTTCTATTTTATGCCATAGACAGGGTGCTTACACCATCTTACCTGGAAAAATAGCCCCAATAGACTTTTCTTTAATGTAGTTGTGTGACTGTATATTTTTTAAATATTTACTGAGAGGCATCAGAGTGATTTTCATGTACATTAGTTTCTAACCCAGACTGCTTTCGTTTACATGCTAACCCTACTACTTACTAGCTGTAGGTAATATACAAATTATTTGAAAATTTTTTGCCTGTCTTCTCATCTTTTAAAAAAGTAGTAATAATAACAATATTTCTTTTTTAGTAAGTTATTTAGTTTATAAGTAAGTGCTTATAATAGTTCTTAACACATAGGGAATATCACGTAAGTTTCGCTGTTATAGTTGTGAACAAAAGTGTCGTTTCTAACACAATATCTTTATTGTAAATTCTAAAGAATACCTACTAATCTATAGATTAGAAATATTAGGATATATGTGAAATCACTGTGTTTCAGACTTTGTAAAGATACAGATTATCTCTTTCTGGGTTAGGTTGTCACTTTCCCTTTTATCCTCACTATTTTCTTCAGTGCATTATATCAAATTATCCTGTGAAGATGCAATACTGATGACTTGATCTGAGTACTATAGCAATTAAATCACATACTCAGAAAGCTAATTTCATCACATTTTGAGAAGGTTATTAATTGTTGATATATATATTTTTGGGGGGAGAAAGTCAAATATTGGGCAAAAGGCATAGGCTAATAGTCATATATCAGTCAGGATTCAAAGGGAAACTTAAAATCAAGCTTCCTCAAGATGAAGATAACAATCAAAATATTGATACTATAATGTGGGGGGTGAAGAGAGAACAAGACCACCTCTCACTTTTCCTCCTCTACTCAGGGTAGGTCACTAAGAGTATACTTTAGAGGTTGCGGAGAATTATTACAGATTTTTTTTTTCCCAATCTCTTCAGAAATTTAAGACAAAAATCAAAATGGAACATATTTTTATACTTGATGCCTAAACAAAACAAGAATGTAACATAATTCTATTTGAAGAATATTTTTGTATCTAGCTTAGAGAAAAGTTGATAGTGGTCTTAAAAAAGTTTATAATCTCTGATCAAGTCAGAACTCGTGTGTGTGTGTGTGTGTGTGTGTGTGTGTGTTGTATAATATTATTAATTGAATGTGTGAGTCCTTATTTGTTTTGGAGCTAATAGTTGTTCAATGAGATAAATGGGTTAAAAATTGCTATTTATATTTTTAAAGACTTAAAGAACCTTTATATATAAAAACAATGTTCTAGATAATAGCCAAATAAGACATTTCTAATAAAAGGCATAATCATGTGCTCTATACCTGCAATGCCAGTTTTTCGGTAACTGCTATATATAAACACTCTACAATGAGCTGATAAGTAGTTAACAATCAATAAATGTAAAATATCAATAAATTTAACATCTTAAAGTTTTAATTTAAAATAAGAAACAAACAAACAAACAAAACTTTAAATTCAAGTGTTTAAAAATAGGACCTCAACTGACTTAGGCAGAAAGGAAATTTTGGTCATGGAATAGAGCATCCAGAGGCAATGCTGTTTTTTTGGCATGGCCAGAATCAGAGCTCTGTGATGGCATCACAACTAGAGTTCTTTTACACTCTGCCTCCATCTGGAGGTCTCAGGCTCTGGGTGGAAGCAACTGGTACCAAGAAAGTATGTGTGAGTGGGGGAGAGGGTGGCCAGTGAAGCAGTCTACCCTTATGGGAAGACTATTCTATCATTGACATTTTCAGAATTGCAAGCAATTGTGATATAAAAGGCATGTTTCAAGTAGGTTTTACTACTATTTTAAGTTTCTATATACAATGCATCCTGACTACCTGGTCCCAGGGTGACAAACACTGTCTTCATAGTTCCCACAGTATATGGAAGAGAGATGGAAGCAGCAATTCCATCCCCTAAATTCATGCATAAAGTCATACATCTGTTTTCCTCCCAGACATCTTAAGAAACTTCAACTGTGTCTTAATCCCTATGACTGGAGATCAACATTTCTTTGAACCAATGCCTGTGGCTAGGGGAATACTCCTCAGTGATTGGCTTAAGCCAATCAGAATACAAGCTAACTCTATACATACTGTAAGCAAGGGAAATGTATTGTTGTCTTATACTAAAAGAAGGAGGGATGGATGCTGGACAGTTTGGTAAAATTTTCTTAGAATTCTTTATGTGCTCTATCTAAGTGATTTGTATTAAGATAGAAATGTTGATTATTTCATGTGGCTTATAATTGCAAAGTATAATTTTGACCTTCTTTCCTTTGAACCCTCTTTTATACTATGACATACACCAGAAGATCACATGTTTGAATCATACTTCTGTCAAAAAGAAACAGATAAGAAACAATCCAGTCCTCAGAACATGTGTTACTTATTACATATATCTATACTAACTTTGTAACCAACAGTAAGCATGGAATTTTAAGTGAGTTCTATGTTTGCATCTGTATTTGGATAAATGTATAAACTTCTGTTCATTATTTATTTTTCTTGACGGGTTGAATCACAACCATAAAATACATAAAAAGCATCCTTGAGAAGTAATTACATAACTGATTTTAGACCTATATCCTGTCAAGGTATCCATCTTTTGCCATTAAATCCTTGATTAATCTTAGCAAGCCTGATTTGACAGTTATGAACTATACCAGAAATTGTCAAACCATGGTTTATGTATCAAATCTAACCCACTGCTTATTTTTTGTGAATATGATATTATTGAATAATAGCTCATTTATTTTCATATGGTCTATGGGTGCTTTTACCCTACAATGGCTTGAAAGGTCTAAAACATTACAATCTTTTACAGAAAAAGTTTTCTAACACCTGGGCTGTACTAATGGCTTACATTTATTGAGTACTAGCTGTTTTCCAGGCACTAAGATAAATGGCCTAAATGCACAGTACAATTTGATTCTTGTAACAATCCTATTAAGCCTTACTATAATCATTCCAGAGATGAGCAAAACAGAAATATAGAGACATAAATAAGTAGCCCAATGTCAATAATCTTCATCCATAGCGAGCCAACTGGAAACAATATATATATAAACAATTCACTTATCTACTGCTTCCTCACATTCTGAATATTTCTAATTTGTACTAAGTACAAAAATAAGAAAATTAACTGAAGAAGTATGGAGTAACATAAAGAGCTTTCGAATTAGGAAGCAGGAACCAAGTCTCCAAGTCTGGTCCTACCATTAGTTAACTATAAGGATAAGGAAATCACTTCAAATTTTTAGTCATCGGCTTTTTCATTGATGAAAAGAGGCAGTACTATGAGATGGCTACTGAGGTCTCTTTTAGTTCTTAATATCTAAGATGCTATGATGTCTAACAACAATAAAACTCTTATTTATAAACAATAAAATAGATTTGATATAATCTAAAAATTTGCTCCAAAAATCTATATCAAGGAAGTAGTTACATGACAAAAAATATATTAACTAAAATTGAACTGTTTTATATATAGATGTTGATATTTAATAAATTGTCATAAAAACAGATCTGAATAACTGATTTAGGGCAAATCCAGAATCAGTGTCAGAATACATTGAAAATGTATAATAAGAATTATGTGTTCTTCTACTCATACTCCTCTAGCTTTACTGAATTCTATATACTATCATAAATATATATATATATATATATATATATATATATATATATTTAAAATTTTAAAAGTATATAACATGAAAAATTCGGTTAAGTGTCCACAGTGTTAAATTGCAGAATTATGTTTCGTCTTAATATAATGTTTTGCATTTCCTGTAGATGTCATTAAGAATGCAAAAAATTATCTGGTTTAGGTCCCTAAATTTTAGGGATTTTGTGCAGCTACAAAGGAGCACATTCTTTCTATTATCTTAACTGGTCTTTGCTTTTGAGGAGCATGAGAAACTTTGCCTTCACAACATATTCTCTCAATACTTCTCAAACTCTATAGTTAATTTCAATGAATGTTAACTAGAATTCTCATTTTTTTAATTTTAATTTTAAATTAAAATGTTTTTAGTGACATTGGTTAACAAAATCTAATGTTTCAGATATACAATTTAACAGTAAAGCATATATATATGTATATATATGTATATATGTATATATATATATATGCACAATATGTGTGTGTGTGTGTGTGTGTGTGTGTGTGTGTGTGTGTGTGTGTATTGCATTGTATGCTCACCGTTCATAGTTAGATTTCTTTCTATCTCCATATATTTGATCTCTTTTACCCCATCTACTTTCTTTCTTTTCCTCACCCTCAGCCCTCTGGTGACCATTAGTCTATTGTCCATTTCCATGAGTCTCTACTTGTTCATCCTGTTCATTTGTTGCTTTTAGATTTATATCCCACATATAAGTGATATCATGTGGTTTCCAACTTTTTCTGTCTGGCTTATTTCACTTAGCATGAATATCTTATTTCATTAAGTATGATTATCTTATTTTGCTTAGCATGATTATCTCAAGGTCCATCCACATTGTTGCAAATAGTAGTATTTCATCTCTTCTCATAGCTGGGTAATATTTCATTGTACATATGTACCACAGTTTTTTTATCCAGTCTTCTGTTGTAAGATTCTTCAGTTGCTACCATGCCCTAGCCAACATGAATAATGCTGCTATGAACATCAGTGTGCAAATATCTTTTCAGATATGGATTTTCAAGTCTTTAGGGTAAATACCCAGTAGAGGGATTGCTGGATCATATGGTAGATCAATTCTTAGCTTTTTGAGGACCTCCATACTGTTTTCCATAGTGGCTATACCAATTCGCAATCCCACCAGCAGTGTATGAGAGTTCCTTTTCCTCTGCATTCTCTTCAATACTTGTTATTATTTGTCCAGTGAAAAAAGAACAAGGCTGGAGGCATCACTCTGACTGACTTCAAATTATACTACAAAGTCACAATAATCAAAATGGCATGGTATTGGCAGAAAAACAAACACACAGACCAGTGGAACAGAATTGAAATTACAGAAGTAAACCCATGTTTATGTGGGCAATTAATTTTAGACAGAGGAGCCAAAAACATATAGCAGAGAAAGGAAAGCATTTTCAAGAAATAGTGTTGGGAAAACTGGAAAGCCACCTGCAAAAAAATGAAACTAGACTGTTGTCTATCACCATACACCAAAATTAGCTCAAAATGGATTAAGGACTTAAATATAAGACCTGAAACAATAATTGCATAGAAGAAAACATAGGAACAAAACTCACAGACCTTGGACTTAAAGAAGTTTTTATGAATTTAACCTCAAAGGCAAGGGAAATAGAATTATCATCTTAAAGAGCAACTAAAACTGAGGGCCACAAACAAATTGGAACAGTTTGACATATGTATTTGTCTTGATTTGTCAAAGATTTTATATAGAAACGAGAGAAATCAAAGAAATATATAGAAACATGAGTCTCTCTGTGGCATAAGAAAATTTATCAACTAATCAGACTAGAAGAAACATCCCTGTGTCCGTCATGTAATGCAGAGATATTAAATGACAGCTTTAAAAACAGTGACAGGATTTTGGAACCAGTCTTCCTGTTGCTTCCACATCAAATTAGCACTGTGAATTTATAAAACTCCAGTGGAGTTTTGGTGAAAGTTTATATGTGCAGAAACCACACTTGGTTTCTAATATATAGATCTGTGTGTGTGTGTGTGTGTGTGTGTGTGTGTGTGTGTGCGCGCGCGCGCGCGCATGTGCATGCATATGTATGGTAGGTGAATTGCCATCAATTTTTCTAATATATAAGACTAAAACACATTTTTTAAGAGTCTAGAAAAATGAAGTTGAAAAATTTCTGTGCTAATTAGCCATTCTCCTGAACTCTGCTTAATTTCATCTCACTGAAATCATAGAAACTCCTAGTGAGTAAAAACCCTATGGTCATAGCTTTTGGCAAAAGTTGGCTCCTAATCTTTACTTAGCCTCTATAATTATAAAACAGACATTTGATTTATTCAAATATTAAACTTGTATTTATTATAGTGGTGGTTGTCATGTTTGTTTGGTATGGGTAGGGTGAGTGTAAGCATGTGTGCTTTTGTTTATATTTCCAAGGAACATGTAAAACCATAGTGCAATGGCTGAGATCAGATCAACCTGTTCAGTAAAGACCAAATGATATGACTGGAAATAAATAAAAACATCTGAAATAATTAATAGTGTTATTCTCTTATTTAATGTGTGCCCATGTGTATTTATCAATTTTATTAATTTTCTATTATTTTATCAATCCACTTTTAATTCTCTTTTAATAATGATAATAATGATACTGTCTTATGAGTACTAGTCTTCAAAAGAAGTAGTATTTCCTAAAACATCTAATAAACATTTAATTTTAGAAAGAATTTTATTTCAAATTTATGAAATATTTATATAATAAATTATCAAAAGATATAAAATTATATCATCTGGTTATATTTATGTTCATGATTATAATGTGACTTTTTTCACTTCACATAGGTCTGTGCTGTCATCCTCAACCTTTCCAAGTGACATTTTCATTTAGAATTTTATCATTTTATAATTATTACTTTGCAGAACTCCCAGAGAGCGAACAAAAGCTTCCTCTTTGTGTTTCCATTGTAATGTTTCTTTGAAGAACAAATTAAATTTCAACCTCAGCCAAAATAAACTTTTAAATGGCAAAATAAACCTAGAATTATGTGAAAAAAAATCTAGGGGAAGCTGACTCTGGATATTATAAGTTCAGGTGTATTTAAGATAATTTACTACCATGTTTTCTTTTTTTTTTGTGCAAGGCTGTGGCGCCATATGCTCCCTTTGTAGTAGAAAAGGGAGGAAAGAGCTAAGGTCTGAAAAACATTACTACAGAATGAGCTGAGGACACTAGTTAGTATATCATTCTATCCTGTCCTAAGAACAAAGACACAAAGCTGAATTTTCTTTCTCAGCTTAACTCTCATCTATCTTTTTTACATACCCTTTTCCTATTAATGTCAATGATGTGAGGGTATATAGAGCAGTCCATAGTCTGAATCTACATAGTTAACTACATTGACTCAATGTACCAATAAAAAAATTAACGACTCCTTTGGTATATAGGGCCTTTCACCTACGCTTCTCCCAAGTATCTTGATCTTAAGGAAACAAAACAGACAATTTCATTTGCCACACAGAGTTGATATGTCAAATGGACTTAAGTGCTTTGAATTTATTAAAGTTATGATTTGACTTTCACATAATATCACTCAGAAAGCTCACTTGGATCTGTCTCTGTACGTTGCCATATTGGAGAGACTTTTTTTCCACAGAGTTCACCACATTGCTAAAATAAATTGCCTTCCCTCTATCTTTGTTTTGGCTTCTCCTGTGTTTCCTTTGCTTTTTTTTTTTTTTTTTTTTTTTTTCTGTTTATTTCCCCTATTCTTCTTCTTGCTTCTGGATTCTTACCTTCCCTCCTGCTGAGTATAAACACACCTTAAGGCTGTATTGCTGCTCAATTAAAGCAAAAAATAAAGGCAAAACTGTTTAAGCAATGAAGCTACTGAATTTTTACTATAAGAATAATGGAAATGCTTTCACATATGCTCAAAATTTTCTGAAAAAAAAAAGTAAGTGCTTTGTGAAATATTTTCTTTATAACAACACTTGGCAAATTTTTCCTTAAAGGGGTCTGGGTAGTCCCTAATTTGGTAAGATTTTCTAACTCTATCGACATAGTATTACTTTTTTGTTTTTAATTGGTTCGTTTTACTAAAGACTAGCATTTAATCAGTTTATACTATTCATTGCTTTTATAAAGGTATTTTTTTGCATTTTAATTTCTTTACCCATTCTGTCCTAATCTTCCTTCCTTATTATTCTTTCATAACTTTTCAGATTTTCAGTTTTTGACATGTTAAATGGATATGCATCTACACACATATACCAACTAATCTAAAAGGTTAAGAGAAGTGTTGGTGTTATCCCAAAGCTGCTACGCTGATAAAATGTTCTGGTGTCTTTGTGTTAATATCAGTAAATAAAAAGTTATTGGGTTGACAATGAGTGCTGTATCTAAGGTTTAGTGAACATTTTAATGTTCACTAAAATAAGGACATGTGGTCAGTGGAAGAGCCCAAGATATGATTTCCCATTTGGGTAATAACAAAAATGATGCTTTAATTTTCATATGTTGGCATATTTTTATCTTTGTATCAATATTATTGGCAGCTCTTTATTTCTATTTATAGAGAATCTGGAATCAAAAGAAGAAAGTGAGTTGTTTCAAGAACAGTTGCTTGGTAGCTTTTAAAACTTGACTTAAAGTTTAGAAGTCTGTATGTCAAGGCTCTGACTTTTCTCATTCTACTTGGTTGACTTTGGGGCTTGAGAGCCAGTGAGTTGCAATAGAATTTAATGACCTAGCACTGATTCTCTGAGGTCAGATAAGTTTGAATTAATATTTCATTTTCCCCACTGTTTAGCTGTGTAACATCAATAGGATAAGTTACACAGTATCTCTTAACATCTCAGTTTTCTAAGGACTGTAAAGTAGGGAAAATAATGGTATGTACTTTCTCTCTCTTCCTCCTCATATATATATATATATATATGTCTGTGTGTGTGTGTGTGTGTGTGTGTGTGTGTGTGTGTACACACACAGGTCTACAGATGCTTTTAATACACACACACACACACATATATGTACACACACACACACACACACATACATACACACACTCACAGGAAGAAAAAATTTTGTGGGGCTGTCATGTCTAAAATCCATAGGGTACTCATTAACTAGAGACTTAAGAAAAAGTTGAAGTCACAGTCTTGATCCCCAAATCTATAGGGCAGTCCAAAATACTAGAAACTCAGGAAAGTTATTTATGATACAGTCCTGAGGCAGAATTCTTCTTACCTGGGAAATCTCAGTTTTGCTCTTAAGACCTTCAACTGACTAAACATGTAGAGTAGAGATTAACCCAGCAACTGAACACCATACCCTGGCCAAGTTAACACATAAAACTAAATCATTACATGTTTTGGTGTAGAATATTAGTTAATGAGTATGGAAATTACAGCACTTTGGAGGGGCAGAAATTATAAATGATCCTCTCTAGGCAAGCCCAGGGGGTCTCAATCCACCATCCTAGGACTGTTACTACAGATTATCAAAGCTATTAAGAACTCCGCTATTAGACTGCTCGGATCTGCCACTTACAACCATGTGGGCTTTGGCAATTTGCTAATTCCTATGTGGCTTGGGCTCCTTAACAAAGATGATGCTGATTATACATTCCTCATAGTGGGAGGGGGTTTGTTGGAAGTAAGGAAGGTATGTTAAATCCCAACAATCAATGCCTGGTATATACTAGTACTCTGTACAAGTTAGCTATTTGAATTATTTCATCTGGTCTTCAATATTTATGTGATTAGCTTATTACTAGTGTAACAAGACAATTTTGTCAAAACTGGAACATATTTGAGAACAAAAGAGAAGTTTATGACTGCTCTGGTAAAGTGAACATGGACTAGTGTCCAGGGGAAACCAGGCCATATGGTTAATCTAGCCATACTGAAATTTGCTATGGATCTCCTTCAGAGTTGAAAGTGCATAATACATTGAGTTTCTTAACTCTTTGAAGTTTTTTTTTTCTCTTTCTTTTACAACTAGTTAGTCACCACATATAGTTTGATTCTGGCACCTAAATTGGACACAACTGCTTTAGGCAGACTCTGTTCACTTCTTGTGGGTAGGTGGTGTTAGAGAAAATTTAATTTTTTCTGAGAGTCCCTGCAGATGGAATTTAGCTAGTTTTATGACATCAAATTTAATTTCTTGCTGCTATTATTCAATATGTAAGTATGCCCACTTGGAGGCTGGGTCTGTAGCCAGGTTCAATTGCTAAGTACATGATATTCATAGTTATCCCTATTTTTTCTATAAGCAAGACAGTTTTTACCTCAGAAATTTCATGTTGCCATGATAAAATTATGGCATGCTCAAACCATATGACATGTAGAATAGAGATAGTATGGGAGAAGTATAACCCATTTGATAAGATACATATTTCATTTAATTGTTCATATATTTGATGCTATTTGTTCTAGTTGACCTCTTACCCCCCCCCCATTTTATGGAAATACTAAATTTTTCTCATTTTTTCCTTTCCTGACATGACAGGATATCACTGGTAGCATCTGTAGCACCAAATTCCAAGTTTTCTAAGAGCAGTCCAAAAGGAATGAATAGTGTACTGATCAGAGGGTTTAGTCAGAGGACTGGATCCACTAGGAATGATAGCAAATATGGAATTTAGTCAAGTGATTAAACTTTATACAATTCTAATGAGCAGTCAATATAAGCCTTCCATATTAGCATCTGGAGATCGGCCTAAGGTCAGCAAAGTCATCGGCTGGGAAAGGCAAATAGACCTAAAGTCAGGGAAACCAAAAAATAATAGGAACCTGTGAGGGCAAACTGTCTTTCCCAGCCTACAGTATCTATGATACAGGTGATCTGAAGGGTCAGCTGGCACCCCTTCTGCACATGTGCCTAGAGCTCTGGGAAGTTTAAAGAAGAGGTCCAGTAAGGCTGGCTGCAGTCTACAACAGAGTGAGGGAGAACACCAGCAATTGTGTAAGTGAGTGGCAACAAGGCCTTGTCTATAAAGACTTAATCTATATAAAATGCCTGCTTCTTCACTTCTGCCTTGTAAATTTTATACCAATTTTTCTTGTGGCCAACTCTGACCCAGGCACCTATAGGAAAAGGAATTCTGGAAAATTAAGTTCTAGCTAAGCTAAGTGAACACTAGATAAAGATATCACAAATGATTTTAATAAGTTTCTCATGGCTAAATACAAATTGGGAAGTGCTTAAGTAGTCACCTTTTTGTAACCATTCTTATTCCCCTGCCTTTGGAGACTCTGCTATCATGGAGTCTTTTGTGGCTAGTCTTAGTGACCTGCTCATTGTTTGAGACCTACATGCTGCCAAAATACTGTAGTGTCTGGGCAATGCCACCATCTAATTTCAAGATCTAACTTCAACTACTTTTAAGACCCCATTCTCTCTGACTTAAGTAGTAATATATAAACTAAAACCATGAAGAAATGATTTTGGTCATTATAATGTTCAGAAAGCAGTATATGTTTAATAGTTAAGAATGATGACTGTAAGACTGGCCTATGTTTAAACTATTGCTCTTCTTCCAACCAGTTATACTCTGTGGGAGAAATTAACCAACTTCTCTGTTTCAGTTTCCTCATCTGTGAAATGGAGAAAATAATAGTAACTGCCTCATTAGGTATGGGCATCAAGTATTTCAAACATATAAAGCATTTAGGTCAATGCTGTGCTTAATAACTCTTGGCTAATATAATTATACCACAAATTGGTACGATTTTGGTATATAATTGCTTGACTAATAATTTGTTGTACAATATTTCCTCAAAGTTCTTATGATTAGAAAAATTAATCCATTAGCATTTTAAAGATAGTCTGATCTTCAAAAGGAAATTCTATGTTAGATATGAATCTCTATTTTGATGCTACACCTTATCACTTCTTTGCATATGAGACAAATTTTTCCTGTACCAATTTATTAAAGAACCTGGCTTTGCCCATCTGCTTTAACTTGCATTCCTATGACTAAAATTAAAGTGTTCATACCCTCTTCTCTTCATCTCTCAAATTTGGACAAGTGGGCTTGGCCCTTAGAGATGTGAGGAAGGCCAATGCATATATAACCAGCTGCTTAAAGCTTTTAAAGATTATATTTTCTTTTTTAAATTAAAAAAATTTTGTTTTGTATTTTAGTTATAGTGAATTCAGGAATTTCACATGTAAAATATTTATATTGAATATGAGAACCACCAATAGCCCCTAAGTGTTGATTTCTTGACATGTGAGTAAACCCTGCTTGTATCAGAATCCCATTCTAGGGAATAGTACTCTACCCAACACTTTATTGATATGTGTTAACATGAGGTGGCTAGAATACTAGGCAGCTGTCTCTTTGAGCTTTCAAAGGAGTAGATTAAAAGTTGGAGCCAAGTTTGTTCATATTTGACCATTTTCACCTTGTGAAGTTGTGATGGAATTTACCACTATGCATTAGGTGGAAAATGTGAGTAATTGCCTTCACTTCAGTGAGTAAAAAATATATTTTATTATCATTCTTAGAGTTGAGGAAATTATATTTTCTAGCTTTGTTGTACATAGATCAAAGAAGAGACTCTCATTTATGCCAGATTTCACTATATATTAAATGAGCTATTTTTGGTGAGATTATGAGGTAACCAAAAACTCTTTTTAGTTTAATTTTACCTTTAACTGAATTCAGATTGCTTTAACTGAAGAGTCAAAGGGCTTGACCTCTAATTCATTAACATAATCAGAAGCATATGTAAGCTACTGACTGCCAATCTGTTTTTGAGTCAGTGACTACAGTATATACACAGCAGCCTTAGAGGTTTTACTTAGTGGTATTCTCTGGGTATTCTTGGGGGAAAAAAAGGAAAAAGAAAGAAAAATAAAAAGGAAAAAAAAGGTAAGAAATGCATATAGTTTGCATAAAAACTGGAACTCAACTTTTCATAAAGTTGAGTAAATTGTTTCTTAGGTGGAGAAATTATGGTAATAAATCTTTCTTGCTTTCACAAATATCCATCCCTAGATATTTTATTTATTTTATAGTTCTGAAAATTCCAGTGGCAGGTGATCGTAATAGCACCTCATGAGACAAGCTCTCTTGTGGCGTATTAGTTCTCCGAGCAAATTAACTTTTGGAAAGAATTTAAATAGGAGAAGAGGAGAATATAGAGCTACAAATTTGCCTCCTGACACATACATAGAGGTTAGGAGAGCAGAAAAAAAAATCTTTTGATAAGCTAAAAGAAGAGCACATAAAAGTGGATGACGCTGAGCACTGTCTGATCCTTAGGGACTCTACCTCAGAAGGATTTTTGCAAATGCCCTCCTTTTCCAGCTTACATTTTCACTTTGAAAAACACAAGTCTCATTCTTGTAAAAGGAACAGAGATCAACACAAACCTTAGAGAAATAAATAAGATATAATCGAATTCAGGTTTTTATTATCTTTTTCTGTCCTCTGGCAAAAGAAAACAAAATATATGGATTACTGTGAAAGTTGCAAATACAAAAATGTAGAGACTACCTCAGGAAGTAGATACTAGTGATCCCACAAGATAGTGGCTGCAAGCACTACTTTCTAGTAGCATTATTCAGCAATATTATTCCATACTTTCCGTGTCATGTCCTTCTTTCACTTTTTATATAATAGAATCATCATAGCTGATTAACTCTGATTGTTTAACACCTTATTACCTTGCTCATATTTGTAACTATGCAGAAAGAGATTTGTCCTTGGAGACAAATTTTATTTAGGGTAACTTGGTCATTCTTAAATTTACATTGTTTTCTCTCTACAATTTAATTATCTGAATCATATTTCTGTATTGTACATAAAACTTATACTTTTGTTTTACAAGGCAGGGCAAGAAAATTATTGCTATTTTTGTGACCCAGAACCATTCCTCATTTTTAAACTGATCTGAAAGAATTATTCAATTTTTTAATCTTTAAGCATTCTTCATGAAGCTAGTTAAATATCTCGAAAAATTTCTTTGCCAAACTTTCTTATGCTAATATACTCTGATGAACCATATAAAGTTTTATTGACTCAATCCCCTATACAATAACTAGTAGATAGAAATTACTCAATAATTTGAATAAACTGGTCTGATATTTTATATAAAGCAGCTGAGATTAAATGGAGACATACTTAATGGCCTAGATATGAAAAGCCAGTGCTAAACCTTTTATAATTAATTCTCAGTAACCAGTGTCTGTTATCCATTTTGCAGAACATTTATCATTCTTTGCCCTACTACTCATCACTTATTCCATGTTCACCTTACTTTCTACTATACTTCTGAAGTGGGCTTTTTATAACATTTCTCAAAACTCAAATTGCTCAATTTCTCAAGTTTCTTTTCTTTTCCTTTTTTTAGAGTACTGTTGTTATCAGCTGTTTTTTTAATATTGTCTTTTTGTGCTATTTTTGAGAGAATTGTAATAGACAGACAGACTTTATTGGGTTCAAATTTCTGCCAACTATTACCTGCATTTACCTAAATAAACTGATAATAAACTGATTAATCCTTTGGGAACTCACTGCCTTCAACTATAAAACACATGTAATGGCTGCATCATAGAATTCTTATTTGTAGAATAGTAGATCCTCAATAAATATTCATTCTTTATGCTTTCCCTAATTTCTTTGGCTTTCCTAGTTCCTGACTTTGTTGTTTGTTACCTTGAGTCTTCTATTTCTTTGCTTTCATAATGAAAATTATGTTTTTTTCTATGTAACCTCATTGTTACTGCCCAGATGTGGCAAGCACTCCCCTCTCAGGAGTGTTTTCTCACATAGGGCTTCACCTATCATTAGCTCATGAACTATAATATTGAAAGATGAAAAGTAATTTTTCACATTTGAGTCCTATTTGGATTAATCTTCCTGACCTATTTTGTACAATTTGGCATTGAAGCATAGAAATGTAGATCTTTAATATTTAATCCTGTATTTAAATAGAATATATGGACTCTATAACCTTACTTTTCATTATTATTTTGATTGGACAACAAATATTTGCCTTTATTTTCATATAGCGGAGAAAAAATTAGCCTTTAAAGAAAAAAAAAGCTGTTTTTCCCTTTTGCTCTTAAAGCTAGTATTTTTTTTAGTGCCTTTCTATTCAAGGTGTGGTCCTTGGAGCTTGATAGAAATGCATATTATTAGGTCCTATCTAGACCTGGTGAATCAGAATCTGCATTCTCATGAGATCTCCTGGTCATTTCTATGCACAGTACAGCTTGAGAACTACTTTAAAGCATATTAATTAAAAGAATTGAAAGTTATTTTTGAACTGGAGAAAAGATCAGAAAGATCGAGGCAGTATTTAAATATCATTCATAAATTTGTGAATGGGGGCTCAAAAGAGGTCTTACTTTTGAAAAATGCCGTAATGTAAATTATAAACTAATTGTCAGTAGAAGTGACAGTCGACAAGTTCTGCTATGACAAAGGAGAGGGTCAGGTAGATTTTTCTGCTTAGTGCTGAATGAAGCCATGGAACTACCCTGATGTTATATTTAAAAAAAAAAAAAATAACCAAGTGACATATTTTTAGATTAAAAGGAAATATTAAACTGGCTTTCAATATTTAAAGCTTACTTAACTAGTAACACTTCGCCTGACACTGACTCATGTCATTTTATTTCACTCTTCTTTTGATCCATGCAAATAGTTACATGGTTTAACATATATTATCACATCACCTTTCTCAACAGATTAGATAAAAGAATGTTTTAACACTGGGTGATGAACCCTATGGCCAAGGCTTAATGTGACAATGTTTCCAATAAAGGAGTGAATCTAGGCAAGAAGAAAGCCATATTTCCTTTTTAAAAAAGAAAATGCATTATTTATACCTACTTTTTCAATATTGTGCACACTGATAATTAATGAGAAGTTTTGTAACCATTCATTTGAGGTGTTTCCCTGCATGTAGGAGTTGTCAATCTCAATTTTATTCGTAGAATCAAAAAAATAGCACACCATCAGTATCATTTCACCTCTGCTTGTAAAGATACAAAGGGTATCTTAAGAAGTATTAACATAAAATAAAATTAGTCGTGTTCTGCTTTATTTTAAATTTACTGAGGTTATTATTTTTTTCTTTGCTTCACATTTAAAAAAACTAGGTTCCTTTCCCATACTTGGTATGTAGTACATCTTTTTTCTGTGAGTTAATTCTCCAAGTCTGGTCTGTCAGCCAGTATAAACAACACTTGATGAATGAGACTCAAGGTGTTTAGTCACCTGAAGCAGCTGTTTGAAGTAACTCTACACACAGCCTGAGGCCTGTGTTTTCACAGCTGTGAGAACTCTTCAAAAGCTTTCCCTCTTGGCCTAGCTCTTTGCTGTGGCTTTAAACTCTTAGCGCAAAATCTGGACTATTTCAAAAGAGCAGAATGAAACTAGAGACAGTACTTTTGCATGATTTTGAGCCAAAAAAGGCCTAAAATAAATAAATGAAGTACATTTGAAAGTGCTTTACCTAGGTGGGCTATATATCTGAGAATTGTTCTCCCTCTCTATGTCCCCATATACTCTCTTAAAAGGGAGATGTGTGGCTGAAACACTATGCTTTGTTTACATGGCAGTATTTTCATTTTCTGTTCTGATTCTATGACACCAAGACTAAAATCTTATGAGCTTGGAACTTTATGTACCTGAATTAAGCTCAGGGAATTGCTAGATGTTTGAGAGAGTTCCAGGCTCATAAATCGACCTAAGGTGATTAAAAATGGCATTCTTTGCCAGCCTGATTAGGTGATTCAGGCTTTTGAAGTTTCTCTGATGTCTTCTATTGACCTGGCAAGCTAAACTTACGGAGCAAACTTAAATGTGGCCACTACATTTGTTATAAGGCTTCAGACTTCCTTGAGCCTATTTCAACAACAGCTGTTTTTCTTCCTCTTATATATAATGAAAAGGACATAGCTACTTCTCACAAAGAATATCATTACTTCTCTACTAGAAAGATGTAAGAACCATTTTTGTTCATATATATATATACATATATACATACATATATATGTATACATAATGGTATGCCATGTTTATAATATATAATAACTTAGGGATTTTATTTCTGAATTTAGAAAATAGATATTTTCTTTTTGGAGTTACTTGGCACTATGTCAAGTAGAGTATACTTGACTTTTATAAAATTTTCATGTGTTTCATAATATACATTCTTTCAACTATTCTCCTTTATTAATTAATTTAATTCAACAAAATAATATGTCTGGTTTATCCATTCACTTCACAAATATTCATTTAGCATCTGACAGGTGCAAAGAAATGGATTAATAGCTGAGAATGTAGAAGTAAGATAGACAAGTTTCTGCCACCACGTGGCTTAAAATCCAATTGAGAAAGCATGCATGAAGTAGTAACAAAATAATAATGAGTGTTTTACAATCAAGGTAAATGCTAAAAGGAAAGGTCTGGGATAGAATGAGAACAACTAATCCTTAACTGTATCTATCATACTTTCTCTGAGACTTGGATTTTAAGATAATGTTAAAATCAACACTGATAACAAATTTTTATTATAATAGTATCTTAGTGCATTAATTATTAGAAAAAAAGTCTAGTTTTTATCATTATGGTTTTCATATTGACTCATGCAATATACTTTCCTTTATATGTTTTGAATCTCATTTTCCATGAATGTGTTGAAATTCAAATGTATTTTTATTATTGTCAAATACTTAGGTAAAATATTCAGAATATTTGACACAGCATTGAGGAGCTATGATATTTTGACAATTTGTGAAGCCATGTCTTCTGCTTTGAATAATTTTCTAAGACAACGATAGAGTCGGGTTTAATAAATTAGAGCTCTTATAACTAATAAATTCTGAAATTTCGGTGGCCTAACAGGAGTGAGCACATAATAGTTCAAGGGTCCCTGCCTGGGTTTTATACACTTTAAGCTAAAAATGATAGTTTCCTTTTTTTCTTTTTAAAAATTTTTATTTATTTATTTTTTAAATTATAGTTGACATACAATATTATATTAATTTCAGTGATTAGACATTTATATAACTGACAAATTGATCATCCCGATAAATCCATTACCCATCTTACACCAGGCATAGTTATTACAATACTACTGACTATATTATTCATGCTATACTTCCCTGAGACAATTTGATAACTACCAATTTGTACCTCTTAATCCCCTCCCCTCTTCACTCATCCTCTACCTCCCAATCCAACAACCATCAAAATGCTCTCTGCATCTAGGAGCTTGTTTCTGTTGTTTGTTTATCCTGTTCTCTGGATTCTACGTATAAGTAAAATCATAATGACATTCATCTTTCTCTGTTTGACTTACTGCCCTCAGCATAATACCCTCTAGGACCATTCATGTTACGGTTGAGTAATATTCATATATATATATACACATATCCATTCATACATTGATGGGCACCCAAGTGCCTTCATATCTTGGCTATTGTAAGTAATGCTACAAAGAACATATGGGTGGGCAAATGTCTTTTGAAATAGTGTCTTAGGTTTCTTCAGCTAAATACCAAGAAGTGGGATTACTGAGTCCTTCTTTGTTTCTTGTTATAGCTTTTGTTTTGCTTTAAAGTCTATTTTGTCTGGTATAAATATTGCTACCCCAGCTTTTTGTTTGTTTGTTACTATTTTTATAAAATATCTTTTTCTATCTTTTTATTTTCACTCTACGTGTGTCTTTTGATCTGAAATGTGTTTTGTAGGCAGCATATATAAGGGTTTTGTTTTCCTTTCCATTCAGCCACCCTATGTCTTTTAATTGAATCATTTAATCTATTTACATTTAACTAATTATTGATAAATATGCAGTTATTGCCATTTTATTATTCATGTTTTATTATTATTATTTTTTCTTTCTCCTCTTGAAGTCTCTACATTTCTTGCCATACTAGTTTGGTGGTGATGAAATTCTTTAGCTTTCTCTTTTCTGGTCTTTATATGTCTTTCAATTCTAAATGATATCTTTGCTGGATAGAGTAATATTGGTTATAGGTCCTTGATTTTTATCACTTTAAATATTTCCTACAAATCCCTTCTGGCCTGCAAAGTTTCTGTTGAGAAATAAGCTGACAGTCTTATGGAAGCTTCCTTGTAGATAACTCACAGCTTTTCTTTTGCTATTTTTAAGATTCTCTTTCTCTTTAACCTTTGACATTTTAATTATGACATATCTTGGTGTGGGCCTCTTTAGATTTATCTTGTTTGGGACCCTCTGCACTTTCTGGGCTTTTATGTCTATTTCCTTTGCCAAGTTAGGGAAATTTTCTATCATTTTTTCAAATAGGTTTTCAATGCCTTGCTTCCTCTCCCTTCTTCTAGGATCCCCATGATGCAAATGTTGGTATATTCGATGTTGTCCCAGAGGCTCCTTAAACTATCCTATATTTTTTTTTTCTTGTTGCTGATCTGGTTGCATGTTTTCTGCTACCTTAATTTTTAAATATCTGATTCAATCCTCTGCTCATCTAATCTACTGTTAATTAACTCATATGTATTCTTTATTTCAGTTACTGCATTCTTCATTTTTTGACTGTTTTTTTTTTTCCGATCTCCATTTTTATGTTTCCTATCTCATTTTAGAAGTTCTTATTGAGATCATTAAGGATCCTTATAATCAGTAATTTGAACTGTGCATCTGGTAGATTGCTTGCCTCTATTTTGTTTAGTTCTATTTCTGGAGTTTTGTCTCAGTGGCTTTATGTAGTAGGTATCCTATGGGATCCAGTGGTACAGTCTCCTGGTTTACCTGAGCTAGGTGCTCTAGGTGTGTACCCCTTATTTGTGCCCTCATTTCGTAGTTGAGCCTTGATTGCTGTTTGAAAGTCAATGCAGGGATTGACTCCAAGGCTAATTGAATGTGAGGATGTCTGTGACTATAGTGGAGAAGTAGTTATTCAGGGGCTGACCCTACAGAGCAGGATTTGCTTTAGCAAGGCTCTTGTGTTTGTCCAGTCTGCCCTTTAGGTTTATCATTTCTGGAGATGGCTTGGTGGTCCTCTGTCTCAGTCTGAAGCAGCCAAGAGGCATGCTGTCCCTACAGCCTTCTGAGAGGGGTCCCACAACAGGCCAAATTCATCCATTGCCTATGCCCTGCCCAGGGCCACCTGGCATGAACCACAAAATGATTCATAGATGTCTTCCTCTCATGCTGAACTTGGATGCACAGTGGGAGGTGCTGAGCTGTGAATCAAGGCTAGTTGACACTAGTTTCAGTCTTGTGGCTATTTAGCAAGAGGTATAAGACATGCCAAGGCCAGATGCTATTTATTTGGGGTTTGTCTGGGAGAAAGAAGCTCCCTAAAATTAGACAATTCAGTTCTTCTCCTGTATGTCTCTGGCACATTTCAAGCTGTAGCCCCAGTGCTGAAACTCAGAGTGAGTGAGTCCATCAGCGAGTCAATTCATGTGGGAAAATGCTCCTTAGGGAAAATGCCTGGAACTCCAGCAGCCCTTTGTCTCACTCAGCCACAAAGTCCAATGGTTTTCACAGCCAGAAGTTGGAGACTTCTCTTCCTAACACCCAGCACTGGTGCCTCAGGCTGGGGAGCCCAGTGTGGGGCTGGGACCCTTTGATACTCCACAGGAACCTCCACAGCCAAGATAGTCCTCCCAATTCTCAACTGCCACATGTAGATGTTGGACCCACCCATTTTAAGTTTCTATACCTCCTACCAGTCTTGATGTATAACTAAGGAAATATCCTTAGTTATACTTATGTTCAGTTAGACTTTAAGCAATTCTCATTGATTGTTGTTCTGTAGGTTAGTTATAATTTTGATATGGTTGTGAGAGGAAGCCAGCATAGTGTTTACCTATTGAGCCAACTTGATGGGAACTTCTGGTTGTTTTATTTTTAAATGATTTTTAAAAACTAACAAGAGTACATTTCATGCTATGTGAAAATTATATAAACTTCAAATTTCAATGCCATAATAGAGTTTTAATGAAACATGGCTGCAATTATTTTATGTATTGCTTTTAGTTGCTTTTTTTTCTGCAATCAGAGTTGAGAAGTTGCAACAAAAATATAGGGCCCACATAGCTGAAAATATTTATTATCTGGCCTTTACAGAAAAATTTTGCTCTCTCCTTACCTACTGTAATAGAATTTAAAATTTTTATTGATAAAAATGGTTGTCCTTGATTTATAAATGTTTCTCAGCAATTCATGGACCTAGAGTTCCTTTGTTTCCTGCCTTGGGAGCCATCATTAACATGGTTTTCCATAGTTGTGTTTATTTATAGTAGGGGTCCTCAGTCCCTGGGCTGTGCATGGGTGCTAGTCAGAAGCCTGTTAGGAGGTGAGCAGCAGGCCAGCTAGAGAAGCTTCATCAGTATTTGCAACTGATTCCCAGCACCAGCATCATCACCTCAGCTCCACCTCAGATCATTAGGCTTTAGATTCTCATAGGAGCACATTCTGATGCCAACAAGGTTGGAGATTTATAGCATGCTGGAAGGACAAGAACATAGTATGTAATGTAAGAGCAAATTTTTGTGAAGCAGACCTGGATATATGATATATATTGATCCTGTTTATCATGGTTTAGTAGGAATGCAATCCTGTAGCCACACATAACTGCAGATGACCTTGGAAAATACAGTCTAGTTTTAAGACAAGGAATAAGAGGAAAATAGTTTATTGATCAGCTAACAGCCTCTGCAATAAAATTTTACCTCAAAATCTGTAACAATTTGAAGCAAACAAACATGGAAAAAGATAATTATATTATTCTGTAATGATTTAACTAATAGTTATGTCAAAGGTAGACTGAAAACAGGGAGAAAGAAATTATTTATAGATTTCTAAAATTGGCAAACTCAAGAGACTTGCTACAAAGAAAATATAAAAAGACATGCAACAGTTATAAGTTTTGTGATACCAATTTACATAGAATGCTAAAGAAACTCTGTGATGCTAGTGGAACTATGGGTAAATCAGAACAGTATTTACAGTATGATAAAAATAATAATAGCTACTGCTTATAAAGCATATATTATGTTTAAGTTACAACTACCTGTAAGGTAGTTTTTATAACCGTTTTATCAATGACAATACTAAGACTAAGACTGATTAAATTTTTTCTCAAAGTCACATTTCTATCATCACATTGAGATGATAAGCCGCATCATTTTGAATCCAAAGCTTGTGCCCTGAGCTCTCACACCTCTACAAACAGGAAATCAGATATACAACGGTAGAAGCTCACTCCTTATAGAAAATAATTAATATGCAAATATGCGGCTGGATAAAACAACGCACAAAAAACAATAATTATTTGTGACTGGAATATGTAGGAAACATGAAGGAGAGGTAAATGATGAGGATAAAAAGGCAAATTGGACTTCAGCCTACGGTTGTGGAAATCCAGAAAATATTTTTATGTGAGAGAGCAACATGATAAAATTTGGGTTTTAGAGAAATAACTTACATGTCCAGTGAAGGACATATTTGAATGGAGAGATGGCATATTTTGAAGAGATAGATAAACAAATTTCTAGGGCATAAATATTTTTATAAAGTATCATTCATAAAATAGGAAGTTGATCAAAAATTTTTTAATCAACTAAATTTTCAATGTAGTTCATTTCAGAGAATAACTAACAAGCTAGTTTGAATTTTTAGAAGTTGCCTAATGTTATCCTATTAGTACTTGATGGACTTAGATTACTAGTTACCAAGGATGAACTTGTAAAGCAGCCTTGATTCACAAAACATTTAAGAAAGACTAGGATCTTCATTAGTTTCTTAGGAGGAACTTTTTACAGAGTTCAAAACCTTAGAAATGAAACCCCTCATGGACACTAATGCAGACATTACCTGGCATTTGTACAAAACTTTTATGAGTTCTTTCTCACCATAAAGGGCATTGCTTTTTTACTACTCAATTTAATTAAAACTTGTTGTAGAGACCACCTATGCAACACAACCACTTCGCACTTCCAGAGTTCTAACAGAAAAGGGTTCCTCAGATCTTTATTTTGGGGATTTTTAACGTTTTTCCTTCATCCTCTTTCCTAGACTTGCAGAACAGACTATTGGTATTCTTGAGAATATGTATCTTTACTTCAAAATCTATTTACCTGACAAATTAATATTTTGGCTTTAGATTTTGTTTCTAAGATTTGGTATTTTTTGTGCAATTGATTAGCTTACAAATGAATGATTGTATATAGAGTTCAAATTTATATTTGCTATAATTTTCAAGTATAAACACACTTTAGATATTAAATCAATAATATCAAATTTGAATTTGTTTTACTCTATTGAAAGTAATAATAATGTCATACTTTTTGAAATAAGAATCATCTTGACTATACTAAGGTTTGGATGGGGATGATTGTTTGAGGGTGATAAAGATTACTTCCATCTATTTTCCACCAACACTATAAAAATCAGTTCAATATTAGCAAACTTCATGTGCAAAATTTTTATTTATATAAATTTCTATATATATATATAGAAAAATTTCTATATATATATGTATGTGTATGTACACATAAACATACTATATATGTGTTAGGTGTATATATATATGCATGTATGTATATATAGTTAAATTTTATATATATAGTCAAATTTGTTAACAAACACTAATATTAGTATCTATAACAAGAATTGATAACAGCTCATTACTATATTTCTTAGGTCAGGTTCTCAAGGAAATAGACTTTGAGACAGGAATTTGCTTGCAAGAAGATTCTGTGGATAAACACTCATAAGGAAGTGAAAAAAGCAGACCTGTGCAGAAGGAGATGTTAAATTATGATGCTGTCACCACAGAAGACTTGACCTATCCCACAGGGAACTTAGGGTCTTAATAGCCTTGCAGAGTTATCTCATATTGAAGCAAAGGGATTATTATTACTTAGTCATTGGATGTGGCCTTGTTGTCAAGGAGAGGCATTGACCTTAGGTGGGGTATTTCCCTTCTGCATAGGTAATCCTTAGGGAGAGATTCAGATGTGGGGCACCAGACGCCAATACTACCAGGTTTGAGGGGAGAAGTACTTCAATTTTCAAGTATTTATCTGGGCAGCAAACTACAGTATCCACTACAATTCACATTTTGCATCTTTCTGACCAACTTGCTTCTTATAATAAGTTCAACTTAACCAAGACTAGCTCTATCACGATTCTAGCTGGTCACTTTTTCTGTGGAGATTTACAATAAAGATCAATAGCATGAAATACAGTCTTTATTAATGCAGCTGATCTCAGCTCTGCAATGATATTCACCATGATCTTTCTAAACCACCTATCTAGATACCACTCACCCTAATTAATAACTCAGCTATTCTAGAAGCTTTTAGAATAGCAGTTATTAATAGTAGAGTGATCCAGACCCTCTACTATTGATCTTGAGAGGTCTGAGCCCCTGATCATTACACAATTATTATATCAAGGCTACTACACTTCTCTATTTATTATCAAAATAAAAGACCCAGTGGTCACTAAGTGCAAAATATATACCTCCCTAACTCTATCAAGCAACACCAGCTCTACCTCCACCTAATGATTAGAGTCAGTTACCCCTGCCAGAATGGTGATTTCTTTTCCTTTCTGTTGGCGTGAAGAGCCCAGAGTAACTGGATGGCAAACATAGATTGAGTTTAATGGACTTTTTTCTGTGTCTGGGTTAGTGGATCCCATGACCATGAGTCCATTATTATACCTTCTGTGCAGTAAAATGGGTTCATTAGTCTGATGTAATTTTGTGTGGGATCCTTTGTATTTGAATCTCTTAGTTTGGAAACACTCAATAGTTGTGTTGGCCAAAGCCCTACAAGCAGGAAAGGCAAACCATACACAGAACAAGTATTAATTCTAATCCCAATGAATTGCTGCCTCACCAAGGAAACAATGAAAGAATTTTTTTCAATTATGAATTATTTTCATTTTAATTATACTTGCAGAGTCTGGCAATATGGTGACCAGGTGTATCTAGTCACTCAAAGAATGCACAATGACCTGGACCTACACAAGAACTCCATTTATTATCTGCCTTACATATATCCACACTTAAGCAGGTCTCTGGGTTTCCACATCAGCTCAGATCCTTTTTCAAGTAGTCTTGGAAAGTTTGGGTAATCCCTTTTCACCAGTGTACAGTTTTCAAAATAAATAATCAAGTTTTTTGTTTGTTTTGTTTGTTGTTTGTTTGTTTGTTTCTTTCTTTCTTTTTTGTAGAAAAGGTTGGAGGAGTCACTATTATATATAATTGTGCTATTGTAGGGTTCTTCTGGGAACCCATCTTTTAGGTATTTAAATGTTTCCGTATTTGATAACTGGCTCAAGTCTGAAAGCCAGGAACAAATTTATGATTTTTTATTGAGATGGTTACCCTTGCTCTCTTCATATTTCATCTTTGATGACAGTTGTTTTAAATAGATTAAGCAAAACTTATGTTGACTGCCCATCTGTTTTGTGTATAGGGGTACTATATGCTACTGAACATATCCATAATTTCTTTTATTGTAGGGACCTCCTAGTTATTATTCTCACATTACTGCTCATTATGATGAAAACTGCACACATTTTGCTTCTGAGAATTGTTACACCATTGCCTCTATTGAGGATGCTATCATCCTAATTACTATAAAGAAGCATTGTACTTTAAATCCACCTCTCTAGCTGAGCTCCTAGACATGCTAATGCATTACCAGTGCATTCTTTATTGCTTTTGTAAATGGAGTGTCCTCTAGTCCCTTCCATGTGACATAGTTCAATGGTGTGCTTTTCCAGACTGACATAGTATATTCACACTATTATACTTACTTCTCTGAGCTTTTTGATCCCTTCTTGCACAGTCTTCTGTAGTTATTCTGACATTTTTACTACACTTACTCTGGGTTGTCACTGTTCCAAGTTTCTGAGGCTCACTATAGAAGTGTAGCACCATCTCCAGAGAAACTTGTCAAGGTGTAATGTCTGTATTGTGATCATGGAAATGCTCTCACACTGTCAAACTCTTCCTTATTTAAACATCTTCTACTCTCCTTGACTCAGGATTCCATCTTACACATACTCTCCTGGCTCTTGCTTTTTCATATTTAATAGGCCCTGCAGCTCCTTTGGGGTCTCATTCATTCTTTAACAGCCACGCATATCCCTGATGGAGTTATTTTATGAGTTAATTCTAGCTATTGGTCCTATTATCAGGGATATGGGGATACATCCTAAGTGATCTTGCAGGACAGAAATGTCTATATTGTTTTTAAGTAAAGAAGTTAGCACTGATTTTTAGCAGGAAAGAAACATCTACTAAACGGGTTGTACTCATCCAAAGGGGTTTAAGGAATCTAAGGATACAAGATCAATTGTAGTTATCCAGATGTCCAGATATCAAGTCTCAGGGTCTCCCTCCAACCCAATCAGAGCTTTAAATTTGATGTATCAAACTTGTCAGCAATGAGAATTCAGCCTTCTCTGGAGCTCTGCCATTCTAACAATCAAGTCCTGCATGTGGTCATCAGTTTTTTCCCCACTCTGACTTCAAGAGATCTGAAGCTCTTTATACTCAACTAAAGGTCTTCTGGTTTTTATAGCTATTCTTAAATTTGTGATTAGTTACCTTCACCTTTTTTTTTTTTACCCTCTAATGTATTGATAGCCCTCCACAATAATTTTCTGATTTTATTTTTTATAATTATTACATCTTTTGAACTTCATATTTACTTAAAATATTTGAACCCACCAATACATTCTTTTGCACTTATATTCCATATCATTGTAGCCCTGGGGAAAGTTTTAACACCTGCACTATACCACAAACCAGAGACTATTGTTACTGTATCTTCCACCAATAATGCCAGTTTTATGTCAGTCTCTATGGCAGTCTGGAAGCTGGTGTTAGCAATCCAAATCCCTTTTTAAAGTCTAGTTCCTTAGACCACCTCTGCCATCCACTGTTAGGTCATGATCTCAGGAAACAGACTCTGAGGCAGAGATTTGTGTGTAGATAACTTTTGTAGGCATCTCTAGAATGACCACAACAGGAGAATGAAGAGTGAAGAGCTGAACAGAGGGAAAGATTGAAGTGTAGTCCACTTACAATAAAAGCCTTTGTCAATCTTAAGAGGAGTCCTGGAGCTATGATATCTCTGAAGAGTTTCCCCCAAAAGAGGAGAAAGTTATAAGCCTTTGTAGCCCCATATTGCTCAGTTATTGAATGTGATCTGCTCTTGAGGATGAAGCATGAATGTGGATGGAAGCCTTCTCACCAGAAAGGGAATAAAGAGAATTGTTGTGAACCAACATCAGCCTACATTTCTGACAGCTTAGGAAATGAATGCTCAGTCTTGAAGTAAGGAGGGAGATATTAGTAGTGAACCTCAAAATTCACTAGCCTAAAATATTGTCTCTATTTAAGATAGCCTCCATAAATTAATTATTAAATTATATTAAACCATTATAAAATAGTTTGGGTAATTATTCTTACCTTAAAAAATGTTGGCTATGAGACTGATGGAAAAATTATGGTAATAACCTATGTTGCTTGCTCCACCAAAGACAGTAGTCAAGAAAGATATATACATAAATAAAATGAGATAAATATAAGATAGAAAAAAAAAGATATTATCCTAACTATCTCCATCAGCTCCCATCCATATCTAGGAGACTATATATAAGTGTAAAGTTAGATGTACTTGAAGGCCTAGGGTTCCTCCTTTCTCTTAATTTCAAAGTAGTAACATATGAATAGTGTTTACTGTTTTAACTATGGAAAATCACACGATAATCTTTTTGAATCTTTTCTAACCAAATTCTCTAAGCTTTTGTCAATTATGTAGCTATAAAATTAGACAAGTAATAGCCAAATGAAGAGAAACAGAGTAAATAAAATAAATGAATATAAAACATGATTGCATTGTGATGATTGCTGTTGATGAGTTCTACAATAAGAAAATTAAGTAGAGAAAAGACATATAGATTGTTAGCATGGTAGAATTTCAGAGAGTGAGTATGATTACCCAAAGAATGTACCATTTGGTACAAACCTGAAGAAAGTGGAAGAGTAGTCTTTGCAGATATCAAGAGGAAGACTGCTCCAGAAAGAATAGCAAGTGCAAAAGACTTTTGCTGCGGGTACTTGCCTGTGTACTTGAGGAATAGTAAAGAGTGAAGAGAGGAGAGATGGTGTGAGCATGGGAAATAGTTTTAAGCCATTGAAAGGATTTTTGCTTTTACTCTTAGGAAAATGAGAAGACGTTTGGAGCTGAGGAATAACAAGATCTGATTTTGTTTTAAAAAGATCACATTTATTATTATCTAAGAATGGATTTAGAAAGGCAAGGACAGATATGGGAAGATCATTTTGAAGGTTAGTGTAATAATTCAGGCAAAAATTTAAGAGGTTTTGGGGGAGAATAAGATGGTAGCCGTGGAATTTAAAAAAAAACAGATTCTGATATTTTATGAAGGTAATGCTGCTAGAACATTCTGTAGAGTGTGAATAAAAACAGTCAAGAATGACTTTATTTTGTTTTTGAATTGAGTAATTATAAGAGTTGAGATGCTGTTTATGAAAGTGTGAAGACTGTAGTAGTGGTAAGTTTGGTGTTGAGAACAGACCAGGAACTCAGTTTTGGCATGTTAAGTTTGAGATTGCTCTTAGATATCCAAGTGGAGACCACACATCAGCAGCTGAATACATAAACCTGGAGTTCAAGGAAAGGTCTAAAGTGAAAATATACATTTAGGGCATTACTATATTTAAGTGCTCTAAGGATGCAGATAAATAAGAAGCAGAACTAAAAAAAGAAAGCAAGCTAAAAGGTAGGAGAAAAACCAGAAAAGGGTTAATTCATAGAAGAAAATGAAGAAAATGTTTTGAAGAGAAAAGATTTCTTTTTAGACTGTAATATACAGAATAATCTGTAAACTGTAAATATAGGCAACTGATTTTGAAGAAGCATTTGGCTATAAAGCAGTAATCCAATAAGTCAATAAATATTTTCTCAGTATATTAGGCACAGGTAATTCAATTCTACCCAGTTGTTAGCTGCCAAATTTGAGACAGTTCTATGTATTTAGGTTTATTGAAAGTTCAGTTTCCTGGAAAACTATGACTATATCATTTTATCAATAATATTCATTTTGAAAAGAATCTGTGTTTATATTGCTTTTTTTCAATTTCTGTATAAAATGTTGGCATTGATATTACTCTTAACTGAAGCAATAATGCAAGAAAATTAGAAAACCACAGGGTCATCATAACGCAAAAATTTAGAAATACTCAACTTTTAATACCTAGAATACTGACTAGATAATGATCTCTAGAACTTATGCTCTTATAGAAACAAATGTAGTGCCTAATTTTTTATTAAGCAATTTAGTGTCTCTCTAGCCCCTTGATTAATTTGAGCATCATCTTACAGATCTCATTTCTCTCAGTTTTAGCTTTCATGTCATTGAACTATAATGCCGTTAACATCTATTTCAAGTAATCTCTCCTCCCTGGTGATTGATGTTAGATACAACAATTATGATGCCAATACTGGGGATAATTCTTCACAGATGTTGCCAAATTACAGGTTAAGTAGAAAAAAGAGTTTTTTTCTTCCGGCCACCCACTCTTCATTCCCTTGAAATAGGTGCATGGTGCTGTGTATCCTGTGCTGTAGGTATGCCAATTCTCCAGCCTGTCTCTCATCTGGTTTAAATGACTTCCATTTACTATTTCAAAGGATGACAGAACATTATGTTCACAGTGCTTTGCACGTACAAAATGCAGTAAGTCAGCCTTAAATTTTAACTGGCAATGAGAAGTCCATTGGGTCTGGCACAGTCATGCTGATTTCCCCCTTATTATAAATAACATTTGCCATTGCTAATAAAAAAAATGAAATGATATGACTGTGATTTGCTTCAAACTATTATGGCAAAAGGAAGTGGTCTTGAGTTGGTAATTGTTAAGGCTGGGTGATAAATACATTATGACTACTTTTATATCTGCTTAACTTTACATTTAAAAAGCATTAAAATGAAAGCAGAGTTTGTGTTATTTTAACCCTTCATAAACCTTTATGTTCTCATAAGGAGGAAATATAGAAATTCCATAAGTAAATCTCCTCTTGGTTATTTAAAGTAATGAAGTCATATTTTCTCAGTCATTCAATTTGGGCCAGAGGATTATGATATGACATTCTTTTAGTTTTTCATTTATTTTTTTTTAACTAAGTTCATTGCAGTTCTCAGCAGAGAAAGAGAGAAGGATATTAGATGAGGGACAGAGAAAAGAAGAGGAAACTTGGTTTGCCAAGTAAACAAGTAAGGTTAGAAAAAAGATTTAGGTTTTAGCCTCACCTAACAGCTGATATATCATAAACCAAGAAAGTTTGATCTACGTCTTATTTAGTTGAAATTTGTCCACCTGGATAAACTGAGGGTGATTATTTGAGATATTCCCACAGAGGTGTCAAGAGGCTCTATTAATAAATGTCAGTTCAGAATGTAAACTTAAAGATACTACATATATCCCATAGGAGCAAGAATAATTACAGGTATTTTTTGTTCTATGGCATAATTTATTTTAAATATAATATTCCTATTCAAGGTAGAAATATTATAAGTGGCATTTTTTTTTTCTTTTTGAACTACCTGTGATCAAATGGTCACCTGGTGTAGCCTGATATATCTTGACAATATTTCACTAAAGGCATTCACCAATATAATGATCTACATTTTTTTTAATCTCTAGAGAGAACATTGCTTTCCTTTAAATCACTTGCCAATATCTTAAACTATAATAATCAGAAGTCTTTCCAAGTGTCTAATTGAAATTCTTACAACTGCAATTTAATGTCATTAACCTTGAATTTTCAAGATATTTTTCTTATTTTCTTATTTTTTTATTTTTATTTTCTTAATTACTTGGACATAATTTTATTTGTAATATCTTGAGTAAGATCAACTACAAGACTTTCCATGCAAGAGGCTAAAAGGGAAAGAGAGGAAGGTGGACGTGGAAGAAACCAGGAATATGAAAACTTGCCAGTTGTTTTGACTACTTAGTCTGGTGTCTCAGGTTTGACTATCTTAAAAAGAAGGATAAATCTAAGATTGGTCAATACCTACATTCAAAACAATAGAATCTGAATGTGAGATATGGCAATCAGGATCTCCAAGCAGTTGTTAAACTGAATATGGATTCTGCTGCAATTGTAATAAATTACAAATATATCTTTAATTCTTCAGTTTATCTTGTATCCACATCTTTTATAATATGACTTTACAACTTTTCTCATTCAACAAGTAGATACCCTTGTATCTGGGTTGGTTCTGTCGCTTGCTTTGGCTGATGCAATGCACACTTCCATGCTCTCTCCCAGACCTCAGCCAATGTGATATGTGCAGTCCTAGGTGAATCTACTCAAAGATGAGACATAATGGAGGAAAACTGAGTTAATTATTCAGCCAACTCCAGAAACAGAGCCACTAATTAAACACAACTAAAGGAGTTAGCAAAGACCAGAACAACTGACCAGCTAAGTCTAGTCTATGGAGTCATAAATTAAATAAAGAGGTGTTGTTTTAAGTCACTAAATTTTGTAATCATTTGTAACAAAGCAACAGATAACAGATCCAAAGACACTAAGATCACTGATAAATAAACTTGAGGTCAAGGTGAAACTCATTTTAGCAGGAGTACTATAAAGCAAATCAGGTGACACATACATATAAATTCAATAACTGTGGACAAAGTAAAGCAAACTCTTGAGACTCTATAACTGCAGTAACTGGAGTTGAACTTAACTTTTGAATTTGTTAGCCATCCTGCTTAATTTAGTGTTTCTCAAAGGGAAGAGAGCTGCTCTTTGTATGTTGTAATAGACAATTCTTTGTTAATGAAACTGGAGATTAGGATGTTGGTGTCTCAGGTCCCAAAACATTAAATGCAGTAGTATTTTCCTGGCATGTCTGATAACCCAGATGTTTGGAAGTTCCCAATAAAGAAATTAAATGTTAATTCATTATTCTTGATCAAAACTGTGTGCTTGTTTACCTATTTTGACTTTAAAAGGTGAAAACCTATTCTTTGGATTAATATGATCAATTATGATCAATTGAGAAGTAGAAACTGTGTGGTCAGTTGCTCTTTCTGAATATGCAGCACCTAGCAGAGTTCCTGACACATAGTAGGCATTGAATAAATACTTTTTGATCAACTGAATGGTCAATGAGGAAACTGCTCATGTAATGAAGCATTCATTCAAATCTATTTCAGGTACTTTTTGTAGTGTTTACAGAGGCCAAGAAGATTGTCTTGGCCACCAATATGAACTGATTTAACTCATTTAAAGTACATGCTTTACTATCTGAACAAGGAGTTGAAATTGATTACTATGAGTTCTAAGCCTAAACATGTATAATCTCATTTAATTCTTCTAATAACTGATGCTATAGCAGTATTTTTATGCCCACAATATGACCAGGAAAGAAAAAATAGAGAAAAGGGAGATAACAGGGCCTTAAAGAAATACTACCTTAGGTGAAGTTGAACAACACACTTATATTTTTCTTTTTAGTTAATTCAGCTATTTCTCTCTACCGCCCCTGTCATATTTTTACCTGATAATATAAAATGAGAAGAAAATTTTAAAATGGGTGTTTTAGAGACTCATATTTTGAAGTCCTGCCTTCAGGGAGTTTATCTTCAGGAAATTAATTTTCAGGGAGTCCATGTGGAAGATTCAAATCATATTTCATAACTAAAAAAGTAAATAATACAAATTCAAATAGAAAAAATGTTTCAAATATGTTACTCAATAGATTTGCAGCCCTTTCAGATAAGATTTTTAGGAAAGACCCAGCTCAGGTTGATATTTGAACAGGAATTTGAATTACATGAAGTTACTAACAATAAGGAGAGGTGAATAAGGCAGTAGAAAACCTATATAAAGTAGTCAGCTCAGTGCTGAGTACTCAATAAGTACTCCACCAATGTGTAGATTTAATTAACACATTCATTGTATTTTTGAATTACCATCTCAAATATACCAACCATCTGTACTTAAAATTCAAAATTAATATATAGTTAAAAACCTATTGCTATGCTGCACATCTTCAAAAATAACAAAATATTTTTGAACATATAATTAAATTTGATTAAATAGATTTTATTATTTATTGATAAAACAAATTAAGATTTCTCATTAAGTTATCTGAAGTTAGAAAGCCAATTTAGATTTTAGTGTATAGACTCAACCATACAAAATTTAGGAAGACAATAATAAGGAATACAGGATCCCAATTCACAATTTGGCTGGAATTGGAAGAGACAAATGAAAACCAACAATTAGAATACAATAAATGTGGTCTCTTAGAACCAAGAGAGATGTGGTTCTCTTGGAACCAAGAAGAAGGGCATTTTAAACAGAATTAAGGTCAGTAATGACTTCCTGCTCAATGTGAAGGCTGAGCTGACCATGTGAACTCTTTTTTTTTTTCCCTATTATGAAATTTACATGACATAAAATTAAGCGTTTAAAGTATAAAATTTGGTGGCATTTAGTACATTCATGATATGGTACAACAATCACAGCTACTAAGTTTCTAAATAATTTCCCCACTCCCAAAGGAAACCAATTAGGCTTATACGTTCTACCTCTTCTATATCCTTAGCCCTTGATAACCGCTAATCTGCTATCTTTGTGGATTTATCTATTCTGGATATTGTATATAATGGAATAATATAATAGATGACTTTTTGTCTGGCTTTTTCACTTAGTTTTGAAATTCATTCATATGGTAGCATACATGAGTTCGTTGTTCCTTTATATAGCTGAGTAATATTCCATTGTATAGATATACCACCTTTTGTTTATCCAGTCATCTGTTTGGTGATTAGATAAATAATCCATTTGGGTTGTTGCAATGCTTTGGCTATTGTGAATAGCACTGGTATAAACTTTCACATATCATTATTTGTTTAAATACCTATGTTTTAATTCTTTGAAGTATATACCTAGAAGTGGAATTGTTGTGTTATATTGTAATTCTACATTCTAGATGAATTCCTGATGTAAGTATTTATCAGGCAGAGAAAATACAGAAAAGGCATTGATGAATATAAAAAGATGTGACAAAATTCTTGGAGATAGGTATGATCTGATGTAATAACATCAAAGGGCAAATGTAGGAGAGCTTTGGGCAAGAATACTAGATAATTACCCAGGAACTTGATCATGAAAGACCTGATGGACTAAAGAGCTTAGAATTTACACTATGATAGAGCTTTCATGATGAGGATTCTAACTTTCAGCCTCAGATCCACTTAGACCGTGAGTTAACTCCAATAAAAGCAGGTAGCATATGTTAGTACATGGGTGTCTGCATTTGTTTAGGTGTCTAAGCCTAAATGTCAAAAAAATACTCAATGATGACCCATAGTGGAGATAAAATGGCAAATAGTATAAAGAGATATGTGATGATTTTATAGATTAACAAAGTCACTGTAGCAACAATACAAGTGATGAATTATATGGCAGCAATGGGTGTGAGGTTGCATCTGAAGGCAAAAAGAGAGTAAATTCATCAGCAAAATGTGCTGAGAGCTTCCACAAAGGCAGTGCTAGTGTGAATTGCATGGAAGAACCATATTGTAAAGATTTTAAAGGGTGGAAGATGATCTTTTGATTTGGATATGGCAAATGTATAGGACAACCTATGTATAGCTTTTATCAAGTCTCAGTTGTGTAAGCCAACATAAAGATTTTAGTCCATTAAAAAAAAACAAACAGTGGTTGTTTTGTTTACATAACCTCACAAAAAGCAACAAATCAACAGCTTTTTTTGTTTTGCTTTTATTTAGTTTTTAAACTTGGAAAACCCCTTATTTTAGGAGATGACTACATTATTTCCACATAAAAATTACATGTAAGTTGTTCCCAATGTGAGCATGTAAGTGCAATGCTAAATATCATAGTCTTGGTTCTTCAATATCATAATGTGCTCATCAAAAAACTTAAGGTTTTAAGTTTATTGCTTACATGAATAGAAGAAAGTTAGTCAAACATTAGAGGCTAGAGAAATTTTGAACATATAAAAGAGCAATATCTTTCAAATTAAGTGTGAGTCCACAGTTTAACCAGGGCTTCTCGACTTATGCACTATTAAAGTTTTGGAGCAGACGATTACTTATTGTGAGGGATGTACCTGCTGTATATTGTGAGATCTTTATAAGTATCCCTGACCTCTACCCACTAGAAGCCCTCTCAAGTTGTGAAATGCAAAAATGTCTCTGATCAGTCTACAACCATGCCACCCTGAACATGCCTGATCTCATCTGACTGTGGAAGCTAAGCAGGGATGGGCCTGGTTAGTACTTAGATGGGAGACCACCTAGAAATACCAGGTGCTATAGTTTTTTGTTTTTGTTTTTGTTTTTTTAAGTCTTAGATATTGTCAAATGTTCCATGGGATGTAATGCCATCCTGGGTTGAGAATCCCTAATCAATCTCAAGTGCTTAAAATGTAAAGTATTTATTTAAGCAAAACTTTCTCCTTTATATACACAGTATTAATCAATTAATTTGCAAGATTTGTTCTGCTAATTTTTTCCTGTGATTAAATGCATCAAATTTGTGACTTGATATTGTAACCATAGTCAGTATAAGTTGTGACAATGTTAAGTATCAAAATACATGTTCTGTTCATTCAAAAAATTATTCGACAAGTTGTTATTATTGATGGCCTGCTGCTTATATTGTATTGTACTAAACTCGTTAGAGGATAGAAAATAAATTCTATTCTTCAAATCGTTTTTAATGTCTTTTAATTGGGCAGTAATGGCTTCAAAATATCTGTATAGGAATTATTCAGATGGAGATTTGCTGGTAGGTGGGAATCAGTTTACTGTAAAGTTAGTGGCATAGCAAGCAAACTAGGTTGGTTTCCTTCTTAATTACACTGAACATTTATTTGTAGCAGATTGTGTGTTAAAGTTGATGATATCTATGGCGGGCGGGGGTGGTTAAAGCCCTCCCCCATTCTTTACCACCTCTATGTGACTACTGGAGTGGGGACATTGTAGATTAAGCACTAAAGTAGAATTTTAATGAATGTCAAAACCAAGGGCAGGTTTAATTAGAGAATATTCCTTAGAAATGTTGAGTCTGCAAAAATGTTGTGGCTATGGATTAAAGTTTGTGGCAGCAAGTCCTAGAAAGTGACAGTATATGATTAAAAATAATTGGAATTATCTGCAAAATAACTTGAGATTAGCTTAACTAGGCTCATAAAACTTTTTTGGCATGGTACCCGTTGACCAAACAGCTTGAATTCTGAACTATGCAGTTTATATAGAATTATCATGTGAAATACATTTACATTTATATGAAAGCCTACTTCTTTGTACTTTAACTATCATTCATTCAGTCAAAATAATTTAGCCACTCAAGGTAAAGATTAAATTCTATTCATTCTTTTAGCTGGTATGTGCCAGATTCTATGCTAGATTCTTTGATTCAAAGGAACATATCACATAATCCATAAAATGGAGAATCTCCCAATCCTGGGGAAGAGATAGAAGAATAAATTAATAGTCCCAGGTATGTGTAAATGCTATGAATAGTAGAGTGTTTATATTATATTTAAAGAGATAAACATTAAGTCTTCCTGATAAAGCTGAGAAAAGTTTTGTGAAAAGTTAATTTAGTTGAGTCTTAAAGAATGAATAGAATTTCCCCATATGGAACAAGAAAGAAAATACTTTAAATGGAATAAATACATATACATATATAGGGAGACAGGTGAGTATGCAATATGTTTCAAGAAGTTCAAGTTGTTTGGTATCATTGAAATGAAATACAGGGACTGGCAAAAGGCAAATATGGAAAAGCTAACTAAGCCAAATCATGATGGACATCAGTTGTCAAGGTAAAAAATATTTAAGGCTTTACCTTGGGGGCAATTAAGCACTGTTGAAGCATAATTTGTGATATTTGTATTTTAAAATGTTATACCTGATATGAAGCATAAATTAGAAATGGGAAAAGATCAGATGCCAGTTGACCAACTAGGAATCTGTTGTAAAGCTCATTAGAGAAATGAAGAGGGCATGAACATAAGCAATGACAGTTGGTATGGAGACATGGTCATGAATGGGTTTGGTGAATTAAGTGATCATCTAAAAATGATTAGGAAGATGATGGATGTGTTATGCTACTATATGGGCATGCTAAATAGGACTGTGTTGGAAACTTTCTAACTGGTAACAAAATCTATTTCCTCCTTTCCTGAACGTAGATCTAGACTAAGTTGTGTATCTTCCTTTTCAGTTTGTGGTGGCAGTGTGACTGAGTTCTAGCCAATGGGATATGAGGAACTGTAATGCAAGTCACTTCCAGTCTAAGCCCATGTGATCCTTCATGTTGTTTTTCTCTCATGGTGAACACAGAAACTTACATGGTGACATTGGAAGCCATCTGTTAAAAGTGCTCAAGAATACAAGATGGACAGTGACTATGTCCCTGAAGTACCATATGGAAAAGAACTGACCAAATTAGGCACTTATTTTCTTTTTATCAGCAAAACATAAACTTTTAGGTTTGTTTATTTGATCAGCTAGCAATACCTCAACTAAGATGTAGCTTTATCTGAAGAAAATTTACCATCACATTATAATTTTTTTCTTTCATACTTATCATAGTATTTCTGTAGTTATAAGCACTTCCCTAGAGTATATAAACAGTATATAGCAGATACATTTATATTATAGTCAACCCAATTTTTGTTTAAGAAAAAACATCCAATATGGACTTCCTATGGCCATCATTTAAAAACCATAACAACAACAACAACAACAAAAATCAAGCTCACTGGTGTACAGCATAACAAGAAGCCTAGGCATCTGTAACAGTAGAGTGATGTTCCAAATCTTTGTCTAGATAAAGTCATTTACTTATTCAAATTTATGGCAGGATTTATATTGCTATCTACAAATAGATATCAATGCTTAAAGAGATTTTATAGCTTTTTGACATTCAATATATTATGCAGGTTTAAACAGCTCTGGAAAATAGATGAACTATCTAAACTGAATAACTTTCCACTTGTAAAAACATTTCTTAAAGTACAGAGCCCTCAGATTTAATACTTAGTCTTGCTTGTTCAAGCATATGGTAAAATGTAGACAGGTTTTTCATTTGACAGAACAATCCTGATATAACAATGCAGTTTTCACAAAGCTAAAGACAACACGAACAATTAGGGGAGATAATTTAAGAAATGTCTAATTTTAATCCTTTTCTTAAGCAATACTATTTTATTTTCATTTTGACATGAAGGCCTCTTTCTTACCCACGGTAAACTTAATTTTTACATGATCAGGGTGTATGTTTATCCCTGAAATTAAAATTTTTTTGAGCCAATTTAAGTACCTGAGATATTACAGAAGCTTTCTTGTATTACTTTGCATATATAATAGCTTGTTTTATTCTGCATTAGGGTCTTACAAGAGTAATTTCAATTTATCAGTTAATAGTTTATATAAAAGCCTGAAGTCCTGTGGACCACCAGGCCTCCAAGGCAGGCATTAGCCATTTGATTAAGCCATTGAAAACATAGATGATGTACATCTTTGATTAATACAAATAATAGAAAATTTCCAAAGTAATGTTTGGTCCTGGGCTGCTTCCAAAGTAGTAATTCACAAAATATGACTTTTTTCATTGGGAAGGTTATAAAAATTTGTTTGTTGGAGGTAGGGAAGGAAATGTAATTAAAGGCTAAATTCAGACTCACATTTCATTTTAACCAAAAGAATATGTGTGATTTGGACACCAGTCACCTAGGCACTTCCTATTTTAAGGCAATGAACGTTGTCAGCAAATCAAATTATCCAATAGCAAAACTACATCTGGCAGAGCTAACTATGCCAGGTAACCTTAAATAGAAGCTTGGGGGTAGTTAACTGTGTTGCAACATTGGGCATTGCTGGTAAGAGTTATCTAAAGTTCCTCTTTGTAGCATTGCTATTAAAAGAAAAAAACGGGAAGAGGTGAAATGAAAACATTAAACTTGTCGGTACATGTGTGTGTTTTAATGTCCCCTTTGCATTTGAACGTGCTAACAACTGCACATTTAAAATAAAGCAACTCTGGGATTTCATTTATATATTAATTTTTTTTTTTTTTTGCTTTTGCATATGGTACTTATAAAATGAAGCTTTAGATCACAGATTTTCTAAGGAAGGCCTGTTATACATCCTTAACATTTGGAAAATCAAGGAACTTTAAATTTCAATTGACTTCAGGTACAGTCTAATCTAAAAATGCCTGATGATATTATTTTTCATTGTTGCTATTAACAATCTGAAGGGAAACTTTAATTTATAATCTTGTCAAAGTAGTATGTGGAAATCTATTTATAATACATTTTTAAAAAATATGTCACACTTTGGAAGGCTGATTCAAACTCACATATGAGGAGTGAGCAACACACACACACACACACACACACACACACACTCACACACACACACACACACAAGCACTCACTCCTAAACCTAGTCAGTTTGGATCTGATAACATCATTCTATTTCTCTTATGGGAGTGAAATCACTTGTAGACAAGATCCAAAGTGAGTCCATCACCTCCAGTAAGGTTGTGATCTACTGGTGCTCTCTGAGGTTTGCTTTGCTCTAAACATTAAATTAAAAAAATATATATTTTTCAATATCCAATACTCAGGGAAAATTTGTTCACATGTATGACAGTCAAATTATCTCATAGGTTCTGTAATAGTCATGATGGTTCAGGAGGAGGCATAATGAATCTTTAAAACAAACGAACAAAAAAATCCTTTAGGTTAAGCTTTGGAGCTATAATAGCTTAGAATTTAAAATTTTTCTGGGATGTTCAGTGTCAGCAAGAACAAACTAATCCCTTCTTCTAATAAGTTAGGTTAGTGTTGCCCCAGCAATGAGTTGATATGTGGTATTTGAAGTCCTTAACTTGTATCCCAAATATTCTGAGATTAGGTTTAATTTGTTCAAATTTATTTGTTCCCTGAAATATGAAAATCATTTTCAGTTTTAGCCAAAGTCAAAACAAGAATGGAAACACAGAATGGCAGAGCATGAGATTAAGAATTTCATAAAGCTGTGAATTAGCTTCTAAACAGCCTGTATATGATACCCAAGCATATTAGCTTGTTCACCCCAAGATGGTCTGTCTTGTAACTGAAAACCTTTTGTCAGGTCTAAGTAATGGTTTGTTTTCTTAACCTGATGTTGTTTTAAAGGGCAATACCCAGATGTTCTGAGTTTGTGATAAAGGGAAAATTAATGAGTCTGTCTGTCCGACTGGAACTTACTTATGAATCTGTACAGATGCCAACTTCAGGGTGAAGTGTGATGTTCCTGGTGCACAGAAGACTCACAAACATTTCAAAAAAACAAAAGGTTTTAATTAATGTTTCCTTTATGTATTTTTCTTTTGTATAGTCTACCAACAAGTAGATTTAGGCATGTTCTGGGATCCCTTTAAACTTAGATCTGTTATTTCTTCTCCTTCATTTATAAAAACTTAAAGCAATTGCCTCTGTTGATGTAAGTTGGGTTTTGTTATGTTTGTTGCTTTAACCTTAATTTTTACTGTAAGCTCTGTAAAATAAAATTAAGATCTCTCTTGTTTTCCAAGTTGTTTCCCTCTAAGAGATCCCTTCTGTCTTTTTCCTAAGTAAAAAGACTAAAAATGTGTTTGAATAGAAACTATAACAATAATGACCTTGGCTGAAGTTTTGGTTGAGCGTATCCCAAGTGAGTCAAGAGAAAAACTCTACCTGAGGTAAACTGAAGGTCACTAGAGCCTTATGAAAGTATTTTCAGTAAAGCTATTTCATTTCATTTTTTTCCTTCTAAGCACTGAACATAAGAAATTATGGTATAAACATGTTCTGTGTTCATCATCTCTAGACATGTGACATATTGACTGACATTCTCTAGCTCCAGGTAGTCTTTCTAATCTCTGATTCTTATCTAAAAGCTTGAAATGATCTTGTTGAGTTCGGTTCTCCTTTAACTATTGAAAGAGGTTTGTAGGTAAATCTCACTTATAATAATAGAGCCATGTGTGTAAATCATTGTAAGTGGAGGTGAGACAGAGTAAATATACTGGTTTAGAAATTACAATGTATAACACATTTCTTATACTGCAGGTCATAGTAATTTTATAGTGCAATTAATTAATCCAAACTTAGTGACTATATTCAGAAAAGATGCTATCTTTTATTGATATCTATAGAAGTAAAAAACTTTCCACTAAATCAGTCACAGAGAAGTGATATCTCCAGGCACCAGCTCCCAGGAAAGCACTGACCACAACCAGGATGCAGATAATGAAACAGCCTGCTAGGCACTGTTTGATCTAAGAGTTCCCTGGGGACATTTACCTTTATGTAGGACATTTACCTTTGTGTAGGACATTTACAGCCAATATCTGCTTACTGTAATCTGTTTGCTTGCTTGTTCAGAAGACCACCAGGATATAGTCTTAAGCTTTATAAACTGCCTCCTCTGGAAGCTCGAGGCTGATCTCCTCTGACACTGTGTGGTAGAGAGTCAGCTGCCGGCCTGCTAATAAAGGCTCAATTCATCTCGATTGGCTCCGTGGGTCTTAGAATTGATTGCGCCACATCAATATCCAACCATATACTTTCGAAATTTATGAATGTCTGCATATTAAACTATTTAAAAGCCAATCTTCTTTATACCTATCACTTTTCCTAAAATACTTATGAATGTGTTCAGCAAACATACCCTAGAAATGCTAGATATTTGACATAGAGTGTTTTTAAAAAATGAGGTTTGAAACTACCCTGGCTCAAAAGAAGGATATCCTGAATTTCAGTATTTTTACTGATCTTTTAAAAGAAGTTGTTTAAAAGCATTTTTTCTTTCTAAAATAGAGTAGATTTTTATTGTGTCAATAAACACTTTTATTCCAACTTTTGTGTGTGTGTGATTTCTAGAACCTATTTGATTTCATTTATTTTTATTTCATGGGACATGATGGTGCTAATAGACTAATTGTAAGGAGTAGGAAGGTTGTGAGAGAGGGCTCACTGTTTATTTTTCATAGGAATATTTTTCTATAAGGTTTGACTTTATACTTTGTGATCACAATAGTTTGAGTATATGATTATGGAAATAAATGTTCAGAAAAATATATCATTTTTGTTTTATATCATGTGCTTAAACTTAATTAAAAATTGTACAAGTATTTGACCCTATGTATCAAAATAGGACATTATTCTAATATCATGTAAGTGTATGTGAAAATAAAGTTTGAAGTCCCAATCTAAATGAAACAACCAAACCATATCATAACTTTTAAGCTAAGCCTACAGAGAAATGAGATCTGACATCCTGCTTTAGATGATATAACTAATCTAATTTTTAGCTTTAATTCATACAATTTAACTTAAAAAATTATATCTCTACTTCCTTATAAAAATAATTTGAATCATATTGCATACATTTGACAGATTTTTCCCCATTTTAACTGTTCTTTCATAATTTTTTTCATTCATATTTAATTTTTTCCCCTTCAAACCAGTAAAAAAGAGTGAGGTTATTTAAAAATCTATGCTTCTATGATTTTCAGTTTAATTTTCTCTGTCCCCAAGCTTGAGACATCTAAAGGAGTATCTAAAAATGTAGGATAAAAGCCCAAATTTTAATCATTAAGACATCTTTATGAAAAGAGAAAGAAAGAGAATATAAAATAAAGAAGAGAAAAATGTTACCATTCACATATTTTACTACCCAAAGGTTCAGTGTCCCTGGGGTGTGGTTGATCTGTAACCTTACTTATACAGCATTAGCCATTTAAATATATTCAGTGAGTACCTCCTTTCTCACCATTTGTCCTATTCTAGACAATATTCCAGCAACACTGCCCTTCTTTTACTTCCTCAAACTTGTTAAGCTTTTTCTCATGTAGGACCTTTGCCCAGGACATTTCCTCTGCCTGGAAAGCTTATCCATTTTATCTTTATTAAATTTAAATGTCCAGATGAACAAGAGAGAGACTGGGGGGGCGGGGAGAGGAAGATGGGGGGGGTGCGTAGATTTAAATCATTTCTTTAATAAAAATAATTAATTAATTTTAAAAAAAGTTAAATGTCATCTCTTCTGAGACATTTTTCACCATCTAAATGTAAAATTCCTATTATCTCTGACATCATCTTGTTCAATTGCCTTCAGGGCACTGATCACAGTATATAATTGATCTTTATTTGTTCACTTGCTGGTTTAATGCCATTTTCTTTTGCTAGACTGTAAGTTCTATGAGGACACAGTCTAGTTTATAGCTAATTCTGAACCCAAAGGCTAGCACAGTCTCTGGGTCATAGAAATGATTAATAAATATATTTTAATTAAAAGATATTTGAGCACTATGGCATAACTGAAAAAAAAAAAAAGAATCTTGTTTCAAGAACCCCAGACCTGAGTGAGACAAAACAGTAACATGTGAAAATTAAAAACAATATTACAAGATAGCATATCAATGACTGCCACAGTAAAAATTTGACAAAATGAGAAATTATAAAAGTTTGAAATGGTCAAGAAGGTATTAATGGAGTTGGCAAGACTTGAACTTTGATGAAAATCAAGATTTAATGCAGATAGATCCATAAAGTGTAAGCCAATCTCATGATAGAGAAATAGGTTTTATTCATTGAGTAATTCAACAAATATTTTGAATACCTATAATGTTTTAGAAGCTAGATTTATAGCAGCAAACCAAACAGACAAATTCTTGCACTCAGGGAAAAACAACATGCACTGGCAAATTTTAAAAAAATTATTACTCTTTCTGTCTCAGTTACCTTGTTTATAATACTGGGAGGAAATAGTCCTTTGAAGTGAACATTGTATGTCCTACCTAGATCTTCTTGTTTTTCTTTTATCAACTCTGTGAAATTCTCTCCCCAGTTTCTGCATACTTTGCTGCTAAACACTACCAAATTTTTCAAGTTTCTGAATCATTGTATTTGTCCTGGTTGCCTAATTGGAACACTATATTTAAAAATATTATTTGATTGCTCTCTGGATCCAGGACAATTATGACTGGTAAAGAAATCTATGATTAATTTGTGGTGTTGCATTTGGGTACAAGAGGGAGGAGTTCCAATATAAAGTTATATATCTCCACACATGCCAACTGGAAGCTAGGACCTTAATATAAAACTTTTCTAATGATGCAAATTCAAGTATGAGGTCTGGACTGTGTTCAGAGCAGTTTACATGGAGAGAGAAGAATAGATGTTATCAACGTTATTAAAGAAGAATCAGCATGCTTATGCTTTGTTAGCTGTCTGAATGAGGGTCATTGGTTATTGAAGGAAGGGAACAAGAAAAGAAGCCAAGTTAATAAGGAGATCTGAAGCCTTTTGGCCTGGAAAAATAATATCATTGACAGAAATAGATAGGTAAATATGTTAAGCATGGAAGCTAATTTAAGAAAAAGATGATATATTTAGTACAAGTGTTATGGACCGCACCCGGACAAGATGACCTCAGAGCCGAATTAGAATCAAAAAAGAAAATTTTATTACGAATTCAAATCCGGGCTCAAGCCTCCACTGCCGCAGCAGCGAGAACAAGAGCCCCGATCCTTAGCATGGGGTTCCTTATATTAGGTTTATGGTGGGCTAACTTGGCGCGCGTGGGACAGGTTGCAGTTCCTTATTGGCTAACCATACGGCCTGATTATGGCCTGACCTTTAAGCAAACAAACAGGGTGTCTGGGTGGAGAATTCTGGCCCTTGGTTGGAGGGGATTGCAGTCTACCTTGCTGGGGGAATTTAAAATTTTCCATTCCACCATCTTAGATCTTACATCGCCGTCTTAAATACATAAGTTCTCATGACCCATTACACAAGCAAGTCTGATTAGATGAATTTGAGGAGTGTACTGACAGTTGGAGATGGTATTCAGAGTAGAGAAGAGGATATAAGTATTGGATATAGGGAATGATAGGAATAGGGTGTTAATATGATTATGCCAAGGTCTTAGTAACATGTGCATGCTAGCTTAGTCCACTTCTCTTCCCTGTAAGACTTTCAAGGGGATAACTGGCAAAGAAGGTAAAATGACATTTTTTTAGTAACAGGAACTTGCAACCCAACCCTAGTACAGAAGATAGACTGGAATCAGTAATACATACCATTACTTAAGCTCACCTTTAGCTAATCTTTACCTAAACTAATCCTTACTTAGTCTTTTTCTTTTTTTTCCTAGCTCCCCTACACCCACCAAATATATACATTTAGTAACTAACAGAACTAATTAGACCCAGAGAGTCTAATTAGTCAATTTCATAGCCTTCTTAATTGGAACTTTCGATCTTACTATAATACCAAGGGAAAGAGTTTCAGTATTGCAGGAAAAGAAGTCAGAGACAGAGAATATGAAAGGGTACTTAGCTACAATGCCAAAGGCAGAGATAATCTGAGAGTTCAAGATAAGGGTGGGGTAAAGGGAGGTATCAAATCTAACCTAAGATCTTAACATTTTAAATGCATTGAAAAGTGATTACATACTCTTATCATTCTGACCTTTTGGAAATCCCAACCCTAGGAAAGGTAAACTAATTCTTGTCTTTTGATTTTAGCCTCAGACCTCTTAATTGGAAAATAGAAAGACAAGAAAGGAGGTGCTTTGTTTCTTTAAGGACAACTTATTTGGAAAACAAGAAGATAGACAATATAGAAAGCTTAGTCTTCATTTGTTCTTCAAACTGGTGAGTACGAATAAGAGAAAAGTTTACAAAGGAATCAATGACTGAGCAAAGACATAGTGTGCTTACCAGGAGTCAGGGAAGGGTAGCACAAAAAGTTTATGCCAACAGTGTTGTATGATGCAAAGATGAAGGAGAAAGAGGTCTAAGAAATGACCTTTGGACCTTTGGATTTGACAATTCAGAGGAGATGGTAACTTTTGACTGGTAGTTTTCCTGGAGTAGCATTTCCTAAAAAGTATTAACTATAAGTATAACTGGATGATAAATATTGTGAAATAATTTAATATTCATATTAAATGTAACTGTATAATTGATGCTACTTAAAATGTATAAAGCAAGGGTGAGTCTTCTTGAGCAAGAATTTCTGAAAAACTGAATAACAGTTTCCTCTTTGAATTCCTTCTCAGACCTTTGACTATGCATGTATAAATTCTGGAGCTCTCAGTGCAGAGGATAGAATGGATATAGAATCTCTTTTCCTAACTTGTTTACCACTGAACTCTTCATATTGAATGTCCTGTGAGGCCAGAATGTTGAGGAAAACACTTTGGGAAATGTTTAAAGAGCGTATTTAGTGCAGAAACCAGATTATGAAAAGTTAAAAGTGTTAAGAAAGGTAAAGAAATGGAGATTAATGTGTAAACTATTTATTTGTGAGAGATTGAATATACAAAAGAGACAATGGTCTACCTGCCCAGGAAACTGCCCCCTTTATCCACAATAAACCTGGAAAGTTAGACTGCTAACTTTCAATCCAGAAAGCAAAACAATAGCTTCAGTAGCAATAGGTTCCAAATGTCCAGGACTTAATTAATGATTGACAGCCTCTCTAATTTTTCTCCCCACTTCCAACTTAGAACCAACAAGAAAAAGTAAAAAATTCACCCCTAATCAATCACATAGGATGCCCAACTTCCAGTTAAGCCCGTTTGCAGCTTCCTCATGCTAATAGCCTCTGATCAGGGCGTAACTTTCCTGTTTTTCTACTAAAAATCTTTTCCACTCCTGCCTGCCTTTGAGTCTCTGTCAAAAAGCAAGTAATGGTGCCTGACTCCCTTGCTTAGCATAAACAGCCTTAGCCTTTCTCATTTGGTCAGCATTCATTTTTTCTACATTTCTAAATACTGGCTGTTATTGAAAGAGATTAATTACCATTTAAGCCTCATGAAATAACATGTTTGGGTAAAGGGTTAAATTTCATGACTATGTGTTTGAAAGGAAAAATACAGAAGTCAGTGTAAAGAAAAGATTGGAAGTACTCTATATGGAGCACACACACGAGAGAGAGAGAGAGAGAGATAGAGAGAGAGAGATTGAAAAAGAGACAAACAGACAGATAACACTTGACAGGGCATGGTCCCAAAGGGAGTAAAAATGATGAATGAAAATAGAATCCTGAAACACAAAGATGATGGAGAGACATCATTTTACTTCCTCACCCTCTTTCCTTGACCTATAGACACAAACTGAAGCACCTGAAGCAAAGCTTCTTATATTCCATCTGGCACAGTGAAGCAAATAAGCTGAAAACAAAGGTTTGGCCTTTTAATTTTTTTTAGTTGCTTTGAATTGTCAACCGGTTACTTGACCATAAAATAATTTTGTTTCCTCAATAATAAAAATAACAATAATAGTTTAGAATTAAAAAAAAATGATTCACATGGAATGGTTTCAATGTCTCTATTAGATTGCTTTAAGGTCAGTATGAATCAGTTGAACCTGTTCTTAATGTAATGCTAACTAGGACTCTCCACCCTGCTTCTCTGTTATTTTCTTCTCCTCCCAGGTTTCTTTTGCCAAGAAACCTTCCACATCTCCACCTCTGCTATTGATAAATCTAAACCAGTCTCTCAACAACTTCCCAGCAAAAGTATTCTCTCAAACTTTATTTGATTCGAGTTATCCTTGTTCTTAACAAGATAAGATGGTAGTTCCCAACTACTCTCTTATTAATTTAGCCCAGCACTTGGAATGGTTGGAATCCACCTAGGAGCTTCTTAGGAATGCAAATCATCGGTCTCTATTCCAGACTTACAGTATCAGAAGTTCTGCAGAGGAGTTTTGATAATCTATGTTTAAATATGCCCTCCAGGTGATGTAGAACCTTGAGAACTGTTTTAGGGCAGTTATTGGAAAACTACAGCCCTTAGGCTAAATCCTGCTCATTGTTTATTTTGGTATAGCCCAGGGAGCTGAGAATGATTTTTACATTTTTAAAAGATTTTTAAAAATAAAAGAAAGATGATTTTATTACAGATAAAAATTATAGGAAATTCAAATTCCAGTGTCAATAAGCAAAGTTTTATTAGAATCCAACTACACCTACATGTTTACGTATTGTTCATTGCTGCTTTCACAGAACCAAATAACTGCGGCCATTACTGGCTCACAAAACCGAAAATATTTTTTATCTGGCCCTTTAAAGAAAAAGTAGGACATCAGCTTCCTTGAATTAACCATATATGTTGATGATAAGCACTAAAAATTTACTTCTCCTGTGTCCTCTTCTACTTCAGAGACTTTATGTCATGGGTCCTAGAATCCAATGGCATTTTCTCTATCAGACTCCTTTTATTCCTCAATGGCAGGCTCTTTAGGATTGCTTCATAGCAAGGAAACTGTCTAACAAAGGGATTCCTCCACCTTAGATGTAATTATTACAGTTAAGTGGCTACGAATTAAAGCAGCTAGAGACATTCTCTGAAAATATCTTATTGCTGGCTTAGTCAAGGTTCTCCAATTTTGCTGTATGTAAAATTGCCTTATGGAGCCTGACAAAACTATAGCTTCTTGAGGCAAATCCCAGAAAGTCTGAATGGAGAACTCTGGGTTGAGGACTAGGAATTCACAAGCACCCTAGGTGTTTCTGATTCTGGTAGTCTGAAGAACAGACTTTTGAGGAACATTGAAAATAATTGAATTATGTAAGTGTTCTTCATTGCCACAGAATAGAGATAAATTGGCTTTCAGGTTGGAGCATGGGATTTGAGGTTAAAAAAGTAAAAGGGAGAAAAACTTCCTAAAAATGTGAATATGTAAAAACTTAATTGTATTACAAGGTTATCCAAAGCAAGCTAGATTTTCAGGAATCTGAAGCTACTGTGAAGGAGGGCATCTTCCTGAAGTTAGAGAAATGCCCAATATATCTTTTTATTCTCTTTAGTTACCTAAGATTTCTTTGTAACATAGCCATTTTCAATACTTCACTCTTAATGCATTTAAGGTTTTTCTATACAAGAAAAAAAATCACCTTATTTGTAGCATTACCTACAATTTGACCCAATTGTATTCAGTGGAGCATACATTGCTCTCTTCTCTATTAACATTATGAACTCCCTTTTTCCTATTTTGTATCTCATTTCTCTAAATTTAGTAGAACTGGGACTTTTTGTGTACTTTCTGCCTGAGGCCTTTCACATTAAGAATGAAAATCTCAATTTAAAGAAAGGCAAACTTAAAAAAAATAGTTCCTAAAATACTTATCTTTTTTCACTTCTCTGTATTTCTAATTATACTTACTTTTCTATAAATATTAGTAATATGACTCAAACTTTTCAAGATATCTTTTAGTAGAAAGCCTGCTCTTAAATATATGTAATTGTACAACATTTAATTATAGAATGGGTATGCCATTCTTAAAAGTTTTCCTTCTTCCCTGATAATAGTTTGATAATTTCAGGTGGCATTCTGCGTTTTTTATTTTCATCATTGAGTGAACTTTTAAATAACTATCACAGTAAAAACACACAGTAGTTAATTTTCTTTTAACACAAATCACATAAAGAATTGCACAGGAAAATTTAGTAAATAATTTCAGATGTAGATAAGAATTTCCAGCCACGATCTCAGAATTATTTTGTTCAACAAAATACTAAGTAAATAAAAGGGCACCCCTAAACTGTTCAATCTTGGGGTCAATAAGCATAATTTGAAGTGAAGAAAGATCAACTTGTCCCTATTCTTTCAACATAACACAAGCTCCACCAGGAAGAGTGAAATGTTCTTTACTTCCTTCACTCACACTCTCCCACCTGCCCTTTTGCCAGCAAGTAGAGGGAGATAACAAATTATGTCAGAAAGGTGGGACATAGCAGTGATCTGCACAAAGCCTGCCTTGCACTGACTCATTTCTGAGGAAGCAGCATACTTCTATGGCAGAAGGCAGCTATTTATTTGTTTGTTCCATGCATGTGCTTTTCCAGACTTAACATGCACCATCAGCCTCCTGAGTGAGTTCCAGAAATTTGAAAAAAAACAAAAATTAAAAAAAAAAAACATAAAAAACACAAATTGAATACACATGGTGAAACCAAGCTTCTATCCAAGACCGCACAGGCTCCCCACCCACCCAGGACTCCAAGTCCACACCACACCCTTATGGTTTACACAACACCTTTCTTCCAAGGATCCCAGAGAACTGCTCCAGAACAAAGGAATTAGACTAAGGGAAGGATGTGTTTGAGTTTCCTTCTAGACTAGTAAAAAGAACTACTAGGCCCTCTAGAGTTTAAGGCCACACAGGCAGTCTATGTATGTAGCAAGGAATCAAATTAAATCTGAAGCCTCTAGGTGTTCATTTTTCCATTTTAGGAAGTCCAAATCACTTCTGATTATTTTTATGCTTAGGGAGAAAAGTACAAAGTGAGAAGATTTTTGCCTTTGAAAATATATTCCCTAGCACCCCATTTCTGCCTCACTTTTTTTCTCCATTTATTACACTCCTTCCCCAAATATCAAGTGCTCTCATGCTGTCTTTTTCTCAGAAGAGCTATAATCAAATTGTTTATACTAAGGTGTGCATTGTATATCCTATGTATAGTCACATTTTTTTTAAAAGATTGTACCCTAAAGAATTATTGTAAAGCCAAAAGAAATTATTGGAAATAAAAGAATTTGATAAAATTATTGGTGTAGATGGAACTTTTCAACAACCTACATGTGTATCACCTACCATCTCTGTCCTCTTTGCTGAAAACAAGGCTTAGACCATCTAGTAAAATGTATCAGCTGCTCTGTCTTCTTGTACATGCCATCTTCAATCTCAAATTGTTAAGTGACTGGCATAACAGGTTTAAACATTTAGTTCATACCTCAAATGTTAATAGAAAATATGTAAAAATGTAATATTGAAGACAAGTCCAACTTAGTATCTGATTAAGGCTAAGTTACTAGTAGTTTATAGTATCTCTTTTTCAGTTTTTTTTGTTGTTGTTGTTGCTGTTGTTATTGTTGTGACCCGAGGTGACTGCTGGACTCCTTTCTGCTTTACTTTAGTATCTGGTTTTAATCCACTGAGCTCTGTCCACCATAACTGTTATCTAATCCCATTCTGATGCCTGGTTTCATTGTTTTGAATCTTATCACTATAAGAACTGTACAGTTTGGTGCTTGCTTTTCCTTTCTAATTTCTTTACCCTTTAGTCACAGTTTACTTCTTCTCACCTTCAAGAATAACTCAACATCATATGTAGAACATCCAGTATGAGCCCAAGATAGCAGAGAACATTAAACCATGTTTACCTGGAAATCAGTGTGTCAGAACCCTTGATCAATCAAGGCAACCTTCTACTCTACTGCAATATGTTTGGTAGAAAAGGCAAATGCCAAGAGGACAAGCTATTATTGTTAGAGATTTATAATTATCATTTTTATGAATGAACCCTAGATATGTAGAAACATTAGCTATTGAAATAGGATCTTAGATATTATGAATTCTTTCTGTAACTAATACTAAAACCCTAACAGGTGAAATTAAATTTTCCAAGATGCTAAAGCGACTTACAAACTGAATCAGAATTAAACTTTAACATTTTAAGTGTCAAGACAGTACTCCTTTATTATACTATCTACCATGCTCATTTCTTAAAGTACTACTAAAAATAATCTTCAGAGAAAAATGGGAAGGGGAAAGGTAGATGGGGTAAAGGGTCAAGTATTTGGTGATGGAAGAAAATGTAACTTTGGGTGGTGAACACACAATGCAATATACATACAAAAAAATCCCTGTTTTGATATGAGTTCCCAGCTCCATGGCACTACTCTCAGCAGGCCTTCGAGATGCTCAGTCAAACAACTGTAGATGGGCCTCTGGACACATACTTGACGTTTTTACTTGTATTAGATAAACAGAGTTAAATCCACCAAAATTGAGAGTTTCCCAACTCCTCCCACTTCTGCTTTGAAATCTTCACTTTATATTGTAAAGACTTTTCACTCCATAATTTCAGTTTTCTCAAATTCTGGTTGGTGTCCCCATACCTTATATTAGTTCTGCTTTGGGTAATTTTGTTTTTAGAAGCGAAGTGTTCTCTCAATTACTATAGCTATTTGTCATGGCAGAACATGTGAGCAGGAACAAGATACACACACCAGAAAAGATAAATATGTCATTGTTGTTGAAGTGCCCACTGTAGAAGGTAGGCATGGTTCATTTGGATTGTAATACTAAAATGTTTATAATATTAAAATATTGTTGCTTTTCTTCTGAGAGAACTTAATTATTATTTTTGTTGCTTGGAGAACAGCACTTTGATAAAGGACATGTATTTTCTTGTCACGATCAAAAACAATCAGTAATGTATCTGTCCTTTTCTTAGATGCCTCCTTAAATCTGCATGCTAGCCGTTTTCTTCCGTCTGCTGCTAATACCACAGATTTACTGTTCACCACCCACTCACATGCTGGTATGCAAGCCACATGTGCATACACACATTTTTTTTAATGTTTTAGGACTGAGTAATGAATAAGGTTTTTGCCACGAAATAAAAACAAATGTATCTGCTTTCATATAAATATAATTTGTCTCTTTCTACCTGTGAATAAAAGAATAAATAAAACATTTCTTTTTTCTTCCTCCACACAGTCACTTTTTTTTTTTTATTGTATAAAGTACAGGATAAGTACATATTGGCATTGCATTCCTTTGCAGCACAGTGCTGTCTATCAAATGTTTTATGTAGGAGCAGTTCCACATACCAAACAAGCAGAGATGAACTTCTGGTTCTTCTTGTAAGAGCAACCCTGGAGGCAAATTTTGCAACAGTCCTAAATAAAGATAAATTAAGAGGAGAGGATTTAAAATTCTTTTGAAATGTATTTTAGGTTATAAAACTAGAATTAAAAATAGCTTATTGGATGTTATTCTATTTCTCAAGAAAGTTCATATTCTAAAAAGTCTTTCCCTTTATAGTAAGAGTTAATCTATGCTAGTCTCCAAAATATTTAAAAATAAAGCAAAAATAACAACAAAAATAACAACACAAAGAAAATACTCCAAACCACAAACATTCCTGTTCTTTTAGGTAATAAAGACCTTTTGCTTAAAATGGATTATGTATTAAACTTTTTCCATGCCTTTGCTAGCTTAGCAAACCTTTGTTCTGAATGCTTTGTGACCATTAGTGCCTTTGATTATAGATTACACCACCATTTGATTTATTTTTCTCTCATGGGTAACATATTTCTTTCATTGAGCAACATTCTGAAACTTGGAAATCTAACCTGTTTTAGTCTTAGGAAAGTAACATTCATACGGTAAATTCTCCCCAGTTGGACTTGGTAGTCATTCAACCCTGATGTGGTTGATTTTAGGCCAGGTTTAATTATGCAATCACCCTCCACTCAAAGAGGATAGTAGAACACAAAAGCAATGTATTTAATACTGTGCCAGTTTTCTGTAAGAAAAAATATATTAAAAAATGTTAATATTTAATGTGAAGTAATAATTTCTAAATGCAAATCTAGAGGACAATGATATAAACGTACTATATAAATTAAAAATCAATTAGGCCTGAATCCAGACAGACTTCATTGTGTGTCTCTGCTAATACTCAGAAAAAAAAATAAAATTTTTTATAGTTCTTTTTATCAGGAGGTAAAAGGAAATCAGGTACGTGACCTGAATGTTTTATAGTTAGAAACAATTTGAACATGCCAATACCACCTCTGAATTCAGTTTTTCTTCCAGAAGATTGTGGTTGCTTTAAACATAGTTTCCAGGGAAGTATTTTTTTACACATTCTGAATTGCTTGTCCAGTCATTTTCTTATATTACATTACTCACATCCCCTTGCTGGAGGAAATTCCCTCTTACAAATGTTGTATCACTGGGATGTATGTATATTTATGTAACCCTGCTGGTTCTGTTTCTTCTTAGACAAACTCAATGGCACTGTTTCCTGAACTGAACTCTGTTGTCTCCATTAATATTAAATTCGTATTCACAAAAAGTGAAATGCACTCAAATCTCCCAGGCCTTTTCTTCAAGATCTTTATAGCTAACAAGCTCTGCTCTGATTTGGAGGTTTACTAGAGAGTTCTCAAACTTCCTGGAAAACAGCATTGCAATACATTCATTCAGTGCTTGCAAGACAACTATTTCCTTCCATGTCAGCATGCATTTTCCCTCTATTAATGATCCAGAACAAGGATAAATTAGAGATCCTTAGCCCTAGCTAAAAAAAAGCAGTTCTCCAAATAAACAAGCAGGAGAGTTGAGCATATTAGAGAGCAGAGACCCCGTGCTCCTCTGCTCATTTGAATGACCCAGAAAGGTTAGGCAGACTTCTTATTTTACATGTACCTATGAGGCTCCCCTGCGAATAGCTACAGGCTTGCCTGCCATAATAGAGTAATATTGCCACAGTTCTGCCCTCCAGGTGGTAAGACATTGGGACCTCACGTGTTATCGGACCTATAACCAAGAGGCCAGATTGCAATATATGGGTCTTATGGTGACATGTGCCCTGTCTTTTGTACTTACTAACTGTAGAGAATATTGAGAGAAGGTGAAGGATTAACTGTGGACTAGTAGTAGGTCCACTTTCTCTATGTCCTTAGACCCTCAGACAGAACGTGAGTTTCTGTTTAAATAGAACCAAACATTGCTTTGGTTTTGGCTTGTAAGTGAATTGAAAGGGTAGTGCACCTTAAATAGTGCCAGCAATCTTTTATAAAACATCAAATTAAGTAATGTTATTGCTAGGCTTTCTTTCTCTTTGCTGCCACTTTATATATAGATTCTTGTCCTAACCATGTATTTTGAGATTTTTTGGAATGATTTATTTAATTCACATGTGAGCTAAACTGGACATTTGCTAGGAAAAAACAGTTGCAAGTGTCCCTGTCTTAGTTACTGTCTAAATATTACATCTCTCTTGTTTTTACATAAGTTTCTGTGGTCATAGGTATATTTCCCTAAATATTTAAGTGATAAGAATTTATGCTGTTATTCTTCACCGATTCTCTTAGAAATGTTTTTTTTTTTAAAGGTATTGGGCTGATTTCTTAGTTTTCTTTAAATTTGTGATCTCAATACTGAAAGAATCCTCCTGAATCCCTTTTCATTACTCACATGTACTTGATCACGTTAAGAGGCTTAGAACTATTTGGCAAACTTTCCATGTCTCATGATTTCATGCAAGGCAGCAGTAAAGCAATTATTGTGATATTTCTTTTGAAAAATAGAAAGTTCTCATCTGATTTGAGAGTTGGGTGGAGCTCAGGGTGTGTCTCCTCTGTCTTTTCTTGTTTTTGGTGGAGTCATTTTTTTTACAGAGGAAGTTCATTTATTAGATATAGAAAAGGAAAAGAGTAATCGGAAGATTGTATATAGTGAACTTTTTGGGCAATCATAATTCATTTTTAATCTGTTCTAGAGTCAAAGTCAGGAGACAAGCTGGATTTGAGAACCTTTTACAAAATTGACAGTGAAGGTGTTAAGATGATAGGGTTTGTAGGGCAGCTTTGGTGAGGTAAAAGGAGCCTGGTTGCTTGCACATTAACACCTTGTATCTGCACTTACAACTACCACTTTAGAGGACCGCCCACCCCCATCAGACTCCATTAACCTTTCAGCCCATTTCTTGAAGAGACTACCTTGGTGGCCAAAATAAACAAGAGCCAAAATAATTGAGGCTAGAAAAACAAATGGATGTGGAAGTTATTGTGCTGGGTCAAGATTTTAGTTAGTCATTGACAGAAAAAATGTGGCCTAGAAATCAGGACATAAGCTAGTGCCTCATTCATTTATTCTTTGTAACCAACATATACCTTATACAAAGCAATGCATCAGTTCTCATATTTCCATCATTTATTATTATAGAGAAACACATTTAGAGGTATTTAGAACAATTTATATGTATCTAAAACAAAATTGCAACGTTATCAACAATTGTGAAATTGAAACTTTTCTATGCTAGGGATCAAAACTTCATTTGAGCGTCATAGCTTTACCAATCCAAAGAGAGATATTGGTCTTATTTAATTACTGCTATTATAATATTTTGTTCTCTTTTGATTTTTTTTCTTTTCTTCCTAAGAGGTAGCTCAATCACAATTCATCCCATTGTAAGGTCTGACCTTAAACAGACTTCAGTGATGGCCCCTCGACATGAACCTACTTTCTTTTCAAAGCATTTTAGTAAGCGAAACTGAATCATTGACCTCCCTGGTTGAAAGCTGGTCATTCCAGAGAAGCAAGCTCTCCTTAGCCATCCACTCTGGCTTACTGCAGCTCCTCCTTTTCTCTGGGGCTATCTCTTAGACCTGGCCTGAAACCTTCTCAGACCACTGCAAGTCTAAGAAACATACTCTGTGTTTCTTCTATTTCTCAATCACTTAGAATTCAAGAATCTGAAAGCCCAGATCACTAAGCACACAGATAATTCAAACTCTTTGTTCTAGGCATAATCTTCAATCTCTCATCCCCCCAAATATTATAAGAGCTGCAAACAATATTATTTAAAGGATACAAAATTTATGTTTTTCTGTTTTTTTATTGTACCAAAATGCAAACTCTAGGAATAGAAGAAAAAGTACAGAATCCTGGATAATCTCCCAATGGAGTAGAGATTTGTGTATGTTTTCCAAAAAATCACTTATTTATAACCCTAACTATGAGGAGAGCTTTTTCCCTATAGTTTGACTAGTTTCTTATGCACTTAAATAAAATCAATCATCTCATGTAGTTAAAAATAGTGACATTACAATCAAAAAGAAAACTTTCCCAAACACACACACACACACACACACACACACACACACACACACACACACACACTTCTCCAGTACTTTTATGCATGACATCCCTTAGCACAGTTCCACATTTATAGCCACCACTATATCTGACCCCTCATTCATGAAAACTCCTGCTGCTTAGCCTTAAGCTACTGGGCTCCTGTCATTTCCCACTGAGCACACTGGGGTGGATTTGGGTGTCTTGCCCTCATTTACAATCTGAACAAAAGAAACCCCAGCCAAGAAAGCAGCTGGCACCATAAAAACAGTAAAAACTCTAGCTGGCATCACTGGTTGCCACTGACTAGCCAAATATCCACAGGGAATGGTGCCAATATAGATTTCAGGAACAAAACAGCAAAATAGATTTTTGTCAATAAACATTGATTTGACAAGAAGTCACACAAATCCATCCATACCAAAGGACATGTACATTCATAGAGTTCCAAACCAATGAATGCATTATGGACAAATTGAAAACCTGCCTAAGCTGGATTCATACGTGGCACATGCTCTCCAAGGTCTTCATCTGCCAAATATGGTTATATGTTAAGTGTCAATGTTGCTCTCTGATCTGCTACCAGCTGACAACATAAACCATGAACACCGACAAAGCAAACACATACCATCACTCTGGGGGCGATGTTCAAACTTTTTTGAAATGATTAAAAAAATAAAATAAAAACATTTTGCAGTGAAGCCTAGTAAATACACAGACATATAAACAACAAATGAAATAAATCCAGTGGAAAAATAATCATCCTTACTATGAATGATGCACACAGTTTTATTCTTTCCTTTTTATTTTATTCTGTTATATTCTATTTTATATTTTTAATATTTAAGCTATTGTTATGACACCAAAATTATAATTTATTAATATGTCATAGCAATGATTTTAAATATATTACTCAAGATGATAAACTTTCTCACTCTTCAGAACTTCTTTTTATTCTTTAATAAGTTTTATAGAAAAAATAGCTTTTATTTTCCTTTTCTTTTTTCCTTTTTTGTTATATACAGACACACAGCTATTGCTCCAAGAAATAGGCATTTGAATCTGGCTCAGCCAATCAGGATATACCAGTTACCTGGCCATCATAATGAGCTCAAGACTGGGCACATAACCCAAACTAGTTAGTGGGAGTGCTTACAGAAAATTAAGGCTAAATTACCTGGGGGGGGGGGGAAATGTACTTTTTAAACTTCTGGTAGTTTTGTTACCTATGATATAAAATTAGCCTTGAACAAAAATGTCCTTGGTAAAACTTAGTTAAGAATAAATCCAGATATTTCAAGGATATTAATTTGAGCTCTGGATCTAGTTGTGCTCGGCGATGAAATCACCATAGGACCACCCAGTTATAAAAATCAACTCATTTCTTTAGAGAAAAATTAGGCTGATTACAATTGGGCTTTCAATAAGAGCAATAGGAAAAAAAAGCCTTACCAATACTCTATTGTGTTCAAACTTTTTTGAACAATTTAGTCACTTTGCTCTCTTGTGTATTCTTTTAACAATAATGGTTCTCTCATAAATGATTTTGTAACTCTGAGCATCTGAGCAAGTTTTGATAACATTATGCATAAAATAAAGTTTAAGAAACTTTTTATTGTATTACCATTTCACTCCTTGGCTAGAGCTTACAGTCAGTAAGAACAAACTCTAGACTTACCCCAAGTGCAACCTGGTAAACTTCCCTTTTCACTAGCCACTAAATGCAGCCCCAATTCTGCTGTTCAGTTTTACATAAGACAAGCACCTACTTTCAACAAGCTTGAAAATAGTTGCCTTGGTAATTCAGTGTAATCTCTCCCTATTACCAAATAACCAGCTAAAATAATAAGTATTTTTTTTATAATGCAGTATTTTATTCTATTATTGGCATCCACAGTTCTAGATATTTTACATTTCATTTATTAAGATATTCTCTTACATTTTTTATAATAGACATCCTAACAGGTGTTCAGTGACATCTCACTGTGGTTTTGATTTGCATTTCCCTGATGGTTAGTGATGCTGAACATCTTTTCAAGTCCCAGTTGGCCATTCAGGTATCTTCATTGGAAAATAAATGTCCATTGTTCTTTGCCCTTTCTTTTTCTTTTCCTTTCTTTCTTTCTTTCTTTCTTTCTTTCTTTCTTTCTTTCTTTCTTTCTGTCTGTCTGTCTGTCTGTCTGTCTTTCTTTCTTTCTTTCTTTCTTTCTTTCTTTCTTTCTTTCTTTCTTTCTTTCTGTCTTTCTTTCTGTCTTTCTCTCTCTCTCTCTCTCTCTCTCTCTCTCTCTCTCTTTCTTTCTTTCTTTGTTTGTTATTTTATTTTATTTGTTGGCTATTGAGTTGTATGAGTTCTATGTATATTTTAGATATTAACCTGTTATAAAATATGTGCCTTGCAAATTGATAGTTTCCTCTGTTGTGCAAAAAGATTTTAGTTCAATGTAATCCCACTTGTTTACTTTTGCTTTTGTTATCAAATCCAAAATATCATTGCCAAGACTAATGTTAAGGAGTTTAATGCCTATGTTTTCTTGGGGTAGTTTTAAAGTTTTAGTTCAAGTCTTTAATCCATTTTGAATCATTTTTTTGTGTATGGTATATGATAGTGGTTGAGTTCTACTCTTTTGCATGTGGCTGTCCAGTTTTCTCGGCATCGTTTATTTAAGACATTATTCTTTCTCTATTGTATATTCTTGGTTCCTTATCATCAAGTAATAGACCATATATGTATGAGTTTATTTCTGGGCTCTCTAGTCTATTTTGTGATGAATGTGTCTGTTTTCTGTGCCAATACCATATTGTTTTTGATTACTATAGCTTTGTAGTATAGTTTGAAATCAGAAAGTGTGGTGTTTTCAGCTTTCTTTTTCTCTCTCAAGAGTATTTTCACTATCCTGGGACTTTTGTGGTTTCATACAAATTTTAGAATTATTTGCTCTATTTCTATAAAAAAAATTCCATTGGAATTTTGATTGAGATTGAATCAAATCTGTAGATTGATTTGGGTAGTATAAATATTTTAACAATATTAATTCTTCCAATCTACTAAAACCTTTTCATTTATGTGTATCTTCTTCAGTTTCTCTCATCAATGTCTGACAGTATTGGTGTACAGATCTTTTATCTCCTTGGTTAAATTTATTTCTAAGTATTTTGTTCTTTTTGATGCAATTGTAAATGGTATTTTAAAAAATTTATCTGTCTGATATTTATTGGTATATAGAAACATACCTGTTATAATGCCTATTATCTAAAGGATGAGAAATAACAAATGCTGACAAAGGTATGGAAAAAAAGGAAACCCTTGTACATTGTTTGTGAAGATAACAACTGGTAATTGTTATGAAAAACAATATGGAGGTTTCTCAAGAATTTAAAAATAGAACTACTATATGAGTCAACAATCCCACTTCTGGTTGTCTATCCAAAGGAAATTAAATCATTATCTCAAAGAAATAATCTGTACTTTCATGTTCATATTAGCATTATTAATAATAACCAAGATATGAAAATAACCTGTATTCACTGATGCATAAATTTATCAATAAAATATTATATGTATACTCATGCACACACTCATACACACAATAATATATTATTCATCTCTTAAGAAGTAAATTCTGTCATTTGTGACAACATTGATGAACCAGGAGGTCATTATGCTAAGTGAAATAAGCTAGACAGAGAAAGATAAATACCACGTAGTATCACATATGTGCAATCTAAAAAGAAAGTCAAACTCACAGAAACAGAGAACAGAAAAGTGGTTCCTGAGGGTTGAGAGAATAGGAAGATGGTAAAAGGAACAAATTTTTAGTTATAAGATGAATAAATTCTAAGAACCTAATGTATAACTATAGTTGATAACACTGTATTTTGTAATTGAAATTTGCTAGAAGAATTGAACTTAAATATTCTTACACATAACTCAAAAAAGATGAATATGTGAAGGGTAGATTTGTTATTTAACTCCGTGGGGGAAGCCTTTCACAATACATATGTATATAGAATCATCACATTGTACACTTGAAATATCTTACAATTTTATTTGTCAATTAAACCTTAACAAATATGGTAAGGAAAAAGGTAGCTTCTCTAAGTCAGGAGAGAAGTAGTTTTGTGTGTTTTTTTTTTTTTTTTAACTAGATGTATTTTACCCAAGAAGAAACCAAATAAACAATATTTAATTATTTGCCTGAAATCAAATAGGTAAGGAATTCTATTTAATAGTGACTTGAGGAAGAAGAACCTAGAGCAAAGAGAGTGTGGAGGTGGGGGATCTGGAGAAATGGGTAGGATACAATTGTAGCCAAAGGCATGGAGAGAAATGGTCCGAACAACCTCAAGATCTTGAATATCATCTTAATTCTTGGACCAAGTTTATAACCTGGTATATGTTTTATGTGATATCAAGCTGACCGAAACTAAATGTTCGACAGTGAAGGATTATAAGTAATATAGTTATGTAAATATACATTTATTCACATATAATATTTATTTTATCAACAGTAGTCTGTAGCCTAGATTACATTTTCTTGAGCAGTTTTGCCTATGTTTTTTCTTAATCAATCTACACATTGGCTGTTTTTCAGCATTTTTCCTTCAGCAGTCAGAGGAGTGAGGGCCTCCCACGTCTGTGATGGACAGACCTTTAGCTCATCTGTCAAAACAACCTGCTTGTTCACTGAATGTCTAGTCACTGAAGAAAAATGCCCTTCTGTTATTTCCAATCTATTTTTTTCTCAAAATTCTGGAGATAGCTTTTCCTTTTCCACCCCAAAACAAACTCATGAGCAACAGGGTGCATTTTCAAAGTTAAAAAAGAAAAAAAATACACAAAACTACATGAGGTAGCCTGACATGCACTTCCGGGCGATGTATATGTAGTTTTGGAAAGCTGAAAACTACCGTACCCTCTCCACTTCATTTTGCTATATTCTGTCATTTGTCAATGAACAGTATATTTCTGTTTTCTCCCCATTTTTGATATAAACACACACACACACAATAAGAAAGAATACAGATAGAGAAGGTTCACAAGCATTTTATAATTTAGGCCACAAAAACTTACATGTGCAAAACAAATTGTATACAGTAATGTAAACACAAGTCCTACTGCCAGATACGGTTAACCATCAAAATGCTTTATATTCAGCTTCGTGTTTAAAATAGCAATTATTTGCTCTATTATTTTAAATAATGTTTTTACTCATTTATTAATTGTATTAAATCATTATATTTCTAGAGCACATAGAATGTGGAAATATTTTGTAAAATATTAATTATTCTTTAGTGGCCAAATATCTATTTCACAAGAACACTATCATAAAGAAAAATATATACTATCTGTATAAATGTATTTTGAAAACTGACAGTAAATAAAATAATTCACTGTTTATCATAATATATTTTTCTTTCTGGTTTGCCTGAGTCTTAGACCTAAGTTTGTCATTAACTATTTGGCTTCTTGAAGAAGTCACTTAACTCTCTAAGCTTCAGTTTCCCAATTTATAAATAGATAAAATTGAATTAAATACATAAGATTATGCTCATTATGTAATTCAAATTGCTCTTTTATTGTAGTTCTTACTTTCATTTAGAGTTAAAGTTCTTTAAAGACTGGAACTGTCTTTGATTTTGGTATATTCTCAAAACAATAGCAAGAGACACTCAATAAGTATTTGTCAAGGTGAATTGAATAGGATTATTTAAAACCATTTGCAATCCTAAAAAGGGAATTAGAATTTAAAGAAGTTAGTTCAGTATAATATTTTCTCTCTTCTTGTATCAGGTTATTCGAACCAATTTCAACTAGACTACCTAGATATAATAGGGGTTCAAGGCAGAAAGAATAGTTGAGTCAAAAAAATATATAAACCACCATAACAACATGCCATGCCTATTATTAGGAGTGCACATGCTGACTTTTCCTGCCCCCTATTATGATGCTTTCCTAGGAAGTGGATAATATATCTTTTGTAGAGTAAGATGATATTAGGCTAGTATATTCTCGCAGTTGCTTTTGCATTTTAAGCTTTACCCCAAATGGCTGAAAGTGCTGCTCTATTAAACAGCATTAGGTGTGAGAGAATGTTCAAAAGAAGGTCTGTAAGGGAAAGAATATTTACAAAGTTGTTCTGACTTCCTAAAATCATGTCAAGTTCAAGATTAATTCTATAGGCAGCCTAAAAATCCAAATTCAAGAGATTTGAGTAAGAAAAATACCCTACATCAACTCCGACTCTTACAAACATTGATTTTAGCTCTGCAAGTATAGATATTACTGGAAAAGAGATTCTGCTTTATTCTATGTGTGCCAGTATGTCAGAGGTTTCAGTATGTGTAAATCAAACCCTGGTAATCTTGAAGTCCTAGAAGTGCATTTTATGTGGCTATCCTGGAATCAATTAGCTCTCAAGCAAGCACAATTTTCAAGAATGCATGTGGCACATTGTATAAGTTGTGGGGAGAGTATAAACTAGAAGATATAGTCCTTGCTCTCAGAAAGCTGACAGTTTAATTGTTTCAAAGGCTTGGTTATGACCTGGGAAAAGGTCAGATTTCCCAGGAGTTTAAGTGCCTCAATGAGTACATTTTTTAAAACTAAAATTGCACTCTATTTTAAAGGAAGATATTGTCTGTGAGGAAGATACAACTGTAGGAAAGTCTGTGGGAAACGTACCTGCATTACGGAAGCAACGGCTTTAAAATGCTCTAAGGAGAATAGCTGTCTTTATAGCCCTCACAAGGAGCCTTTCAAAGATCCTCACACTGGATCAGTATGGTGATAAGCAGCATGTTCAACATGAATATTTTTTACTAATATCTATTTATTTTACTTATATAAGCATTTAGAAATGAATAACATTAACATTTTCACATTTCTTCCAGATTCCTTGGCACAATAGATATTTTCTCTTTCTATTGCTTGATTCTGCTACATATCTCAAAAGATGCAGTGGCTTTATTCATTTCTGGCACTGAAAAGAGAAAGATTATTTCTACCTGGGTCAGTCTGTGCATCTTTAGATAATTCAGTAAAGAAATCACATAAAAGCAAGCTGATGATGCTCCCTGGATTCTCAGTGTTCTAAACTTATTGCTTTATTGGTCTAGATGTATTCCTCTCTAGTCATGTCAACAAATCCTTTTGCTCCTCCTTTCAGTTTTCCTTGTACTTCCCACGGGGACCCTATGTCTAGGAATTCTGATCATAATGAGGCACTTCATATTTTTTGTATAAATCTTTCAGCTAGTCGTTAGAGCTCCTGCAATTATCTTAGATTGCATTGAGGTTGATCATTCTTTTTACCTATAGATGTATAAGCTCAAGATATTTCAGTTGCAAGCAATTGGGAAAACAACAACAACAACAACAACATTCATTGAAAGGTCTGAACTTTCATCCAGAATAAATTAATAGTTGGGATCTCCTCTCTATCATCTGTCTGTCTATCAATCAATCTATCTATCAATCTATCTATCTATCTATCTATCTATCTATCTATCTATCATCTATCTGTATGATTGCTATTTGCACTGAAGGAAAATTTCTGGGAGCATGTTGTGATCTCACATCAATAGCATGCTGGGCTCCATTCACAAATAGAAGCTGTCTAGCTGTACTTAATAATTTTTCTCTCTTGTCACATTTGTTCCACTAGTTGTGAGCGTTACAAAGGTGACTAATAAATGGAATGAGAAAAACATAAAAGAAATTTCAAAGTAAAACAAAAGAAAAAACTTACAAAAATGCATACAGTTTTCAAAAGTGAACCGAATGAAAGGACTGAAACTATATTGTCACAATTTTGTGTAGGCTAAATTCTGTGTAGGAGGAACAAATTTGAAGAGAAGAAAAACAAAAGGTTTTCATCTTAAATTCTTTACATATAATTCTTTTGTCTCTTTAAGTTTTCTATGTAAAAGGCGAAACTGCCAGTATTTGTTCATGGTCATTATATTTCAAATAGAATAACTGGACATGTCTTTCACTCCAGTTTGTTCAATACGATTTCATTTCCCAAATGTTTAAAAAAAAGTCTCTTTACCAAAACATGCAAGTTGGCAGTTTCGAAGACACTGCTTTTCATAGTTTATTTATTTATTTATTTATTTATTTATTTATTTATAACATCTTTAAACTAAAAAAAAAAAAAGGTGGAAAAGACATAGGTAATAGCTTAATTTGTTATTACGAGTAATTAGTCTGGTCTTTGAGAATTATTTCTATGTAAGTTTTAAATAGAAAACCATTTAACATATTTATCCTTGTAAACTATTCCAAATGATCAGCAATACCTTCTCATCCTTTTCAAGGCGCTATTTAAAAAATTCTTATTCTGATACAAAAGAAAATTATAACCTATGAGACTATAGAAACTAAAGTAGTATTTAAGCTTGATAGACACTGTAAAAAGGAAAGACATATTTAGTCAGCACATGTTTCTTTTCATTGTTTTGTTTTGATTATTAATAGATACAGATTCTATTTTTGTATGTTGTTGTTAACCTGAATCTTAGTCAGCTAAAAAAAAAAGGAAAAAAAAGAAAGGTAGTCTACAAGCTTTAAAAAACATTTGACTTGAAAGGCTTTTTATATCTTGATTTGAATCATTTATTTACAAAAATTAAATACTCATAACTCAAAAGAATGTTTGTTCTGTAATTTTTGTAAGGTAATATTATAATGTTATCTATATATTTGATTTGGTTTATTCATCCATCTTATTAAATAAAACTATTTGCTGACTTTCTACTATATGCCAAGCACCATCTTAACCTCTGGGAATATAGCAATGAATAAATAGACACAGTTACTGCCATTATAAAATTCACATTTTAAATATATAAATGAACAATAAACAACAGCAACCATAAATATATGTTTTATTGTTTGGTTGGGTTTTAGATAGTGCAATGGAGCAAAATAAACCAAATTGAGAATTAGGGGTGCCAGGTTTAGGATGGGTTAGTAATTGGTCGTTTAATAAGGGTTATCTGGAAGGACCTCACTGAGAAGTTGACATTTAAGCAAGGGATTACAGAAAGTGAAGAAAGGAACCAGGTAGGTATTTAGATATTGCAGAATTAGAAATGAAAATATAAAGGCCTTGAAGTGATGACTCTTTGGCTCTCAAGAGCCAGGAAACAAGAAAGAGGCTAGTGTTCTTGAATTAAGATAAGAGTCATCAGAGCAGTGAAGTCAGAAATATAACAGAATAAAATCATAAAGAACGTGATAAGGGCTTTGGCGTTTCTTAAGAGTGAGAGAAGTGTTTTAAAAATCTAATACATTTTCATCAGGATTACTGTGACAGCCATGTTCAGAAGAGCATATGGTGGGCGGTGTTTACATCAGGAAGACCAATTAGGAAACCTTTTAAAATATGCAGGCAAATTATACTGATGGCTTAGATGAGGGAAATAACAATAGATATATGAGAAATGGCTGGACTTTGAATATTGAAAGTTAAAACCAATAGAATTTGCTGGTGAATGAGTTAGTATGAGAGAAATAAAGCATTAAAGAAGAGTACCTGCATTTAGGCCTGAGCAACTAAAAAAAAATAAATGGCCATTTACTGAGAAAATCATGATGGAAAAAAACATATTGAAATGAGTCAACAAGGATCAGGCATTTGATTTTATATACATTAAATCTGAGGTGTCTTATTAACACTCAAATAGACATGTTAAGCAGAGAGTTGGGTATATAAGATCAGAATTGAGAGTAGATGTAACCAGTGGAATTGTTAACATATAAAGGGTAGTAAAGCCATACAATTACATAAAATCACTTGAAAAAAATGAATAAATGAAGCAAAATAAAAAAATCTTAAGCTTGAATATTTTAGGCCTCCATTATTTTTGTGTGTGTGTGTGTTTGGGGAGATGAGAAAGAACTAGCAGATGAGGCTGAGAAGTTGTAAACAGTGAAGTAGGATGATTTCAAGGAGAAGTAGTGTCCTGGAAGCCACGTGCAGAAGATGTTTTAATATGAAAAATGATCAACCATGTATCTAAATATTTCTGACAGCTCAAATAAGATAAGGACAGAGATCGATCACTGAGTTAAGCAATATGGGGGATTAAAGTGGCCTAGACAAGAGTATGTTTATATAAAGATTATCTAAAATAGTGTTATATTTTAATACCTCATTCATAAATATATTAATATATTTCAATCACTTAGAACAGTATCTGCCACATAGTACATGTGCAATAAATATTTCTTAGAAAAAAATTTTTTTAGATGGGATTTAGAAGTGTCCCTAGAAGAAAATGAAGATAGGGAACAGAATAAAATATACTTCACTTGTGTTCTTTGGCCTAATCAAGTATTGACTTTAACAGAATGGATGTGTTTTAAAGTATATCTGTACTCCCCCTTTTCACTTTAATAAAAAAAGAAATATTAAACAACAACTATATATATATATATAAGATTATTTAGAATCTCAGAAATTACTATTAATAAAATTCTTGATTTTTTTAGACATATAACAAAGTGATAAAAATAGATCTTTTCAATAAAAAGTTTTAAATTGTTATTTTTAATTGTAGTTGCACAGAAAATTATTTATTCAAAGTTTTTACTCTACAAAGTTAATAGAGGAAAGCCTAAAAAGAGAAAGATATCTTTTTTCTTATACAATTCTGTAAAGAGGAAAAAAAAAAGCCAAAAACTATAACTTCAAAACTATGAACTCTTAGTAGAAAGGAGACATATGCTTTAGAGAATTTTAAATTAGAAAGTATGTAGTTTTAAAAACTAATCTTAGTCATTTTGATATTCATTTATATAATAACTATTGAGCACCTAGTATGTGAAAAGTATAATTCAGGGTACTAAAGACAGTGTAAAAAATATTTATTATTTACCTACATCATCTGCTTTTCTTCTTTGCTACAAACCCTTTATTTTCTTAAGGGGAAAAATATGTCCAGTACTAAATACTCACCATCCCAAATTCCCTTGTAATGGGGGGTATATGATGTAACTATGACAGTGAGATGTAAGTGGAAATATTGTAGGTATTTCAGGAAAATTTGTTGCCAACTCCAGCTCCTCTTTCCTTTTCTTCCCTTCTCTTCTTGCTAAGTCTGTGGATGTGACACTTGAAGATAAAGAAGCCATCTTGTAACCACTAGGCAATCAGGATGACAATGAAAGCCTGTATGCTAGGGAAACAGGTCCATTCTCTGTAGGTGTCATCAAAGGTGCAATATTCACTCTAGACCTGGAATTCTGGTTTCCTGAGAAAAATAATCTCTTTTCTTTATCATCTATCATTTATTAAAATTATGGCTTAAGCATACCTTATCGTCAACATTGTTACAGTACAATAGAGGAAAAATGCAGGTGAATATAGTAGTCTGCCTTTTTCCAAGAGGAATATGTTACAAGCCCCTCGGTGGATGCCTGAAACTGTAGGTAGTATCTTACATAGAGTCATGCACTTTGTAATATTTTTATTGAGACAGACCACATATATGACAGTGGTTCCATTAGATTATAACAGAACTGAAAAATTCATATTGCCTAATGATATTATAACCCTGGTAGTGTCACAAAGCATTACTCATGTGTTTGTGGTGATGCTGGTGTAAAGAAACTTACTGCATTGCCAGTTGTATAAAAGTGTCATCTAAATTTGTGTAAGTACTCTCTATGATGTTTGAACAACTACAAAATCACTGTTTGATGCATTTCTCAAAATGTATTTCTATTTTTAAGCAATGCATGATTTGTATACTATTTTTTTCTACATGTATCTACCTATGATAAAGTTTAATTTATAAATTAGGCACAGTAATAGATTAACTGAAACTATGGAAGATGAGTAGTATCTTCATCTCATAAAAAAACACTACTGTACATAATTATACTTCTGGGTTATAAGATTAACAAAATAAATTAGTACTGACATAAGACAGCACAAGAGGTGTCAGCAACTCTGCCTGACGGGCACCAGTAAAAGAGATGTTTAATTTAACTATAAGCTAAGTCTTACCGCATGGGTAGTCATTAACCTAAAGAAGGCAGAGAAGGACATTCTAGGCAGAGAAAACAACATAACACAAAAAGATAGAGTTGTAAATAGCATGACATCGTACACAAATTATGTAAATTTCAGGTGTTCAATGCTGCAATCTAATATCTGTACATACTATAGAATGCTCATCAAAATCTAGTTTTCTTCTGTTACTATATATTTGACTCTATTTATTTATTTTTCCCTCTCTCCACATTCTTCCCCTCTGGTTACCACTCATTTTTGTCTATATCTATGAGTTTTTTTTTTTTCTTTTCTTAATAATAGTCTACTTCCACTCCAGTTTCAGCCACAGGCAGAAAATTTGAGGTCTTTTGGCTTACGTTATGAAGGTTCAATTTAATTTTAAAGGGTGCAGGACATCACAAGAGAATTTAAAACTTGGAATGGCATTATCGATTTATGTTTTAGATAAAGCTAGAAACAATGTAGAGTATGAAAAAAGTGCCATCTCTCTTTCCTTCACATCAACCAAAATAAAACAAAATGAAATAAAACAAAACCAATGTTGAGTAAAATTCAAACATGCGGAAGCTTAAACTGTCACCTAGTATATGAAACATTTATGAGAAAGATGCACAGCAGTTGTTCTGGGTGTCTGTAATAGACCAAACATAAAGAAATAGAAATGGACTCAGATAAAATCAGTAGAGTTGAATTTAGGTTAAAATGGGCAATTGGAAATTTTCTTTCTTTAAATAGCTGTGAGAAATGAAAACAGCTTTAGTTTTGGAGTATTTTTAGATATTCACTTTATTGTGTTGTGATCCATAAAGTCTAGAAGCGAATTATTCCACACTCCCCGAAAACCACACAGCTATTTAGAATAGACACAATATACTAATAATCATCTGCATTCATGATTATTTACTAATATCTTCAATTAAATAAAGATATTATTTATACTAATAGAAATTATTTATACTAATAGAAATTTATTTATACTAATGATTTATTTATAAATATCTATTTATTATAAATATCTATTATTTATACTAATAGAAATCAATATTAGAATAAGTCTTATAATAATTTCCACAATAATTTAGGGTACTTTTTTTTCCTACATATCTTTCAATTTTGCTTGATAAAAGAGTACCATGTTTTAATAAATTTGGTAAATGGGTTTTAAAAAGTTTAATTTATTTTCTAAATTTTTTATTTTTACTGCAGAACATCTTAAAGCCTTTAATAGAGTAATGTTCATTGTGAATCTCTAGTAAATTTATCCAAGAATGTCTTAGTCAGCTCTGACTGCTATAACAAAATACCATAGCCTGTACTGAATGAATTGAAAAACAGACATTTATTTCTCATAGTTAGAAGACTTGGAAGTCCAAGATCAAGATATGGGCAGATTCCTGGCTTATAGACAGCTGCTTTCTTACCACACACTCACATGACCTTTCCTCAGTGCATAAGCATGGAGAGAGAAATCTCTTTCTTCCTATGACTAGAAGAGCACTAATTTCATAATGAGGATTCCAGCCTCATTACATAATCTAAGGGTAATTACTTCCTAAATATGCCACCTCTACACACCACTGTATTGGAGGTAAAGCTTTTATATAGGAATTAGGTCATAAACATTCAGCCCACAAAAAAAAAATTTGACAAAATACATTTTTAATGAATTTATCTGACCATGGAATTTTATTCTTATAAGTATAGCAAAAAGTTATAAAGAAAGCTATGTTATATATTAAATGATTTAATTTTTAAATTTGAAAAAAATGATAATAGGAACTTAAGTTTCTTTAATTATGAAAATCAGAAAAAAAAAAAAACTAACCTACGTTAAAAACAACTTTTCTATACTCTTTATATTTAATTTCCAAACTATGGTATAGGGTATTATACCATGAGAAAACTGGAGCTTAGAGAGGTTATTTTCTCATTGTCTCAAATCTAATAAGCAACTATAGAAACACCTAGGCTACTAGAGTTAATATATACTTTATCTTCCAAGCAGAGACCCATTTATGAGCAAAATGTGATACTAAAGGTATAAAAGCATATAAGTTTTAAAGTATTTAATGACTAATAAATTGGTTCTAATATTTGGTAGACTTATAAAACAGTTCTACTCATAATCATATAGGAAATGATATTTTCAAATACTAAACCAGATGGGATGCTTGGACAAGAGAATAAAACAGGACAATCACAGACAAATAGAATGTCTAATCACCTTAATTCAAGATCTTTGACAAATGAGCTCAATCTTTCTCTCCAAATTGACATCTCATTGCTCTACACTGTATTCTTACACATCAGTTAAACTAGCTCTTTTGCTCCCCATTGAAACCTCTCACTTCCTCACTCTTATTAAAGCCATTCTCTCTTTCTGTTTTCTTTAAATCTAACAATATTCCTCCAGTTCTTTAATGTAAAATGAAAATGTTACCTTTTTAATATCTTCCCTTTCTCCATAACCTACAAGCTATGTTCCCTTCTTCTGAAATTCTCTCATGCTTAGTTCAGACAACTGGCATGACTCTTATCACATTGGCCTTTGTTGCAGCTATTTATGTGATTATCTTCAGTACTAAATTAATTAAGGACTGCAGGAGAATAGGGACTTTTTATATATTTGGTATATCAAGATTTTCTTGTTACCCATATGGTAAATTGTATTCTAGGTGCTAAATTTTTAATTTTTGAATATGTTAGTGGTTGAATAAATGAATGAATGAGTGAATTCAAAGCTTTGAATAAATATTAGAACTGAATTACACCTTATTACTGATTTCTACTATTTCCAATCTTTAGATGTTAGTATGGGATTGAGGGAAAGAATGGGTGAAATTTAGAAAAATTAAAAGAAAAAAGGAGCTAAACTGAATAACAGACATATGAGGTAGGGTATTGCCATATTTATATGGCACCACACACTCACAACTAAATTAAATATTAACATAATGTGAGTATCTATCGTAAAAAACAAACAAAAAAACAAACAAACAAAAACTTGTTCTCAGTTTTTTTGTTTGTTTGACTTTAATTTGTTGCTGTTTAATAGACTAAATCTAGAATTTGAAGCCCAGTAGCATTCAATAGATCTACCATTAGGAAATAGAGCCTATTGGTTTTGCATTTACATTTTTCAACAAATATTTTTCAGTACTTTCTCTGCCCACAGTGGAGCTTGCAGTAGAGCAGTCGAGACATATCTGAATTAAATTATCACAGAAATAAATGTAAAAGAGCTACTGTATTTATAATAAGAATTTGTATGGAATAGTGAGAATATATCATAACATTTTTGACCTGGCGAGAAAGGACAAGTGTTTTTCTCAAGCATTTATGAGTATTTTAGATAAGAAGAAATAAGAAAAATTAATTAGCAGAGATTATAAGAAATAGTGTTTTGTCTGGGTCACCAGCATGTATGTGTTCTATGATAATTAAGAGTACTTGGAGCTTAAGAAATTGACAAAAGTGAAATGAGGTGAAAGAGGGGCCTAAGAAAGGTCTTTAGGGCCATATTAATTTTGAGGGCTTCTAGAAGCAGAGGAAGTCAATCATACCTAGAATAATGTTTCCAAAATTTCACACCCTCTAACAGGTGAAGTTATGTGTCATCTCCTAGTCTAATATGGTAACTTATACACAATAAGAATTACTTTTGCATTTATAAGAATGAAGAGATAAAATTAAAAATTTTGTTAGTGAAAATATACAAACAGCTTTTTTCCCCTTTTTTCCTCTTCTTGCTTTAGCAAGTCCAGAGGCTTTCAGGAGTATGAAAGAAATATTTGTCATATTTTAAAGTCTCTTAAATTCTAAAATGTATATTAGGAAATATATAATCAGCAGTATTTTTGTTTTTGACTTCTATTGAATGGATAATTTTTTTCCGACAAACTTTCAGAACTTTTGGTAAATTGTTCCCATTTACTCATTTTCATTCACTTTCTTCACTCACAAAGACCTCAGAAAGGTGATAGCAAACATCCATCAAATTTTGTTTTCTGACAGAAGATTTCAGATTGAGTCCTGAATGGTCACTTTAACTTGTTTGTCTCTTCCATAGGGCTAGATAATTGCTCTTTGTCAAGTATATGGGACTATATAAGACAATTTCTCTGCTTTCATGGAGCTTCCTTTAAAGATGAAGAAGGCAGACATTAAATAAATTAATAACAAAGAAGATGCTTTCTAAGAGAGAAAGATGGTATGATAAATTAAAAATATGACATATTTTAGGGATTACTGCTTTGAGAGGTGCTTCTGTAATTATAATGGTCAGAGTAAAATAACAAGTATGGTTTGGAAATACTTTCTTCAAATACCTCTGTGGAAAGAACATAGCCACGGGCATGCATTTTAACAGTTCAATGTGGGTTTTTAATTCTTTTTATTTGCTTTGGATTTTCATGCTATCCAGGCAGAATATGTAAAAAGCCTTAAAACCTCTAAAATATAACCAAATAATATTAAAACTCCCAATGAGAAATTTGATATGTTTTCCAGGTGAGAAACACATATTTTTAGAATGTTAAATTTAAGATAGGTTATCAAGTTGGCTCGTCAGCTCCTGACAGTGCAGCTTTCAATGTTATTTGGTTCTCTTATTACTCTGCAATCCTTCTACCAACTTACACTACTACTATATGAACCTCACAGCCTGGATGGATCAACCAGACTAGAGCAAGTAAGATTCATTCAGAATGCTAACTGAAACTGAAACTCTCCTCACAGAGGATGGAAGAGAAAACAGAAAGAGAAAAAGTGAGATGAGAAGAGAGAGAAAATAAATGAGAGAACAATATGGATAGGGAAGGAGAGAGACACAGAGCAAATAGAGCAGGTCATGCGGGGCCCAGAAGGTAGACAGACGCCTGCTGTGCAGGGCGACTGCCCAGGGTGTGAGGGCAGGTGCTTCCTCTCCACATGGTTGCCCAAAGGCTTCAGGACCTTACTCTTTCTATTTCAATCTTCATACTTAATGGACAGTGGGGAAAATAATCATTATTTTATGTTTATTTAGAACTCAGGCTGGGAACATTTACTACCAAAGCCATAATTGAAGTCAGGTTAAAGTCACAATGATCATTATAGACTGTGCAATTAATCCACATTTCTAAGTTACTGACTAAACTGAAGACAGGGTTATAACTAGTAACTCTATCCACCTCTACATCTATTGCATTCCTAGAGATAGTATATTAATTGAAGAACAAAGGTGGGAATGGTTAAGCTTTTACCTGAAATTTCATTTTGATTCCTCTTCTCTCCCACTCAAAGAAAGAAAAAGAAAAGAAATCAAAGAAAAATGCTTCCTTATAATCTAATTTGACAAACAAATTATTTCATTGGGAACATTATGTATTTCCTCTTTACCAAATAATTTCTTAGTTATTTGACCATATGCAAATTAGTTAATCCTGCTGGATCTCAATTTCTTCAGCTGTGAAACAGGTATACTAAAAATATCTGTCTCATAGATTGTTAAGAATATTAAATGAGATTATTTGTATAAAAATTATATTATAAAAATATTCAATAGATATTATTACCAAAGTAATTTTGGATTGCGAGGCAATAGGAGTGTAGGAAGATCTCATTGGGATAAAATAAAACAGGCTTCTGAGTTGGGTAGTTGGGTCTCAAGGAAAAAATTAAAATGTGTACTTTTTGTCTGGGAGCCTATGAGAAAATCAAGAAAGTGAAAATATTTAAAGGCTAGACAGAAAAAGCAGCATTCTTGATGGAGGCTGAAATGAAACCAAAAGAAAGGTAATGAAAAAAATAAGAAAAAGTCAAGAGAAGAGGGCATTTAATCAAGGTAGATTAATAATAACAACTACTAATGTATAAGAACTAAAAGATGTCCCTTTTATCAGCAAGATCTTGGTAATACTGAGAGGCTATTGCAGTGGAGTAGGGAGGGGATAGTCTGAATTGCTTTGGTTTTAGAAGCAAATAAAGTTAATGAATTGAAGATTGTGAATATAGAACATATTTCAGAAGTTTGGCTATAAAAAAAATAAAAAAGACGAGGAATGTTTGGAGAGAAATTTGAAACAAATTGTGATGATTGCAATTAAATGTGTTCTCTAAACTTGTATATAGTATATAGTATAGTACCCTCCAAAGAGGTCCATTCCCTAATCCCCAGAAACTATAAATAGGTCACCTTCCATGACAAAAGCAATATAGCAGACATAATTTAAGTTTATAAATCTTAACATTGGAGCTAATACTGGATTATCCCAATGGGCCCAATCTAATTACATGTGTCTTTAAAAGAAAACAACCTTTCCTGACTGTGGTCTGTGAGAGAAGGGTCATAAAAGTGCAGTTTCTTACTTTGAAGATGCAGAAAGGGGGCCACAAGCCAAGGAGTGCCTCACATCTAGAAACTGAAAACTGTTTCCTTTGTACCCTGTTTGGCCCTCCCTCACCCCCATCCCCACACCAAGTCTGGAAATGAAAATGTCTTCTCACTATTCCTCCTCCCTTGGTGTTTTACCTTCATCATTGGATACCTTAACCCTACTAAAACCTCTGTGAATTATCCAATTACTATACTCTCTTCCATCAAACCCTGTGTGTATCATCAGCAGCTACCTAGACCTTGGATAAAATTGGTTTTATATGGCCCTTGGTTTTACCTTGAGTGAGATGGGAAGTTTTCAGACTATTTTGAGCTCTGCAACTAATTAAATGTGTGACTTTGAACAAGGCACTTAGCCTCTCCCCACTTCAATGTATTTATGTGTAAAATAAAATAATTGCTTTATTAAATCATATCAAAGACTTTATATGTTTTGACGAGTATTTAAAGTCTTAGTCAACTTTACACTGATTACTATGATTCATTATTAACTGGGTGAGTTAAGGATGTGAGTCCAAGGGAGCTACCTTTCCTTGAATCATAAAAAATCTTCCATCCCAAGAAATTCTTAAAAATTTAATCTCTGGAGCTCATTTTCTATCTCCTTTTAAATGCATTTTCATATATACATATACATCATATATAGATAGATTTCATTTGTTTTAATAGTTTTAATTCTTATATTTTAAAAATTCTATATACTTGATATAATTTTTTAATGAAATTACTGAAGTTGTGAAGATAGAGATACCAAAATTATTCTCTAAGTGCAGATTTGATATAGAATGTGCAATAAATAACCACAAACTTTAAAGGATCATATTTTCTTATGTACTTTTCATACATATTTAAAATAATTAATACAAAATAAAAAGACCAAAAGAGATTCTAATTACACTCTTGCAAATTTATTTTGTGTATTAAATGTATGTAAAGTAATTTTATCCACCAGATAGTCATTTTCAGCATTTAAATAATTGTTTAATTTTAAATGTCCTTTTCCTATAATTTTAATTGAACAGAGATAGCAAATTATATTCTCTCATTTATCACTCAATACTTTTGCTCTTGATTTGGCTTGTGAAATTATGTCACAACATTAAGTTATTCGTCAAAAAATGAATTATTTTTCTGAAAATCTACTTAGTCTCATAACTTACTGTTACAACTTATTTCCGTTTTTTGTCTTTGATATTTCTATGATTGACCTAAAAAATATAGATTTTTAAAAATTATATTGGGTGTATTATCCTTCCTTGCCCTTTTAACATTAAATGAATATTTATTTCAACATCAATAGTAGCATTTAAAGGAAAAAAAAATTATAACAGATCACATTCTGCCTAGAAAATGTTAATGAAAGTCAAATGGAATAGTAGTAGCTACTTTTTCCTATAATGTTAGGCATATTTTAAGGGCTGATTTTGTAGGTTCCTAATGTGAATCACATCATTTGTAGCATCATATAGCATTATGTAGAACCTTCTATTGCCTCATTGTTGAATCGCAAACTGTTTAGACTTTAAGAGCCCACACCATAAGATTTACAGAAATTTTACTGATGCTCTTCATCTTATATATAAATATAAATCTTTTTACAAGGGCAGAAGCAGAGAACAATGACAGATGTGGAAAGGTCTATGCAAAGATGCTCTTTGTATCATTACATAAACTCACCTAGCTAGTTGCTTATATACTTGTCTTATGCTCTACAGATTGTATGTACTTTGAAGGTAGAAACAACTTTATGTTTACTGCTGTATACTTTTAAAAATCTTGTCACCTAATATAATTGAAATAAATAATTATGACTATATCTTTCCTTCAAAGGATAATAAAATGTGTGCTTAGGAATCCTATAACTTTTCATCGTCTTGTAACTAGTTACTAGCAGAACAGGATATAGAATTCACATCTTTTGACTTTCAGGCCACTTATCTCTTACCACTCTTCAACTTCCTTGGAACTTCTCTACAAACTTCCTACTACCTATCTCTTGCCTTTAACTCACTTCGACTAATAAATATATTTTTCTTTCCATTTTTTTTAACTATTAGCAATCATGGAAATCTCAATAAAATTTTCCTGGTTCTATTGTCAAGAGAATATATTCACTCTATGCCTTTTTATGTTGTTCAATCCTTGTCTGAAGAATAAAATATTGAACTCATAATGCTTCACATATGTTATGTAAATTATAGTAGCATATTGTATTGCTTTGACCTTTATAACACTCTATAACTTGATTGGCTGACTAGTCAAGTTCATAGTGTTTATAGTCTTGCTTTTACTTGGATGGACACGATGAGGTATTCCAATCTAGCCAATCAAAATATAGAATATCGAAAAGGTCAAAGTAGCATAATGTTTTCTTAAACTACATACAGTCTTCTCTTTCCTGGTCAGATAATGCATTCTCATAAAAATAGAGAAATTGTGTGAAATAAAGTATACCTGAGAATATAGTACATATAGTAAATATTTGAAGTTAATTAAGTTAATGTCAATTTTCTTGTTTTCAAAGTTGATTTTCTTAAGAGAACTACTTAGACTTTTATTAAAGCTATATTATTACAAACTGTTCACTTTTCTTTGAATGTCCAACACCTACAGTAATATTATGTTGTAGTGCTTAATATATAAATTTATTGAATAGATGAATAAAATTGGCAAACTATACTAAAACTGGCTTATTCTCTCGCATTAGCTTTATGATACAACACATTTTTTGGTCTTCTTTGCAGGCTTATCCCATTCTTTCTAAAGTCTCTTGAGGCTCAGTACCAGGTCCTCTTCTCATTACGTTCTTTTCTTCTAGTAAATTAGTTTAGTAAAACATATATTGATTATTATCCATAAGCTAATATCTTTCAAACATATAGTTCTAGAATTCTCTTCTGAGTTCTAGACTCTTATTTCTAATTATCTATTTAAATTTACCAATTGAGTTTCAGGGGAATCTCAATTTTATCATGTTAAAACCAAAATCATGACCCTCTTCTTCAAACTCCTTTTTTTCCCCTCTCAATGTCCTTATTGTAATAAATGGCACTATCATCTAAATTGATTCAGAAGAAGTCTAGGAGTCATTCTTAGATTGACTACCTTCACCATTCTCACTACCATCCAATATCAGTAACTTCTGCCTTCTAGACATTTCTTTAATGCATTTACCTTTTTTATTTCATCACTATCTCTTTCCTAGCCTAAGGTACCACCAGCTCTTACCTAGGGCACCAGATAACCACTTATTGTTGTACCTATATTATTCACATAAGGAAGACAGAGTTGTATTTTCAAAATAAAACTTGACAATGCAATTACCTGTTCCATTCCCTTCCTATGCAAAATTCCATTAATCTTAAGACACAGACAAGATTTTTTAAAATTGTCTACAATACTTTGCACTGTCTAACATCTGCCTCATCCTTCAACCATGCATTCTGATTCTTAGAGTGTTTTATTATTATTATTATTATTATTTTAGGGTTATTTGCTTCTGATTTTATTATAGTTAAAGTCTTTTTTTTTTTACCTTTTCTAGTTATAAGAGTTTAACTCAGAACAAATTATTTGTCCACTAAGTGAGTGGACCTGTTCCCAGAGAATATAAACTCATCTATTATGAAGAAAGCATAACAAGTATAATATGTTGTTTCATTTTCCCTAGATCTACTTTCATTAAATATCAGAAATATCTGTAATATAAGCAAAGAGTAGAATCTCTCAAAACAGATGGATGCACTGAGTTCATAGCTAATCAAACAAAGAACAAAAAAAGAAAAAAAAAGAATATCAATGCCATTTATATCTGTATCCTTGGTTCCAGACTAGAGCTGATTTTTCACTCTGAGATTATTCTTCTTCATGACAGCTCAGGTAGATTAGGGAAGAATAAATAGATTTACCTAATTTTTTTGTCTTTTTCAAAGTCTATGATGTATTCAATATCTGTAATGTCTAGAATTCTAAATTCTTTAATTTTTTAAACTTCCATTCACTTATTAATTTATTATCCATATGTTTATATATTTATAGAATACATAACTTTACATGTTTATAGAACATTGTGCTAGGAATAAGAATATACCAGAAGAACAAGAGCAGACAAAGTTTATAAAGTCAAAATCTTGGCAAAGTATCCTAGTTGATCAAGGAAAGCTTCTTAAAGAAAATGATTTGGAACTGAGATTTTTGCCAAGGAACAGGAACTACTTAGTATGAACCTAATTATGTAGTACACTCCTCTGTCTAAAATCCTCTAGCAACTTTTTTCCTCAAATAGAGAAATTCAAACTTCTGACCATGGCCTTTAAGACTGTTTTCTGGGAATTCTCTCTCTCACATTTTCACATGTTTTGTTTCCCTTTGTCATTGTATTATTAGCTTAAATATCACCTTCACACACTTTCAATCCAATAAAATAGACCATTACCTAAATTATTTTTAACTTTTTTTATTTTATTGTTTTCTGAAATGACTTGTTTATCATCTGCATTTCTCAGAAGAGTACAAACTCCATGAGAGAATAACTTTTGTCTTTGTTTCTCACTGTGTTTAAACCACCTAGGAAGGTGCCCAGCACATAGAAAAAACTTACTAAATAGTCCTTCGATGAATAAATACTATTTAGATGGAAAGAATCTATGTGTGAATTATAACATCTTTCAGATTTAGTGTAGTCTTTTGTTTTCAAATTATATTTAATTTAATTTTCAAAATTTGAACTTTTCTTAAGAATTCTAAAATGATTAAGTAAGAAAATATATTTAGTATAACAAAGACAACGCAAGTCATGCATTACTTTTCCTTATTCTTATGTCCTTCCCAACCATGAAAGAATAGATTTAGATAAAAGTGAATAAATTTCTGTTTACATTTTAAAATTGATTCTCAAAGTAACTGGATTAAGGCCAAACTTGACTTTCTGGAAGTATTTGCCTGTTTTTCTTTTTTTTTTTTTTTAGTTTTTGATCGAGTCAGAGTCATTTCACAACCTTACAAAGATTTTCTTGCCTCTGTGGGTTCTAAACTATGTGGTAGGAGAGACCAAGAATCATTAATTCAGGTGATGAAATATTGTTTGATAAAATCCTTAGCAAAATGGCCAAAGAAGAAACAACCTAGGGATTAAATGAGAAACAAATTTTCTTTCTTTCTTTTCTTTTTTTTTTGCTTTCTTTTTTCTTCCTATAGGATCAATAAAAAAAACTGTGATTTTGACTGTTTGAAGAAAATATAATAAATTAGTAACTTTCTTGTTTTAAGCAGCATTGAGTCTGTCTAAAAACATAGGTGCTCTTGTTTCAATGAAAAACCACTAGTTTTGTTGAATGAGTTAAATAAAATTAACCAAATAATTAACCAAATTTTAGAAAAAGTAATTGGCAACCATAGATTTTCAAAGTATTTTTTTTTCCACAAGGCCAAGTCTTAGATCAAAAAAGCTTTAACATTTTCTGTGTAAGTTACTTTAATGACAAAGGAATTGAACATTCAGATATTTGTGGTTAGAAACCCAAACCACCTACCATAATTAAGTTTTGTGAAATCTCATAGTTCTTTATAAAATTTATAGTTTGTCAGTTGTGAAATTCTCTTCTTAATTGTCAATAACTGATTTCTCATATCTATAAGTAAAATCATGGTGAAGGAAAATGTGATTTTTGATTGCCAGCCAGTCACTGGCAGTTTGAGAGATAGGATTTAGATGTTAGTGGAAAATCGATCTATCAAAGATTGTTGTAGTTGAAAGTAAACTGAGAGACTATAGATCAATTTCTTCTGTTTTAGAGGATAAGTAATTGTTCAGCAAAGTGCCTTTGACATTATTAGCACCAGTAGTTACCCTTGAGTTCTGACTTCCTGTCACACCATCTGGTCTATTTCTCACTGACTCTACACTGATTTCCTACTACTTGTTAATGCATTTCTATTCAATAGAATCTCATATTTCTATGCATTTTATTTAATGAGAAAACACTATAGCATAAGCAAATCATCTTATCAGGTAAAGCTTGTGAAAGATTTGAAGATAGGGATCTCATATTAAATAATCTTCTGAAGACATTTCAACTCTAGTATTATGCTAGACAATATAGAGACTATACTAAAATGGTAAATATAGTAAAGTTTCTCTAGCCCTGGACATTTTAATACTGGATTTATATCCTTGCTGGACAACCATGGTAACTTTATGCATTAATACCGTCTATTCTAAGTACCCTGGTAGTCAATATTGTCAATATGCTCTTAGAAGCACTGTTATGGAAGAAGAATAAAAAATTCTTTCTGCCTTATCAAGTTTTAAAATGCTTGTTTGATGATGTGTTAAACCCATTATCACAATTAAATTTAAACAAAGGTTTTAACCATTTAAAAGTATCTGATTTTTCTCTTAACAAAAACAACAACAAAGATATATGTTCTAAAATGAGACAATCAACTATATAAAAACAGATGGAGGGTAGTTTTATTGGAAGATGAATTGAATCTTCATATATATATATATTCAATTTTATATTGAATATATATATATATATATATTCAATTCTATATTTAATAAGTTAGCAGAAAGAGAATTTATTTCTATACCTGCTTTCCCCCGCACCCCACTCATATGTAGAGATATCAGATCCTTGTTTTATAACCCATGAAAACCTGCCTTGAGACCAGAAGCATATAAAATTAAAATCTGGCCTATAGCTTCTAAATAGTATATATCGGGTCTTTTTTTAGTGATTTGTTAGTCAAAACACTTCTTGTAAATTGCAAAGAGGATTTTGACAGAGAAGAAAAATTTCTATCAAGAGGCCCTAAACAATAGTTTCCTCAGATTTTAAAACCACTCCCCCAACACGTGATTATTCTCTAATTCCCTGGCTGTGCAAGTAACCATTTAATTAGACTCTAAGGCAAGCAACATTGTGTCCATGGTAACAGGTATAAAAAGAACTTAAAAAAAAAAGAAAAAAGAAAAATGTGATAACTGAAAATGTGTTTAAATCATGATAAAAGGATTTAAACAGATGTTATTTTTTTCAAAGTGTTATTTTAAAAAAGAATTTTAAAGGGCTCTTGATATGAGAAAAAATAATTTTTAGATGCATCTTTAGGAAAGGTTCTCTACTTCTAAATGCTGTAGTTCATAATTGCCATGGGTGATTTGGGTTCCTGGTAAATGAAAAGGATGTCAGAGGGGAGAAGTCAGAAAAGAAAACCAAGGTACATTCAGTTAGATGCTTAAATCCAAGTGAGTTAAAATGTCTTCAGTGCAATTTAATAGACTGCATGAATAACAGTTCTTTTTACTAAAGTTTATGTTCAGAAAAATTGTAAGACAAGTTTTGCAGACAAATCGAAGTTGGGTAAATCTGGTCATTTTGCTTAGAGAGTGAAATGAAAAGAAAGGGCAGAGAGCAGTGCCTTCTTAAATTGTGGATGTACTTTCTACTGCTTTCTGCAGTAATTACCATGCCAACTGATTTTTTTTTTTTAGGTTATGAATTTGACCTTCTCTGTGTTATATTCATTCATATGTAAAAAATACATACCCATATACACCTTTTATATATATATATATATGGAAATGGGTAAGGGATAGTCCCTTTTCTAGCAACCCAGATTTTAGAATCAGGAAGAGCCATTATGAACAAGGACAAAGTAAGACAAGGCTTGTTCTTCTTATATTCATTTTTTGCTTTTCTGCCAACATTTGCCTTCTCTAAGAACAGTGGTTCTACCACTTTGTTTAAAATAAGTTACAACTCCCTAAAGTTAAATGTCCCTCAGAGGGCCCAGGCAAGTTCCATGGAACTAAGTGAAGGATAAAGTTATAAGAGGAAATCCAGAGAGAGTAGGAGGAAAGGAGACTTGGGACCTGGCAAAAAGATGGCTTATTTTGGCTGGACTCCTCCTGTCGTTTAAAAACCTACTGATTGAAAGCAAATTGGAACACTGGAGTGCCCATGTAAAGGAAAACAAACAAGCAGTGACCTTAAGTTGGTCTTAGAGGAAATCAAACCTCTTGTTTTGCTTCAAATGTTGAAAGAACCTAAATATTGCTTTGTGTGCAACATAATTTTCAGTTCTCCTGTTTTTGCAAAATAAACTGGTTATATGAAAAAATACCAGCCAGTGGAGATTGACCTCTGAGGAACAGGACAGAATGTGGGAAAATAGAGTACAAATTAAAAGAACAGAGTTTAAAAGATCTTATTGTATTATTTTATTAAAATATAGCTAATATACAATATTTTATTAGTTTCAGGTGTACAACATAATTATTCAACATCAATATAGTTAACAAAGTGATAAGGACCCTATGTCTGATAACCATCTATTATCTAAAATTTTTACTCAGATCTGATGTTTAAATTAATAGGCTTTCTAAGACTTAGTAAAGTTATATATATATCTCATATGAAATAAAGATTAAAACTGCATAAGAGTAATTATACCTTTTATTTTAATAGGAAATTATATTTCATGAATTATTCAAAACTCGATATAGTAGTTACATACAGACACACCAAATTTTACACATTCTCACACAAGATCACACACATATAAACACATACTCATACACACACACATACACATTCTACCTACATGCAAACGGGAAAAGAAGTGTCTGCACTATAGCTGTACATGTGTTCTGTATTATAGAGAGACTTTATTTTGCCATGCCATCACAATGTGGGTATAAATAATACGCACGTGTAATTAAATTTTAAATTCTGAAATTTTATTTTACCCAATTTCAATTTGCCTAAAAGCAAAATTATATGTGCTGTCAAGACATTAGTTATAAAACAAAGATTTTTTTCTCAAACATGCTTATTGAGATGTTATTTTCAGAATATTAATTGGTGTCCCATAGCAACCTATGTTTATAGAAATGATGGGTTAAATAATGATAGTCTTCTTTTCATGAAAAACTTCTCAAGATTTTTTTTATCTGTTTATTATGAATTTCTAAATGACAATGAGTTCTTCAGAATTTGCCAAACAGATTTGTTTATAGAGCCTTATTTTTTACAGCATCTTTGAAGACTAATGTGACACAGGTAGGGAACACTGACAAATGAAAAGGAGCTTTGATTCAAAAGGTTGCTGCTCAAAGACTGTGTTCTTCTTCAGTGAATGCTAGTTAGATTTTTTGTACACCTACTAAGCCAAACACTGTATGACAGCATGTTTTATTCTTGGAACAACCCCATGAGATACATGTGAATACCAGCCGTTAGTGGCTAAACAAACTACAATCCAGAGAAGCTAAATATTTTTCCCAGGTTCATTAAGCTAACAGAGGAGATGAAGTTAACATTGAAACAGCTTTATTTTTCTTATAGTCTGTGTTCTACTAGAAATGATAAGCAGCCTACTGACTTATTTTTTTCAAATCTAGGATTTAACCAGGGTCCAAGCACGCAATGTGAAAGCAAAAATACGTTTTTTAGAAAGCAGAGTAAATACCTCTCCATTCATGTCATGATTTTAGAGTTGTCAGGAAGTTCCCTGTCCTCAAAATGCCTTCTCAAAATACCTTTCTTTGAATAGAAATGTTTTGCTTAAAATATTTTTTTCCTTGAAAAAATGTAAATGTTCCTGCATATACATTGAGGATATTGCAATACTTTTAAGACATTCCCAAGTCTAACTGAGGAGCTAATTCCTAGAGAAAACTCAAAACAAAAACAGAAACAAACTAAATCAGACACCTTATAAACACCTAGACTTTTTAAAACATCAATAAAGCTGAGATTTAGAAATCTTTACAGTTTTTTTTAAGTTCTCCAGGTAATTTTAGTATCACTACTTAAAGATTATCAATCTTTTTTATTTCTCAGTGTAAATGGATTACTTAGGTATTATTTTAGCATAGAAAAAATGATGAATTTGGAATCACAAGATTTGAGGTGAAATCCTAGCCTCCCCACATAATTTCTGTAAAACCTTGGATGAAGTAAATCATCTACCTGGGCTTCAATGTCCTCGTTTGATACTGGGAATACTAATGTTCTTCAAAATATTATTCTTTTCATTAATGTACACAATAGGTGTAAAGAGCTATTTACAAGTTATATACTTGTCATTTTATCTTCTTTCCTGAGAGTACAATGTCATTCATGGTGACACATGGAAGTGTTAAGACACCAGTTCTTTCTATTTGGGGGCAAACAGGCAGATATAGAGGGAAAAGGAACAAAACTAGGAATAGGAGCTTCCTGGAATTTCTCCTTTGCCTTTTTTATATGTGTAATTCTTACCTTTTTTATATGTGTACTTTTTATCAGAACAAAACTAGCAAAACAATTTAGCTTCAGGTGTTTTTCTATCTCTTCATGACATTCTGGATCAGGTTCAGTTTGTTTGAGCATTTCCTTAGTGAGTTAGTACCATTTAAAAAAAACATTGGTCAACAGAACAGACCATGCGCAAAGGTGCATCCACATTCTTAATTATACTTGATATTTGGGTATACTACCTCCAGGACATGAGTATGAGAAAGAAAGGGATTCATACGAACTATTTCAAGAGCTTAGGAAGTGGTCATTTAAAAATATCTCTTAAAACAATTTTTTAATACTAAAAAAGATTTCAAAAGTGACTAATTCAAAATAATATTTGAATATAAAATAGAAATTTTATATTTTTAATGAATGGCCAATTTATTCATTAAATAGGTAAATGTCATATAGGAACTTAGATTTTTGTTTTTGTATTTGTTTTGATTGGTTGATTTTCTGGGCATGTTGACTTGACTCAGCCTAGAACCATAAAATCATTTATATCACATTAAGTGGCTAGCAGATGAAGATTTAAATTCATTAGCCTATTTTAAGACATTTGTTTACTGACATATTAAACATTTTTAAATTTCCAAGAACATTTCTATTTTTCATATAATAATGTAAGTGGCATTAAAGAAAAACAATGTGTTTTCATATAAAATGAAAAAATCTAAATCACTGTAATATTTTAAAGCAAAATTTAATTTTGTTTTGCTTTTCCAATATCTAAAAACATTTAAAATTGTATCCAGGCAAGTTTATTGATATCACAATTTTGTTGTTATAAGAAGAGTCAAAGAAAATTATTTTTACAACTTTTTTGTTTCACTTTTTGTGAGTTTTTGCTACAAGTTTTACAATATAAATGAGTTAAGAGTCAATAAAAGAAACACCTATAACTGAACAATGTTGACGATTACCTTTGGAAAAAACCTGGGCAACCATACTATTAGAAGGTACTATAAAAACTCAAAAAGAAAATTATTAGCCAGATTCCATTTTCCTCATTATCCAGTCCTGCCCTCTTAAACCACACCACCTAGAAGTAAGTTGCTATACATAAAATTGCCAATATTCAACCATTTTTTTATCTGCAAATAAAAGGGGCAATTTCTTATGGTTCCATTAAATATTAAGTCAGTTATGTAACAGTAGATAGTCAGGATTACCAAATTTGGGAAAGAGGACTTTCTCTCCGAAACCAAAACCAAAACAAAACAAAACAAAAAATAAGGAAAGAGAAAACCCCAAGGCACAGGCAAATTCAAATATCTAAGCAAATAAACTACATAATTCATTAATTTTCTCAATTCAATAAAACCCTAGGCCATCTTTTTGTTTTATAGGATGTTATGAGAATGATTTTACTACAATAGCTGCCTCTAATTTCTATTTTACTACAATAGCTTCTTTTGATTGCCCTATTAAAATAGTGAGGACACCACTTTTGAGGGTATGAGGTCTTCTGAAGACTGATTACTGTGCATAGTGCTAATATTTTCCATACAATACAGCTCTTATAAGGACTCCGAAGTTTCTCTATTTACTGAGAAATGAATAAGTAAAAAGAAGACTTGAATAAATTTCACATGAGCTGTTACAAACATAGATATGTTTTAATGATCAGTAACATCAGTCTATTCTTTTAATCATATCAGTTGTCAAAAAATTTTGAGATGTGGGATATTGAGATAACTTCAGAAGAATATTTTCACAACCTGAAATTCCAAAATTAAAACCAGTATTAAGCATTTGAGAAAATTAACACAGTCACTTAGTGGAAATGAATTACAGTGTTACAAAAAAAAAAAAGTAAATTCAATATGTTGGTGAGATGTATTACAATTATGTATGGCAGTTATAATTGTTTGTCGAAGCAGCACATTCTATCTGATTTAAAAATGGGGTCTGGGAAAAGGATAGTCAATGAGATTTTAGAAAGCCTATAACTCTTCACCCCGCCTTTAAAGCTTCCCCTGACTGTTCAAACTGCTTCATTGTGTGTATCATCTTTAAACAGAACTTCTATGTCGTTTAACACTTCTGTGTAAAGGTAGAATTTATGCCATAGTTTAAGCCCTGCAGCATGTCAAAATAAATATCTAACTAAGAATGTTTTAAAAATTCATGGCCTTTTTCATTGTCTCACTTTCTTCTTTCTTTTGTTCTTTTTTATCCTTTATAAATTTGTTTACTATGATACACACTGTTACTTACTATTGGCATTTAATTGTGTGGTGGACCACAGTGTAGGATAGCTTAATATGAAAATATAAAGTAAGCTTTATTTTTTTCAATTCACCAATTAAAACAAAAACATTTTATAGTAAGTAAATTGCACTGGCAGCACACTTAAATTTGCAGTAGTGACCTGGCCATGTAGACTTAAACAATAGTACTGTCCTCACATTCCTAACTGCAGAACAGAAAGCAACAACAATAAAAATAACAAAACAACACTTGTTCTCAGCTGATGAGACCAAGCACCTGTGTCAGACCTTAGTGTGTATCTGTGCCCAGAAACTCTTCAGTGAGCGGCCTGCCTGGGATGGATGGAGATGCTTTAGAGGGAGTACACTAAATATATGAGATTGTTGCCTTTTATTTTGCTATGCGTTCATCTTTGTGCTTCACACTCTAACCAGAGATATTGAATCTCATGATATTAAAAGTAGCCCAGGCAATTACTAAACATACATCTTCCTATCTTAAGAAGATTTCTGATTATTTAGTTACCTGTTAATGATTTGTGCAGTTACTAAAAAGGTGCTTAATGAAAAGTGTGCCTCAATGTGCTTATTAAGTCTAAATGGCATTTTTTAAATCACAAGATTTAGCGAGCTATATTCTTGTTCTGTTTTAAGAAAGAAATTTCTATTGTCCCCTTTTTCCCCTGGATGTTTAGCTTTTAAATAAAGTATAATATGAGTCTACACCTTTTCAAAAAAATAAGTCATGTTGATTGTGGTCTTAAAAAAATGCCACCCCTTCCTAGTTACAATATACATCATGGTGATGTTTTAAAACTGCCAAGTTTCTATTTAATGTAACTCGGTATTGTTCTCTAAATGCAGGAAATTTTTTCCCTTATTATTTTTTGGTTTATCTGCACACCAATCACAGGGAACTTTGAGATTCCAAGTCAGGTTGCTCTTAAATAGTGATTCCAGTTAAAGTCTTGTTATATTTCTTGCTCGTGTCAAAATCTTGTATCTAAAGTTAAATTGAAGTCACATATGCAGCCTTGTGAGATCCCAAGTACCCTTTAAATGTTCCATGAGCCTCAGCCAAATGAGTAATTGTCCATCAGCTTATGGTTCATTAGGGACCACAAATCAGTTGAGTGGGAGGTGTTTCATAGGAAACTATTCAAACCTAAGTTTTGCTAGATTCCTGATGAATAGAACAGCCTAGGATACGAAACTTTCATCTAGGAGCTCCAAGGTAGTTAGGCTGGTGATAACCAAGGCTTATAAAGCTAATTGGACCGATAAGAAAAAGGGGTAGCAATATGATCTGGAGGTAGAAAGAAGACATTCCACAAGGCTTATTGGCGAGTAGAAGCTTAGTTGGAAGGGTGAGCTGTAAATGAAATTCACTAAAAAATTAAACTTCAAAAAAATGTTCTCCACAGTGAAAAATATAGCAATAAACTCAGTTTTGATTTTATTTCTTTTTAAGGGAAAGGTTATTTTTGATATATGTTAATTTTAGATTGTTTTCATTAGCATGAACTTATATTATAATTGATAATTAGTTTTATAGGTAATCTTTCAAAATTCATTTTGACTAAAGTTATTTTCAATTATTATGTTCAATTAGGCTGCTATTTTAAAGGAAAGAAAACTGTAGCATAACTATAAATATATAATTCCCTTGTCTACCTCTCCACCATTTTTAACCCTATGTGCACATATGCTGAGAATCTTTTTATGGTGGGTTTTCTCTTTAGCCACATAAAAAAAATAAATACATATTGTGAGGTTTTAAAAACTCCTAAAAAAAGCTACCTACATTAAAGTTATATAATATTAAGACAAGCTTTAAAGGTTCTGAATCTTATTAAAGCCAAAGCAATCTAAAAATATCTTCATGTAGCATTCCGGGAAGCACTGGGGAAATGCACAAATAGTCTTCAAAGTTTTTCAGTTTCTAGTGATTTCGATACTTGAAAAGTGAAAGTTGACGTATGTACTTATTAAAATGTTAAGCTGGCCTTTCAAAATTTTATATACATACTATATTGTTAATTAAAACATACTTCAATTGAGTAGATTAATCAGATAACTGTAACACAAACCATCTAACTTTGCTTTCTGCATATTAGAGAATTTCATTAACCCAGAGAAATATAATGTCCTGCATTTCTTTTGGAAGAACTCTGAAAGGCACATATTACCTAGGAAGAAAAGGAGAGCCCTGGGAAATCTCTTAAAACATAGGTTACTTAATAAAAAGAGCAAATTGTAATTTTTAAATTTAAAAGAAAGATGTCCCTGATGGCATGAGAAATGGAACAGAAAATTTCATGCATGGGTGAGGAGAGGTATGGAGCTGTAAACATTTCTTCTTAGAGGCTAATCTAGGTAAATATCACCTAGGGAGTGGCTGTAAGAGGCAATACAAATACAGTATTTCACAATTTTTTCTAGACAGAAGAAATGTGGAAGCCATAGTATCACATTGACTAGAAGAAAATATAGTACTTCCTTATTTCCTTTTTTCTAAACAATTAATGCATCTTATCTAGCTGTAAAAATATATACTTTCAATTTTAAGTAAAATGTGCATTATATATGTATATAACTAGAATGTTTTATTATTGCATAATTTTGGAATTGTTAAATATTTATGTTTAGTAAATTAATTCAATTTTAGATGGTATCTGAACCTAATTTTGTATATGTAAAATTGACATCGGAATTTTAGGGCTCTTATTTATAAGTTATAAACGTTTAAAGGATTTTTAATCCACCTGTTTTTTTACTTTTATTTTTACATATTGATATATCCCTGTGTAAAAGTATTACAGCACATTAGTACAGAATTTTTGTACTACTTGAAAGTTTAATACATAATGGGACTGCTCTTCTAACAAGTGCTGCCATTCCACTTTGAAAACAAAGGTATTTCATTAATTTACATAGCATAATTTTGAGTTATTGTTGAGAGTAATTGTTTACTTTGCCATCTTTGGCATCAAAATGCATAGATCTCAGAATTTCTCTAAGAATCACACATCTAGTGAGGGAAAAAAGCAAACTACACAGAACAGTTCTTCCACTGTGAAAAATAGCAAAATTCCACACCTACAACAAATTGCAATTTTTCACATATTTGCTCCAGGCAAACATTTGCAATTTTCACAGCAAATAAGGCTTTTGGCTCCAATACAATTTTTTTTTTGTCTTCTCCCCCACCTTGGAATAAAACTTAGTCTTCTTATTTTCAGAAAACCGGAAAAACACAAAATTACTGGTAATATCATGTTTATTCTAGGTATTTTAATTTTAATATCTACTCACTTAGACAACAAATATAAGCTCAACATGACTGTACTTGATTCAAAAATTTGTGAGCTTGTACAATGACTGAAATAAAACATCTATTATTGTGACCTGGGATAACCAGTTCTATTCTGATTAGAAGGATCACTCTTAAAATGTTGCCTACTGCTTTCAGAAAATAGGATTCCCTTACCGCCTCCCCTTTACCCCACCTCCTAGTAATCACATTAAAAGAGAAGTTGGGTTTCCCCTATAATAGTTTTTTTTTTTTTTAGTACTGTAAGCCAATGGTTCTCATGCAAGAGATAATGGTGTTTCCCAATCTATGAAGTGCAGAGAATGTTTTTTTTTCCTGCTAATATTTTTACAAGCATTTGTTTACATTAAAATACAAAAATAAAAATCTAGAGACAGTGCAAGTCTATCTCTATGCTAATCTCTTCCAATTTACTTGCTTTCGAATATAATTTATGAAACAGGAATGGCAATTGTAACATTATCACAAAAAGTACATTGATAATTAAGCATAACCCAGTCATAGAAGAATCTTTCCTAGAACATCATTCACAGTCTTTTGTTCTGTGGTAAAAAGAAAAAATAAAAATATTGAAAGGTTGAGCATTGCATTTATGTTACGGAGTAAAAGTATATTATTTGAACATTGTTGGTTTAGGTTTTAAAATTTACATATTGTCTATATTAGTCAGTTAACTTTAGATCCACTTATTTTATTTAGTAATGTAGGTATGTATTGTGTGTGTATGAGTGCATGAGTGTGTGTGAGTGTTTGCATTTGTGTCTCTGTGTGTGTTATATAATTGAAATCTTTTCATTGCACAGCTGTCTGCTTTGCTCCTCGTTTCTCTACGGGATTAGTAAATTATTCTGAGGGAACTCATCTTAAGGTACAGAATAGGTGAGTTCCTGCATTTCTTCAAAATATGGCCTTTCATTGACAGCAGAGAAAAGTCCAGTCTTTTTGCCTGTTTTTTAAAGACCAAGAAAAATTTGAACTGTCTGAATTACCAAGTTCCTCTTTCATATCTTTTTTCTATTTATTCTTTGTGCTACCAATACCTGAACGTTATGACATGTTTAGTCCTACTTGGATGTCTTCGCTTACTTTATTCTAAAGTTCTGGCTCCATACAGTTGCCCTGCTGGAATGCTCACCAATCAAGGCTCAACTAATATGCCACTTTTTTTTTTTTCAGTAAAACTTTTACAATCTCCCTACTTGGAACTCTTGGAACTCTTTCTTATCTTCTGTACCTCTAACTCTATGGTGCCATTTTCCCCTGAATTCATAATCATTCATTTGTCAAATCTTGACTGAGTCCCTGATATTGCCAACATCTGATAGAAACAAATATAAAGGTTATTTAGAGACAGGTTTTTCCTTTTAAGAATTCACTATGAAGGACGTTGTCCCAATCCAATTATATAGGCAACTCAAAAGACAAACTATCTCTTTATCACTTCATAGTGTTTTAATATGGCAAGTATTTATAATATTTTTTAAAACAAGTTACAGTGCTTTATTATATGAAGAATATATATGGTCAATTTGTTCAAAACTTCATTTATGGAAAAAATGAGGGCAAAGAGAATCCAGAATATGAAAGTTATTTATATAAATGTAATTTTAAAAAGTATGATCATCTGCCCCGCAACTGAAAGTAGAATAAGTTTATTGAGGGAAATCTCCTGCTGGTGTGTATGGAGAACTTCTCTCATATCTGCAGTGCTGCCAGCAGTTCCTAGGGCAGCTTTCTGTCATGAGTTACTTTTTCAATGAGAACTAAAAAGAAAGAATTGGACCAAATAATCACAAAATTTTCTCTAATCCTATTAATTTACTACATATCTTAGATGTACCATATAAAATTTAAATATATTTTTTAAACCTCTATCTTTTACATCTTTTAAATCTTAGACTAATTGTGAAACACAGTTGAGACAAAACTTTCAAATGCCAACGCTGTCAATTCTATGGAGAAAACAAAAAATCAAAGTTGATCATTATTTTTATTTTTGGTTAGTTATGGGATAATTCTGTCTGTAGCTATTTTTTTTTTAATTATAAAGAAACACTATGTTTATAACTATGTTAGGTGATTATCATATACCTAATACTATATCTATTACATATTATTCAACATATTTTGAATTCCTACTGTTTGCTAGACACCAGGTACCAGACATTTCCTTCCATCCTAGCATTAATTTAGGCCTTTATCTCTTAACTGAACTTTTGTGATCATCTCCTACTGCATTATTGACAGTATAAATAATAATAGCATTTATTATGGAATGCTTTAACATATTAGCTTATTTATTCTTCATGGAGCTCAATCAGAGATAGACAATATTAACTATTACATGTCGTTTTCAAATAATGAAACTAATTTCCTGGGGGTAGATAAACTGCCTCCCAAATTTCCTAAGTAGAAAATGTTGGGGTTAGGATTTGAACCCAGGTGATAAACAAAGAGATCACACTTTTAGTCATGATTGTGATGGACAACCTCTGTTGATTTTTACATATTTCATAGCAGTTAACTCAGGGATTTAGCCAACACTCTAATTCCAATAGATTATGCTTTCACTTGTGTAGAACAAAAGGTAATATCAAAAGGGACCCCACGACTTAGTACTACTCTTCCTTTCCAACCTTATTAACCTCTGTTCCTCCTTTGTTTTCACAGAGTAAAGAACTGTTTGTAGGTTCATTTCCACTGTATACTTGTCCAAACTTCTATTTCCATGATCTTATTATACCTGCTGCCTGGAAAATCCTTTCTACCAGTCTTCACTATAACTCTAATTATTAGTGATTCAACACAGTTGTCATTTTTAGGCAACTTTTCTAATTACAAATTAAGTGAAATGCTACCCTACCCTACCCAAAATGTCTAACATACTGTGCATGAAAATATTTTAGCACTTATTTTATTTACATTATTTTTTTACTAGTCTTTTACTAGAATATAAGCACTAAGAGGAAAAACAATGCTTAATTTTATCTCCACATTGCTTGGCAGATAAAATTTATTCAATAACTTAATATTGTCATACTAGGTGAACTATTGAATGCAGGAGGAGGCAGAGATGAATAAGAGGCTATTCAGCCTGCAGTCTCATTCAAATTTATTTATGTGCATTGTCACATCAAATATAAGATAAAAAATTGCTAAAATTCTAACAATTATGAAAGTAACTGGTAAAGCTACACCTTCATTAACACTCAGGTAACTCTTCTAACCACAATTTAATCTGATTCTCACAATGAGAGTGTGCTGTAGGCATTATTATGATCCCCAGATTAAAGAGGAAATTCAGATTTGGAGAACTTGAATGTCTTTCTTAAAATCACACTGCTATAGCACAGCAAGAGAACTGAAACCAAATTGTCATACTAAAAAATCGTTTCTCTAATACTAAACATTGAGGTTATTAAAAATAGTAAACAAACAAACAAACAAACATGTATTCATTGAGACTTCCTAATGCATCAGTGACACTACACTGGTAAATGAGACATGGGGTAGGGAGGAGACAGCTACAATATGTGTTTGGTCCCTGTGTGATAAAAGAAAGTCCAAATTTTGGGATTAATATATCTAAGAAATTATTTTGTAACAAGAAATAAGTGCTCAATGAAAGACAATGAATGATTACTAACTAATTTTATTTTTATTATTTAATCTATGAAACATATATAAGTATATAGAATATGAAACATTTCATGGATATCTTCAATATAATGATCAAATTGGTTTTTCTGTATAATTTCAGGGGTTGTATTTTTAGTAAACATATATAATTTAAAGCCCAGAACTATATAATGTTTTCATTTTCAAAATCTCTCCTTATATCTTTGTATAAAGTGAGTTTTAATTACAGTGCCTAGAAACTCTAATACAATATAGGTATTAACTTGTTCACTAAATAAGTCATAGTTTATACTCACAAACATTTATTGAGAGTTTCTTATGTTGGAACTTGCATGAGACAAGAACTGTGTTCTGTGATATGGTAGGGTAAAGAAAAATGGAGAAACCATACCCCTTTATATTTGCTTTCTGATGATTCTGCAATTGAAAGGACTGGAGGTTATATTTGAAAGATATTAATTTTACAAAAGAAATTTAGAATTTTGGGGTAGACAGAATACAGCAGAAAGGTGAAACTGATACCTCTATTTATTAAAATGTCTTTGATATTATTATGATCTGGAGAATGTTTAATGGCATAAAATCCCCAGAAGGTTATAATTAAGTAAACATATATATTAATATACATATATATATATTCCTATTAATATTCATATTAATAAATATATATCTGAAAAAAGGAATGAAAGCCCTTCCAAGAGCATTATCGATGGAAACTGAAAGGAAATGACTGATGACAGAGATATGGCCACAGTGAGACTGTATAACTTGATTACTTATTGGATGAATGTAGACAGGGTAAATCAGGAAGTGAGGATGAAGCAGAGGTTTAAATTCCGCTGAGTAGAGAGATTAAAATACCAAAGTTTCAGAGAAAAAGCCAAAAATATAGGTTTTTAAAGAGATTATTGAGTTTAAGACAAAAGTTTGGAGGTACTTTGTGGCTAAACAGAGATATTTAAAAGTAGTCAACTGAAAATACATTATCTCACTGATACACACATACCTATGCCCACATGCCCATACATGTAAATTCCTCACCCTAGTCCAAGGACTAATATGTTCTTATGATAAACACTTCTTACTTCATGAGAAATAACTCAATGAACTGGTACCAAAAAGCCCTGATTTTTTCTCCATGACAATTACTATTTCCAGCACATGGACTGCTGAAAATATATGAATAGAATGTGATGTACATGTCTTCATAGAAAAAAAAGAGATAAAAATACTTTGTATTGGTAAAATGTTATAATTATACCACTAAAAAAAAAAATTCAAAGTTTAAAATAAATGCCTAAAAATATTCATACTTACATAACCCAAATTTGGATATGTCTGTAAATAATAATAATCTATTATATTTGTTTACCATTTTTATTTCTAAAACAATATCAAATGTAATTTTTTGAAGGGCGTGTTTTTAATATACGTGAAAAGAGTGCTTAACTTTTACTTAAGCAAAAACGCTGTGTGTCATGGGGATTTTAAATGCCAACATACAATTTTGGTGACATTCTTAGTTGCATCTCTCCAACTAATTAAAACAACTTTCAGTTTTAATTATCTTTCTCTGGACACTGATTATAGTGTTACTTCATCACCTCTCAGGCAAGTGTTTACTGAGCACTTCCTATGGGTAAAACACGTAGATTGGTGTTGATAATCATATAAAAAAAGTGCTCTGACTCAAATATCCCAGAAGTCACTCTTCTCAAAAAAGTCATAATAAACTTGCCTACTACATCCTTACTATTGCAGTTTCCAGCTTCTTATCTATTTGTGTTATATCTCAATTTGCTAAAAATTTTTTTAATTATTCCAGAAACCTTGATGAAGCCACTGCATATTAGTGTGCTGCATAACAAATGTTTTTATGATTGGCTGCTTTGTAAATTTTTCAATGATCTAATTCTCTTGAGATGACTTAAGACCATATTAATTACATGGTCATCAATAGATAAGAAATCAAAATCCTTTGGAAATGGTACTAGTGTCACCAACTGACAGTAAATTCTGTTGGAATAATGCTTCATAGCCAAGTTTCTGAAGCTACTGAAATGAAAATTTTACATGATCAGTCTTTAAGTTGCATTCCTTAAATATTCTTCTATAAAGATTTTGAAAGGAACTTTATATCAAACAATTTGAAAATCATGCCTTTTGGAATGTCTGGAATTCAAGTTGCTTACATTGTTAAGAAGGGCAGAGATCTTTGATTAGAAACTGATAATTGAGTGGCCATTTCTTGTATATTCTAGGAAAGTTAGTTTTTGTAAACTAGGCCCTCTACCTTTATTCTTCTGAAAGATTCATAAAGATGGTTAGCAGAATATAAAATGGAAGGAATATTTTATTGGTGACAAAAAGGGGAAGAACAACAGTCTCATGCCCTCAATTTCAAATGATTTTAATTAAATAATAAACAAGGGAGAAATAGTGAATTGAGTAAGAATGTGGGTTTAGCTCAGACTCTTCACTCAATACCTTCATGCTCATAGAAGAAAGTATTAAAATTGGTATCCCTTGGTTTTCTCGTATACAAAACAGGAAGGTGTTATGATTTAAATAACAAGGTAAGTGCTGAATCTAGTACCTAGTCCTTGGTAAGTACTCGGCAAATGTTATTTAGCAGTACTCATCTGCTCCATCTTTCTCACCATCCTTACACTAAAGGGAATTAAGGTCAGATTTCTAACCCTCTTCCACCACCAAAGTTTCCCTGAAGGAGAAATGCAACTGGAATCTGTGTGGAGAAAATGCTGAGAACTATGTTCACAGCCTCTGTGAGGGAAAGAAACAGGATGTGGTTTCAGTGAACATTTTAGAAACCCAATATGGCAGGGTTTCTTCCTTCTCTAGAAGCCAGAATAAACAGAGAGTTTCTGAGTATAAGAAAAAAAAAATACTAGCAGGTCTATAAAAAGATGCATTATGTCAAAACAAGAAGGTATTCCTAAATACTTAGAGGAATTGGTTCAATGAAGTAGATATACTATAAAAACAAAACAAAACTCTATAAAATACACACAACAGAATAAAAAAAACACACAATTAGAAGCTTTCTGATTTGTAATCTCATTAAGATTTCAGTGAATATGTTATCCATTTACATGGAGGAAGGAAATGTGAAATAGGAACAATCTGAAATCAGAAAACATTGCATGAGAAAGAAAAATATGATTGCTTAATTGAAACTATGATAGGTTTTAAAACAACAAATAAAATGCAATAGAAAACTGATTTATAAAAATTAAATGTAAGGAATTTAACCAAGACTCAGAAGAAAATTATAAAAAAGAAAAATAAAATAATAAGAAAGATGAAAGACAGGTAGAGGAATATAATATTAGACAAAAGCCCAGACAATAACAAAAATCAGGAGTAATAACCAAATAAATTATTTTTTCAAGAAAAACATTATTGGGATGGCAAAATGTTCAGTTAGAGATTGGTACATTTCAATAAATATTGAGAACAAAAAAATTGAAGAGGATATTCCCTAAATATATTTTAATAAAAATGTTTAAATTTAATGATAAATTTATTCTAGTAGCTAGAATGATAAGAAAATTAAAGGCAATGATTAAATTATAGCAAATGAATTAAATATTGTGAATAATTATTTTATGATTATCTTGTGAAGCAAAAACAGATTTTGTTATAAAATATTGGAATTATTTGAGCCAAAAGTGATGGGAGAAAAATTATGGTGAATTTCTCTTGTTGCTCAAGATAATTTCAATGTTCTTCATTCAACAATTATTTTAAATGTTGAATATAAGAGGCAGGTATTCTGTAGTAAAACTGATTTATTAGTAATTTGCTTCTCTCCAATTTTACAATGTTTCTCAAACCTTAATATTGAAAATGTTATGAAAAGAAAATAAAAATAAAAAGACAACTCACAAGGTAGTAAAGGAAGAGAAAGAGGGACAAGAGAGACAAAGGAATTTACAAACTTAGCTAATATTCCCACTCAGAGAGAAGGACAGTTCCTCTTTTCACGGAGCTGCATCACACTGATTTACAAAGGCATGGCTTGCTCATCTTCATCTTGCCAGCTCACAAGGGTATAGGGTTCAAGGTCAGGGGTGAGGTCTTGAATATTGCCATTCAAAACCTTGGAAACATCTTCACATATTCTCTCTCTGCTAGATGCCAGTCTTTAACACTATCACCATTCTGGAGAGTGTGGGTACTCCTCTGTTTTTATATATTCTCAGACAATGCTGTTGTAGTTGTTGGCCCTGTGTTTTTGGCAAGCCATTTCTTTCTCGAGCAGTAGTTGCTGTAGTTGGAAATGGTTAGAGTTGCTAGTATTTTTTGTGTTTATAAATCATGGCAGTGATATTCAACTTCGACTAACATTGGAGTACTGCAGCAAGTTTTTATTTTGTTTTGTTTTGTTTTAAATTCTGATGACTGTTTCTCATCCCCAGATAATAATCTCAATGCTTTGGGGTAAGATCTGGCTGTCAGGATTTTAAAAACTTACCAGGTAGAGAACCACAGAATTAAATTAATTTATTGGACTCCAAGAAAGTTTATCTATATAAACATTATATAGCAGGAGAAGTTAAATTACAGTAGCAAACAAAACAAAACAATACAAAACAAAAAACAAGTTCATTTATTTTTAGAGGCATTATATTCCAAGAAAAGATAAATGCCTAAAACATTAATAACTTTTACAAAGTAGTCAGGTTCCTTAAAAGAAGACTTTTGTGCTAAGGAAGGTAGTTGTCTTGAGAGGATTCCTTCTGGGCATACTAAGTATAGGGCCATGCATATTTCCATGTAGAAGATAACAAAAGACACTTCATGAAGGCTGGAACATTGACTTAGGGAGAAGGAAGCAGGAAGGACAGGTAGAACTTTGAAATTAGCAAGCAATAGGGAAACATTTGAAAGTCTGCCTCATGAGGGCAATACTGTTGGCCTGGAATTTTCTTCTAGAAGATGGCCTATATATTGCTCTTGTATTTGATTTCCACTAAAAGGCTCTCTTAGCAGAGAGGCGTTCCCTAAAAATTTTGTCTAAAAAGGCATACCTCATTCTTTCTGTATACTTTTTAATATTTTTTTTATTTTTTCTTCATAAAACCATTCGACTTATTGTGTGTGTGTGTGTGTGTGTGTGTGTGTGTGTGTGTGTGTGTGTGTGATTTAGCTCTATCCTAGAACAGTTTCTGGTTTACAGTATGCAGTAAATTAGTATTCACTGACAATATTAGCAATTTGCTCCAAGAATTGACCCCATTTTTTCATTGAAAGGCTATATATCATAGTCTTTATATAGAAGATCTTGGTAGGATTTAACTTAAACATTATTTAAGAAGATGTTAATAAGTAATTAGACCATCAGTAATGTTCTCAAAGAACATTTTTTAATAACATTTCAGCATCTTCTTCTAATAGACTTCCATCTGCTAACAACCTCCTATCCATACTTTCAGTTGATCTAGCTATACTTATAAGAATCTTTGTAGCTATATTTATAGTTAACATTCATAAAATATTAAAATATGAACAAACTGAAAGAAATAATTTTCTATCAATCAAGTAATTACTTAAAATCATCTGTCAATTATACAAAATATACTTTGAAAAAGAGATGTTATTACTGTGGTTTATAATAAACTCTGCTTCTTTATATTAGCTACCAGTCATCAGTACCATTATCAACATAACTATTCATTCCAAGTTTTTGATAATCAGATAACATTATCAGTAATCAGTGTACATTACATGATCTCTGTTTTTCATGTTATTCTTCAAGTGTCCATTTTATCTAGATGTTATTGAGGAATATTCAATAGTAAAACTTGACATTGGCTTGCTTCTTGTGTAAAATATTAAACTGAGAGAAGCAAATTTAAAACTTAAGGAGAAATAGAAGTCACAGTTTGTACTTCATTATAGTCAAAGGCTAAGAAATGTTTGGTATAAAACTTGAGAGAGTAAGAAATTTAAAAATAAATGTGTAAACTACTCTTTGAATCTACACAGAGAGTCATCTCTGATGAAACAGTTTAAGTAATTAGGCAAAAAATGGGCCTCATTATTAAGAAAAATATTTTAATTTGATTAGTGTCTCATCTTTATCATAATTTATATAATATTAATAAAAATAGCTACATTTGTATCAAAGTAAATATTGCCTGAAATAGAGGTATGTGGATCTTAAGAATTTAGGAGAAATTTTCTGACTACAGCACTATTATCAAAGGATCATTTTGATCTCCTCAGCCATCTCACCCTCATCTATAATCATAGTATTACTACTATTACTACTACCACTAATAATAGATTATATTAGAATCAAAATTTGTGGTGATTTTAAACCATGTCCACAACTCATTGGACTCTTCCCATTGAGAAGTAGATACCATGCCTCCTTCCTTTCAATCAAGACCAACCTTAGTGACTTTCTTGTGACAAATACAACACAATAGATGTGATCCTATGTGATTTACAACTCTAGGTCCTAAAAGCCCATGAAGCTTGAGATGTTTTATGTGGGGAAAGCCAGCCTCTGCATAAGAAGCCCGACCACTCTAACTGCTATGCCAAAGAAGCCACAAGTAAGTGTTCCAGGTAACAGCTCAGCTGAGCTCACAGACAACAGCCAGCATTGCCAGCCGCATAAGTGAGCCATCTTGGATGTTCAACACTTTGAGATTTCAGATGACTGCACTTCTAATCACATATCTGGCTACAATTACACAAGTGACCTAAGCGATTATTGTTCAGTGAGTACTTCACAAACTCCTGACCCTTATCTGGAATATGAGAACTAAAATTAAAATTGTAGTTTTAAGCAACCAAGTTTTGGAGTCATTAATTTTACTGGTATATTAACTAGTAAAGATTAGAGAGTAACACTTCTATAAACTCTCTGATAAAAATTATAACATGAAAAATTATTGTTTTAAATCTGTTTACTCCAAACAGCAAAACTTCTCAGAGAAATATTTTAGTCTCACATTTTTGCAAGTTTTAAGTTGCTTATAACTGCCTTAAAATTAAATAAATTCTCATTTTTATATGATTCCTCTGGTATTCCACTGCATATATAGATATTTGTTAGTTGTGCTTTACCCTCTTTTTTTTCTGTCTTTGCCAATTATAGTACCTCAAAGAAAATGTTCTTCAGATTTTATTTAACTAATATAGGTTAACATTTAGATAACTAATAAAGTTTCCCCATGATGCCCCATGTTGGTCCCTTAAACCATTATATGTAGATATAAAATAAATATTATTAAATTTGGCCAAATGGATTTTTTTCTTGGATTTAGCCAAATATCCTTACAGAAGTAGAAAGTTCCTTGACTATAATTAAACATATAATTATTTACATAGTCACAAACATATAGTTTTACCCAGGGTTAGATAAAGTTTTGGTAATGACATTACCAATGCTTTCCATTAGATACTCATAATAAATTATGCCACACATTATGTAAACGTATAAGGAGCAAAAGGCTATAAATAATTCCAAACACTAAAAAAATACATACACTCTACATATTTTTTTTAACAGAAAACTCATAGCATTACATAAGGCATACTAAATATATCAAATTAGGATATGAATTAAATAGGTATGGCACATATCTGTTACAGACAATTTAATAGAGTTTTAAGAATTGGATTCCGAAGTTATTCTGTTTGGGTTCAAATACAACCGCAGCACAGCCCCTGTGGTACCGACTGCACCATTCACAAACAAAAAATATCTATTTTCTTTTTCTCTGATATATTGATCCCCTTTCTTGTGATTATAATGACCATATGCCTGAGTTTTTGAGTAGAAGTGCTATGTAATATCATGGTCTGTTTCGTACAAAATTCTCCTTTCATTATCTGTATGTAATCTTTTAAGATGATGTTAAAAATTATGTTTTTAAGTTTGGCAGAACTTTTATCAGCCTTGTTCCATAAATGACTGTGTGGAAGTGAGTTCTCTACTTCCAAGTCAGCACTGACCTAGGTCTGCAATACGATAATATATATATATATATATATATATATATATATATATATCCTTTCAAAAAGTTAGGTTTACATATTACTATAGCCATAGAACACCTTACTAGCTGGTGACTTTGAGAAAAATTAAATTTTCAGTTCCTCTACTCTTATGTCTAAAATGATCATAATAACACCTGCCTATGGGGTTATTAGATGGATTAAATGAAGTAGTAAATGTTGAGTATTTAGAACAAAGCATAAGTTACTATAAAAGCTATGTATTCTTAGCCATTATGATCATCATTTTTGTTATGAAGATTCTGTATATAGACTGTCTAATTCTGAGAATAGTCTCTTACATTACAGAAATTAACACTAAGAATCACTTTTTATGTTTGACTTATTAAATAAAAAATATTAATATTTCTTGCATTTATTTATACCTTAAAATAGTAAATATTATTTATAAAGTGTAGCTAAGAATTATATATATAACATGCAATGAAATAGATACTCTTGCTTTCAAAGACCATGTCCCTTAATGGAGAAAACAAGTAATTACTCCACAATTGCAGTACAATGGCGTAAGTCTCATATTTGAGGTAAAGAAGGATGGAATGGAAGCAAAAATGTAGAAAGTAAGGCACCTACCAAAATCTAAAGAACAAGACCTTAGTGATAAGTGGAAATTACTCACACTTATCCAGTTGAAGAAGTAAATTTGGAGGCTGGATAGGGAGGAGAAGGGAATACCCATATAAGGGAAAGCATCTGCTAAATCTAGGAGATAAATAGAAAGCATGATAGAACCTTAACAGTAGTTGAAACAATGTGAGCATATGAAAGGACTTCAGTGCTGTGCCAAAGCCTTTGAATTTGATGTAGGAGGCTGACATGGCAAGATTAGGGTTCTAGAAGTGCAACTCTGTCTACAATGTGAGAATGGATTGGCAAAAGCAAGTGTGTTCCCCAGAATACTGACAAAACTATATTAGAGTAGTAAAGGTGACAGATGATAATATCTAAAAGTAGGACAACAGTGGAAATTATTGAGAGCAATGATGGATTAATGACCTATATAGGTGGCAAATCTACAAGACTTGTTATTTGTAAGGGTAAGGAAAAATCACAAATAATATACAGATTTATAATTAGGCTACTGTGTGGCTAGCAGCATTTGTGGGGATGTTCAAAGAGAGTTTTATCAATTTCGAGTTCATAGCATGTAGTGGATTTTAAAATGAAGATAATGAATAAGCGTGGGTACTAATATTTAGAAGGCAAATCTACTCATATTATTTATTTGTTTGGCAAAAAGAGTGGTATAAAAGGTTAAAATGCCTGTTCTTAGTTTTAGTTGACCTGAGGTAAATTTAAGGTTAAGAAATGTGACTAATATATTGTTTATATGTGTAGCTAGTTGACAGAGTCAGGTGGAATAACGGGAATTGAAAGAATATTTATTGGGATTATTTAATAAAGAAGGAAATTCCTGTATCCTAAGACTTATTTTAGTAATAATTCCATGATGGCAAATTTCTTGTTAGCTTGCATCATCACTGCATAGAAATTGGAAGCTCTGAGAAAACTTCTTCATAAAATCCTGCTTTAAAAGAAAGAAAATTAATGTAATTGGTCTGAAGATAGAAAAAAGATTCTAGTCATCTCAAAAGGTCTTTTTATCGCTACTTTATAAAATGAGTTCTCCAATTTTTTTCTTATTTAGACAATATTTATGATAAATTATTTTTATGATTATGCAAATAATATTTTTTATAAAATTTGGAAAATATAAAAAGTTAATAGAAAAAATCTCAAATACTTAAATGAAGACATGATTAATATTTTTGTGTATTTTCTTTAAATATTTTTAATATGAATACATCTTTTTTACAAAATTATTTATATAATTTTTTATCTTTTTCTTCTTTATTTTCTATTTTAAAGTAAATCTCCATGAAATATTTTTTGTAAATTTAAAGTATTGGAACTGATAACATGGGTTCTAATTATTCTTCATTGCAAATAACCCGATGATCTTCTTAATACATTATATAAGAATCATGTGTTTTTAGAAATGGAATTACTTGATTAAAAAGTATGTCTAAGAGATGTTCAAGATCACTTGGTTATTTATTAGGATTACCGCTGGAAAATCACATTCCAGAACTCAAACTAAGTAGAACATTTCTACTACCTTCTCCTGTAGTGTTTTCTGTTTATTAAGTGAGCCTTATAACAAATAACCATTGTTCAGGATAGATATCATGGAATTTTTATAATGTCAAATGGTCCATTTTCCCCTAAACTTTGCTTTGAGTGAAGATATAAAGAATGCAATTCACTGAAATAGTACTATTTATTCCCACCCAATGCTCAGATCTGTGCAGAAACCTTAAAGCTACAGCTTTCTCCATAGCTTTGATACTTTATTCTGCGTGACATTGAAAGGCAGTGTCAATTATGATGAATTGTGAAGCTCACAACTAATGATACATTTAAAGCCAATTCATTTGTCTCTTTGATCATGTAAATGTATTGGCATTCACCAAGCCTGCCATGATAGAACATTATAGCTACTTTGGAGTCATTTTACTGTACACTTATATATCAGTGCAGCTGCCACTAATGTTTACAAGTCCATGTGCTACATATTCTCATGATATTTTTGCAGAGGTTAATGCTCATGCACAGTAGATATATTTATTACGAAGGCAGTAACAGACCCACAGGAGCCATTATAGCTCTTAAGAGATTAGTGTCTGTGATCACTCCCATTTTGTTCTTATTATGTTTAGCTGGTGAGCATTTTTTTCTTTTTTTTCTTTTTTAATTCTCTCTCACATTGAAACTATTTTGGTGTATTCTAATGATAAAATTATTCTTATTCCTGTATGTCGTTTATTTTAGAAAATATGTTGCCTGTAAATTAAACCTATTTCTAGAACTGCTAGCACTTGCTCTCTGACTTTGAAGCTGTGTTCCCATTCTTGTTAATCCACCTTTGCTAGTTGTCTAGACAATGATCTACTATTACTTAGAAAATATTTCACATCTTGCAAATGTTTCAGCTCTCAATTGTAAGTGATAGCAAGGTATATAATGTTATTCCCTAGATCAACATCTTGCAACACAACTTACAGAGAGGCTTTTTCTCTTCAAGAAAAATTCTCACTTACAAATCATGTTTAGTCTGTTTTTCTATTTTATTCCTAACAGCTGGGTTATATCCGCTTCCAGAGAAATGTGTTATGTATGTTTAATACCAATAGCTAAAAAGAACTTTGAAAACTGAAAATAGCCTTACATTTAAGTTAAAAACAATTTGCCAAAGATTTTTTAAGTTGTCACCAATTTGTGATCACATTAATCATTAACAAAGATTATAATGACTTAAGTGCCAGTCTATAGAAATATAGGAAAAATAGCCCAACATAACCATTTTGTTTCAATCATAACTTAATCATTAGTTTTCATTATATCAGAAAGCTTCTGGTCCAATACCAATCTGCTTTAAGAAAAGATTGTATTTTACCCACGGTTTCCGAATTCAGTGTGTAAAGACAGAAGTTTATTCCTTCTGTGAAGTTACCAGTTTCACTCTGCAAAAAGGGTTTAAACCTTGCCAAAACTTGTGCTCTGAATTCATATGCTTCATCAGGAAGATTATTGTGATATTAAACTAGTCTTGTCCTTCAGAAGCCATACCATTTTTGTTCAAATTGGAAGGACTATTGGCCAATGAGGGCATTACTCACACAATATTTGTCAGGCCAGCTGTATTGATGTTTGTTCGCCTTCTACCTATGAGGCAATGTCTCTGGATACTGAGTCACAGGGGAGGGGTGAAAACTTAAGCAATTACTAACCTGCAGATGTTAGCAAGGGAGGTCTTATTCACTCAGAGTCATCATAGAATATTTTTTTATGAAGCTTAATATCATTAAAACTAAAGATATGGGTGAGTCCTGAGTTGTGTAACTGTATAACATTGAAAGATGGTATATGTAACTATTCCTTTACTGAATGACCTCAGTACTGAGCAGGAGTGTTAATGTGAAAATGGTTTTCTCACGTTGCTTCAGTGTTAGCTATCAATGATGGGTGAACAAGGTTTCCTAACTCACCCTATTTAAAGAACCATGAGAGTCCCAGTGGATTATTTGGTCTCTCAAGACAACAGAGAACGTTCAGTAATGGCACAGTCTAAGAAAATCCCAGAACAAATTTTATGTCACTTGTTTATATGTTTGTATGAAATGATTATTTGAACTCTTTCAGTTAGTTAAAGGTACCTAGACTGGATTCAATCATTAATATATTAATGGAAATTTTGTATTAAAATAAGATAAGGTTAAATCTGTGATACAGTCAAACCCTGTTGTTATTTTGAAACCAACTTAAAAAATAAAACATCCTGTAAACTTGATTATATTCTGCATAAATAATCCTAATTTAATGGTGAAACTATTTAATTCATAATAAGAATAGTTTTCTTTCTAAAGGCCAGCCATTCTTTTCTTTTATCTCAAAGGAATATTATACAGGTAGGAGTGCTGTAAAATAAATGGCCCTTTTACATCATGAGGATTTGGTGCTATATGTCTTCTATTTTGTGAGGAAATCTTTTCATATTGCATGATATTAATAAAAAGCATCGATTTTAGCTCAGCATATACAATTCTACAAGATATGATAGGGAAATTTTTAAATAATAGAATGATCATAAACCTAAGTTCATTGAGTGACACGTAGATTTTCTTCCGGAAAAGCAGTGGGAGGATTTTTTGATATTACTAATCTAATTCCCCATAAGACAAGTAAATTAGTCATTCAGAAAGTTTGTGTCATTACTATTTTTTTGAGACATAGTGAAAAACTGAGTTTTTGATGAGCCATTTTTGGTGCCAGAAATGGTATTTATTTTCATACAGCACCTGCAGTATAGGTGACTATGTTATAACAACTACCAAAAAATTCTATGTGAAATTGTATTTTTTTCTCCTTTGGGAAATATGAAAAGGATGAGAGGCAAACAAATCATATTTTTAGTATGAGAATGAACTATTTTATCTCATTTTTAAAAAATACACAACTTTCAAACAGCTTTCAAATTGGGATACTGCATCATTAAGCATTTGACATTTGTCCAGTTAAAACTATTGACTCATGCTTTCATTGCTTCCCCTTCAAATTACTACAGTGCCACAGCTGATCTGACTATATTTTCCATTTCTTATAAATAGCCACAAGAAAAGTATTAATTATCCTTGTACGATTTAATGCACCAACTGCCTTAACCTTTCAGGTTTTCTTAAACGCCAGCATAACAAGGCATATCCATGGCAGCAAATGTGATTTATGACAGGAATCTTTAATTTCTGTTTTTAAATATGTTACCCACCGATCTGCATACATTTAAATTCGCCTGCAACACTTTTCTCTGTCTTGAGGCTGTTGTTTAATATTCAAGGATGATTTTTGTCCACATACATTTTGGTCTATGTCACCTCAGATTAAATTATTACTGTTTGCAGCCTTTTCAGAGCAGGCCTCAGGCCCTTATTTACAAGAATCAATGAAACAGTAATGAAAATCCATTTTTCATACTATCAGCTCTGGCCTGCTTTTATTTAGTTAGCTGTGTCTAAGCAAGCAATTCATTTTGTGCAAATGTCATGTAGAGAAAAAAGGATGAGCCGTGAAAGGGTTAATCATGAAATAAGAGCTAAGCTTTCTCCCATATAAAAAGCATCCGTAATGTTAAAATTTTAAAAAAGCCCTTCTTAATATATGCAAAGTAATGTATATTGACACATAAGCAAAGCTTTTCATGATGAATATTGAAATATATATGCAAAGCACAGGAAATGTGTAACATGTTATAGATCTTTCAGTGTACATTTAGAGGAAATGAACCATTTATATTCTACAATTTAGTGAATACCTACTGTTTATTGGTACAGAGCACATAGGAGTATATTTGTCTTAGTAATTTATTTAGGTAAATATATTTATTCTTCTAGGGGTTCTTGTGCATTTCTTGGTTCTATAGTACTAGACATAAATATTTAACAATGCATTGTCTCAAATGTTATTCATGTAATTTATCAGCGAAAACAGTGGAGTTGTAATAACTTTTAAGCTTGCACCTTCTCTTAAACCTGAGATTGATTTAGAATGCAGGAAACAAAGCTGAATTTTCTTCATACTGCCTAGGAGAATTCTTTACTAGTAGTAACCAAGATAAACTAGTCTAGCTAACAAAAGAACAAGCTTTATTTACCCCTTTTTGAATCAGCTTTCTTAAGCAAATACTTTGTCAAGAAAAAGGGTTAGTGAGAGGAGAAAGCATTTAATTATTATAAATATATTTCCCTATATTTGCTGACCTATCCACTTTCTTTTATTCATAGATGTATACACAGAAATATATGTATATATTACTGTGTGAGTATTCTCTTGGGAGTTTCTTCTAAATTTTAATGCACTTTGCTATAAGGATGTCAATTTAAATTATGGCTAAGCTCTTATAAAAGTGACTGTAGACTTTTTAATATTACAAAAGAAATAAATAGAGAGTGAAAGCATTTAAAGTTTTCTTCATCTTTACTATGGACTTTTATAGAAATAAATTTTAAAGATTCACAATCTGGCTTTTTTTTTGTAAGTTTTTTTCTATTACATTTGATTTTTAAAAAGCTATTTCCTATGTTAGGTGATAGAATTTCTAATACTGATATAATGTGCAGATCTAAAAGTGCACTGATTTCATAATTTTAATTATATTTTATAAAAGCTGACAGTAATTTTATGTAAAGCCAAAGCAGAAAACGTCTGCATTATAATCCTGAAGCTGCACCTGAACAATGGATTTCATATCGCCATTGCTTATATAGATCAAGGCAGGAACTGATAATTGAACAGGTCCTTGTAAGCTAATATGTGAAACCAAAACATTTAATCAACCCCAGTTACCAGAGTTGCACTTACCTCCTCAGGTGCTGTATCTATTACAATGTGCACACAGAGCTATTTTTATTCCAGTATTAAAGCCCTATATGTTGAGATTTTAAAGTAAAGGAAAAGCACAATTATTTGAATTATCAGGGTCTGAATTATTCTGGAAAATTGATCAGTAAAATTTTTTGTTGTCAAATGAGTGTTCATAGCTGAAGTCCTATAAAAAATTAATCGACTGGTAGGAAATAAGTTGCTCTTTTTTAGTATACTTTCTTTTAGAAGTAGCCCACCATTGGCTTGTCTTCACATACTGGCATTTATAAAAGGTGCTGAGGACCAAAAGATTTCCCCTCAAAAATATAAATAAAAAAAATAAAGTTAGTGCACTTTCAAAAATTGCTTTTAATTTCTCAAAGTATTTAAGATAAAGAGAAAAAAAACACAGCTTTACTTTTAAAGTTTGAAAGCAACCCATTTGGGTTTCATTTATTTCAGTAATTCACATAAACTTTCTCATTTACATATTTTAGAATACATAAAATTGCATTACAAATGCAACCTTTATAGGACGAAGAGGTAAAGATTATGTTCTCAAGCCAGTTTCTGAAATACAAACTCCTGTTTACAAATGACCAGTAGATCTAAGACCTGTGTTCTATACTTTCCACTCAGAGCATATAATGAGTTACGGGTCATTCATTTTATGGTTTACATTACACCTACAAAATTTTGATGAAAACTTAGAAAAAAATGCCAATGCTATATATTAAATTTAAAACCAAAAGAAATCTACTAGTAGCCTCTTAGCTGGGTATCTACAAAATATGAGAGATGGAATATTGAAAAAGTATATGAAATTTTTAACATTTTATTTTTCTGTTGAATGCGATTTGTGATGACTTATGTTTTAAATCTTTCTATTTTTTTCATATTCTAAATTTAGAGACTGACTAGACTCTGGATGATATTTCATTAACAGGAAGAATATTTTTTAAAAGAAATGAGGTAAGGAAAGGAAACCCTTGTGAGAAGGAAGAGGACACCTAAAGGAGGCTCAGAACCAATAGCACCTCTCCTGCCCAAATGGCATTCTTTGTTCTTCCACTTTCTTTTCAATGACATTTATCTTCAAAAGATACTTATCTAAATTCAGAAACATTATCTTTTTAAATTCCTCTGAGAAGATGGTAATAATTCCTTGAGAAGAGATGGTAATAATTAGATTTAAAATATTGCTTCCTTCTGAAGACCTAACTCAGGTCAGCTGCATGAATAAATAGAAAATTTGGTGCTAGGGCGTGAGCAGGGGAGAAGGAGCAGAGCACCGTGACAGCGACCTTGGTGCGAGGTCACCCCGGGATGCGATCTGTGATGAAATGAATGAACCCAACACTGTCATTTTTTTTCACTCTGTAAAAAAATAAAAATACTGAATCCCACTCTTCTATTCCTTCATGTGTAAAGTGGTGACAATTTTTGTACCCACATCACAGAGTTGTGGTTTCAATAAAATAATTTAATATCCACAAAGCATTTACATTCTTTGCAAATAGTAAGAACTTAAAAAATGTTAGCTATAAAAGTATATTTAAGTGTTTAGAAATAAATACAAAGGATTATTTTTAATTAGAGATGATGCAGAAAAGGAGGTCTAAAGGTATAATATTTTAAATTAAATATTCCCAAAAGGTATTAAAACAGTTTTGAATCCAAAAACAAAAGAAGGATGGAGGAGTAATTACTTTCATCATCCTCATTCTCCTCTTCCCTGAAGTAGCAGGGCCCCTGCTGTCAAGAACCAAGGCTAGTATGATTAGCATTGATTAAATAGTATGATTTATCTGTGGTCTAGCCTGGGAATCTAACAACTATATTCTGTAGAAAATACATGTTACTAGCGACTAACAGCCGATCTACAAATGAACATTTGCAATATATTCATTTATAAATTGACCTTCATATTGTATTAATCGTATTAACAAATGTAGTATAAAATATCATTCGTGTATATTCACTTGCAGGCTAGGGAGTCGATAAGAAATAAGAAAACATGAACTGGAGAATATACTGTAAAAGGAATTTCTCAGATTAAATATTAGTTAACAAGTGTTCTCAAGGAGCAAAGTTCAGAAAATATTTGTTTTTATTGTTTATATTGTTTATATTGTTTATATTATAAGCCAGCCCTAGCTTAGAATTTAGAAAATCAGCTAAGTTTATAAATACATTTTATTGCATTTCCGTATTTCATACAAACTTGAAACAAACAGAAAAAACTGAATAACAAATATCCATCTACTAAAAACACGAAAATGAATCAGTGTCTGACTGATGCGCTTACACAAAAAACTGGACAAGACATTTCAGTTGACATATGTAGTAACTAAAGAGAAGGGGCAAAATAAAAGAAAAATATTTATATCTTTATTTTTTATTAATACTTTTTCATAGTACAGAATGTTACAAACATAGACAAAAGTAGCTATGCTTCTAAGAGAACAAGAGAATGAATTAATTCATATTGAGCATATTTATATCCCATCAATGATTTATGACCATTTAAGAGAAAAAGGAAATATCAATTTCTAAATTTATATTTAATATTTACCAATATGTAAATTAGACTGTCTCAGAAAAGTGTAGCAGATGTCCCTATCTTCTTGACGCTGATGGACTGCTTAGGTATAACTTAAAAATGATAGATTGGCAATAAGAATATTATTTTCTACTCTATTCCATCGTATTCATTTGGAAGCATTAATTCTTTTAAAGAAGATTATATATGCAATCCAATCTTGACAGCCTGGCTCTATTTAATGGAATGTTCTATTTAAATGTGAGGACATATTGATCTCATTCTGAAGTATCTCTTTAGTATCTATCAAGAGGATAAAGTTTGAACATTTTCCATAGTGGGTCTTGTTCCAAATTTTTTGAAATTAAATATGCTGTAAAAAAAAAAAAGTAACTTTTCATTTCTTGCTTTGGAGACATTTGAAGTTAAGGAAAAAAAAAAGAACATTGAAGGAAGTTGTAATATTTCTTTACACAGGGTCTTTTAGCAGGAGGATAGAACACTTACCTCAAGGGAAAAGTAAGCAAAAGGGCACTATTCGCCTACATTTTAAAAAATGAATCATTTGTTCAGGGGCTCTGGGCCACAAACTGTCACAATCTCCACAATGTTCCAGTATATGGTAATGTTCCTTCACAAATACCCAAATACCATTTCTGATGTCTCTTGAAGATCAGTTGAACTAAGTAAATTAATTTACTTGAAGATCTTGGATTGGTCTTGACTATTCCAAATTTGAGTTATGAAAGCATTCTCACTAAATTATTTTTTTATATTCATTATTTTTATTTTTATATTCATGTGTTAAAAAATGACAAACATTTTTTAGTGTCTGTTCAATGGAGAGTACATTTAATATGGAGAGTGAAATGTTTTAATAAAATAAAAATTGACTGTAACCAGTGGTTGAAATAAAAAAACTATCATTTTGAAGTGTGTATGTGTGTGTGTTCACATGCATGTGCAATATATCATATATTCCAATCCAAAACTAGGAACAATTTAGAGTGCTATATAAAGCACAAATAATATTAAGTAATAAATGTTTACTTAAATTTTCACATTGAAGTGTTTTAGCCTAGTAGAACTCTCCCAGTAAAGTTTGTATTATATTTTTTTATGAATATCAAATGCAATAGTTTGTAATCATAAAACATTATATTTGGCTAATTGAAAATATTTTCAAAAACAAAAATAGGTAATATATACAGATTTATCTATATTTTTAATAAAAATGAATTTATAAAATTTTGAGCTTTGATGATGGTGAGCAACTATCAAAAACAATTTAAGAATATTAACAATCTTTTGTTTAAATTACACTGATTATATTAAAGTGTAATGCTTACTCCTAAATAGTGCAAGCACATTAATAAGCATTCAGATACTATGTTGCTAAAGATTTCATAAAATCTGAGACAAAATTCCATACTTAACAGAGTTTAGAATATAAATCTAGATATCTAATCATCAATACAATGGATTTGAAAGTATAAATATAAATTGTGTGTGTGTGTGTATGAGATGTTTTCTTAGAGTTTCTACTAAAATTTCTGATGTATCAAAGCTATGATTAAAACATGAAAGCTAGAAATTATGCTATGTATATGATACAGAGGGATCATACAGCTAATATTAACCATTATTAGTAAAAAATTTGAATTAGAATGCAATTATTCATACTACTAAGTGTACAATAGATATAGTGCTAGCACACAAAATGGTGAAAATAAAAATCTATATTAGAAATAAATATATGTACATTTAATATTCACAAGAAGTAAAATAATTTCTAAAGTATGTGTCACTCATTTTATATTGTTTTTCATTATATATGAAATGAATTGCTTTTTCTTGACATACACATGACTTTCTGTACATGATATACTTTTTTCTAGAAGTAATCACTATACTTTTCTTATAAGAAAGAGTGTTAAACTTTATGTTAATTAATATAAAACTGAAATCAAAAAGTCAAAATGACCTAATTACTAAATAACAGAAGTTAGAAATAGGATAAATTTTCACTTATTTGGCTTAACAATGAAAAACAGATACTTCAAAACATATACTCACACAATAGTCATTTCTATTTGTATTTGGAATGCATTATTAAAATCAATTTGTATCACATAGCTAATGGCTGAAGGAATTGGCACAAATCCACTCTGAAAGGTAGTGGGAAATCAGCCTGGGAGTCAATTTGTAGACTCTTCCCTCTCGTTCAAGTGAGTGTTTCTGTAGAAAGGTTGAAAGCTGAAAAATGTTCTTGGTGGATGGCTCTGCGTAATAAAAAGAACAAAAAAAAATTGAAACTTCTTCCTCAAAGATTCATGCAAAATAATTTAAAAATAAATTTAAAAATATTATTTTTATTAGTGATTAGAGGTATTTCCAAAAAATCAGTTATTTATAAAATATTTGTAAATTGTATCCTAAGTGTCTTTTGTGTAGATTTTGAAAAACAATAAAAAAAGATGTCTAAAGAGGGTGGTCTCACATTCACTTCCAAGTCCAGCCCGCCTATACTGTATTGCCTTCATAACTTGGGTGTTCCTCCCTCCTTTATTTTGGTCTTAAATCATTGTTGGCTTCATAGCTGATGACCCTCTAGGGTTTCAAGATTCATAGTATTCTTTGGTTCATGATGGCCCTCACTATGCTTGCCTCAGCAGAAACATCCTGTAGGCAAGGCTACTCTTTCATACTGAGCCCTTCTTTCATTTTGGCCTATAGTCTAAGACTGGAAAAATACTTTATTGAATAATTAGGAGTAAGCAAGGGAAATCATTATGTTAAAAATTTGTGTTCAAGATTCAAATACTGAAGAAAACACATCTTTCTCTTTCTCTGCTCTCAGTCTATCTGTCCCTCTCCTACATATACACAAGTACACGTGCACACTCAAACACAGGTGATCATTATGTTACGTATATTCTGCCTTTCCAGGTCCATTTTCTACCTTTTTACATGCTCTTCTGCTTTGTACTCTGGAAAGCTGGGTTATGAGGACTGACTCTACAAGATCCTTTTCTTATTGCTTTTGGATTCAGTTTTAGCCACGAGAGATAATGGAATATATTTGGAAAGTATAAGAAAAATAAGATGAGACTATGTATTTCAGTATCTTGCACTGCAGATCATCCCTCTCCCAAAGGACACAGATGCTGTAAAGTGACTTCTACTGAGTGATGATCTTAGAGAGCTCCTAATTACTCCCAACACTTTTCTCTTCAACATATGGGTGGTATTACTTATTCTTGCTAGTCTTGGGCAAATAATCATATTTTATTTTATTTTTATTTTTGGAGGTGAGGCTTTTACCCTTAGACTCCATCCACTAGTTTAAAAATAAATATTTCATTAAACTTGCCTCATTTATAAGCCAGGGACCTGACTGAATAGTCTTTATTAGCAGAACACTGTTTCTGACCTTGTTTTCTTCTGGGTTTCTTACTTTCTTTCAATCTTTCCTAAGAGAGTGCCCCTTTCAAATTTATTTATGTAAGTATAACTATTGCTCTCAAGGATGGTGTACTTAAAGAATTTTGCCCCTATTGTGCAAGGGTGATATGTAGTACAAAGTAGTTCTCAGCAATTTGTTGTTGACTGACTGATTTATTTAGTCCAGAATATGGCCCCCCCTTTGTATTTGCTAACTTCTGGACTCCCATGGGTCAGAATACATGCATCTCTCTAAGGCAAATCATAATTCCCCTAGATAGTAATATCAAAATCTCTATATCAAATCAACAATTTTCTTAAAAAAAATAAGGTATAGATAAGACTACCTTTCTTTCATAGATATGACTCTATACACTATTTTTCAGAATGTTGTCTCTTTTTCTCATCTTTCAGTTTTCAGACAGGGCCCAACAGCCCACCATACATACAAAATGTAGTTTATTTTAATACTTTCCTAAACAACATAATGTCCACCCCTGACCAACAACTTGACAATCACATGTTAAAAAACAAATCATGTATTTTATACTCTTCACAAAAATTAACTTAAAATAGGTCATAGAGCTAAATATAAAACATAAAATTACAAAATTCCTGGAAGATAACATAGGAGAAAATCTAAATGACCTTGAGTGTGACAATGACCTTTTAGATCAACATCAAAAGTACTATCCATGAAAGAAATAATTGAGAAGCTGGACTTCATTAAACAAACAAACAAACAAACAAACAGAACATCTGCTCCACAAAGCCACTGACAGGTGAATGAGAAGACAAGCCACAGACTAGAAGAAAATATTTGAAAATATGTATCTGATAAAAAAAAAAAACTACTATTCAAAATATACAAAGAACTCTTAAAACTCAATAATAAGAAAATAGACAACTTGTTTAAAAATTGGCAAAACACCTGGACAGACACCTCACCAAAGAAGATAAAGAGATAGAAAATAAATATATAAAAATATGTTTCACATTATACATCATCAGGGAAATGCATATAAAAACAACAGTGAACTACTACCATTACAAACCTATTAGATTGATAACACCAAATGCTGACAAAGGCATGAAACAAAAAGAAATAGCATTTTTTGATGGTAGGAACACACAATAATACAGCCACTTTAGAAGAGCATTTGTTGGTTTCTTACAAAACAACATACTCTTACTATATGATATAGAAATTGTGCTCCTTTGTATTTACCCAAATGGGCTGAAAATGTAACCACACAAAAACCTGCGCATGGATGCTAATAGTAGCTTTATTTATGATTTCAAGAACTTGAAAAAAAAACAAATATTCTTCAATATGTCAGTGCATAGGTAAACTATGGTAAATCCAGACAAAGAAATATTACTCGACACTAAAAACAAATGAGTTATTAAGGCATAAAAAGACATGAGAGATCCTAAAAATTATATTTAAATGAAAGAATCCAGTCTGAAAATTGCAACTGTATGATACACTTGAAAGGCAAAGGTATGGAAATAGTAAAAAGATAAGAGGTTGCAAGAGTTTGGGGTTGGAAGGAATGAACAGGCAAAGTACAGAAGATTTTTAAGGCAAAGAACTATTTCTATGATACTATAATGTTGAATACACATCAATATACATTTGTCCAACTAATTGAATGCACAACATTGAAAGTAAACTCTAATATAAACTCTGAATTTGGGTGATAATGATGTGTCAATGCAGGGTCATTGATTGTAACAAATGTATCACTCTGGTACAGGATGTTGACATTAGGGGAAGCCATGCATGTCGGGAGACCAGGGTATATGGAAAAACTCTGTACCTTCTCAATTTTTCTGTGAACTGAAAACTGCTGTAAAAATAATCTATGTAAACAACAGCAAAAATAATTTGTATGTAGTTTTCAGTTCTTTTCCCATCCTTCTCTATTGCAAAATATAATAAGGAGACAGAATGGCTACCAAAGTTACCTTTCATTTTGGACAGTGATTGTTCTTCCACCACCATATCAGTCCCTAATTCAAGAGTTGAACATTACGAATTTGTCATTTCTAGTAACTAAACTCATAAGCATATAGAATAATGCCAAATAATTCACATTTGATGAAGTAATTTATGGGCCATAGTCTATAGAAAGTTGATAAAAAATTTTATTATTGTTTTACTGTTGAAAGAGCTATGGAAACATTTTTTTTGAAAGCCTGTATAAATTAACATAGAAATTTAGAGCAAGAGAACACCTAGGTCTTTAAAATGCCATATTTTCAAAATGTGTGTAAATAAACATACCATTTCACAGAACCAAGTCATTTTTTAAATTTTATTGAATGATATATAGAGAATTTGTCTATATTGCAGTGATGTCTTTCAAGCTATTAACTTGATGCTAATAATTGGACTGATGTTTTTCTTTAAAGATTTTTATTATAATTTTTCTTGCTGTTTTTTTAGAATTTACAAAACATTTTTATGTTCATAATTTCACGCTATCTCCAAACCAGTAAGACAGAATGAGCATTGATGTTTTTAAATCACCTAGATTTAGTTAACTTTTGATTCTACTTGAGAGACAACTTTCAAAATTTTCTCTTATTGGTTCCCTTTCTTAACCAGTATTTCTGTCATAGTCTGTTTCTACACTTTGATACTAAATTTAATTTCAAAATAATAAATCTCTTTGGTGTTTGTGTGTACCATTCCCATGTTAGAGAGAGAGAGAGAAAGAGAGAGAATTAGTAACCCATTTCTATAAAAAAATTCAAATTTCATAGCACGTTTTTCTAAAATTTTCAAAATGTAGTCTTAACCTACCTTTCTAGTCATACTTTCTACAACTAACCTATTGTTTAACCTATAACCTTTATTTTCAAGACCACAAAATTTATCAGCCTTAAACACCATGGGTTTCATGTTTCTATCCTTTAAATATACCTCTCCTTCATGTGAAAACATCCTTCCCCTTCTACCTCATAAAAGTATATTTATCATCGAAAACTCAGCTTATACCATTTGATCTGTGAGGTCTTACTAACTTTACATTCGTAGGGAGAAATGATAGCTCCAACTCTCCTAGGTCTTTATACATATCTGTCAAATTTAAACCAGTCTACTACTCAAGACTGAAATTTCCTGAAGGAATTATTTATTTATGCAAAGTACACTGTAGACACATAATAAGCACTTTCTGGAAGAATAAAGGGATGAATAAATGGATCTTCATTTTTTAAATCAAGGCTTGGAAAGGATAAGTAACTGGTTAACACAGCTAGAAAATGAATTAATCAGGAAGATGACGAGTGTTTCAGAATTACACTATTCTTTCTACAGAAATCACCTGGAAAGCTTTTTCAGAATATAGAATTTCAGGCCACATCTCAGAATCTCTGAGCCAAAATGCATATTTACCTAAGGCTGCACAAAACAATAGTCAGTAGTGAGAGCTGAGGACCACTCTTGATTGTGCCGCATCACCCTCATGTCTCATAACACCCATATTCGAGTACAGAAACACATTTTCCTGCACCATAGGCACTGGAAGTCTTGTGCCAACATTTCTAGAATTCTAGTCTCTGGTTTGGGAAAGTAAGTGTGGGGAGAGTGGGGCTGGAGTAGAAAGAAGAGCAATGAGCGTTATAGAAGAAAAGGGAGACTCAAACCATGATTGCCAGGAAAAAGCAGGCAGCAGCATCTGGCCACTCACTTTGCAGAAGCCAGGGATATTTTGAGACACAGAGAATAAGCCAGGTTACAGTTGTGACTTCAAGACAGGTACAGATTTGCCCACAACAAACAGAAAAGAATGGCTGCCATTTATTTAAGCAGAGAAACTTCTGATACTCTCCCAACCCTTCACCTTTTGAAAGGGCACATAATTTGAATGGGCTAGAGATAATTGAAAACTCATCTTTACATTTTAACTTTTGCCACACATCCCTTAAAAATGGCATTTTGTGTCTTCAGAATAGTGGTAGAATCATATTTAGAAAGAGTGGGGAAAATAGATTGATAGGTAGAGATTAAATCTCTAAATATATTCTTGCTTTTCACTCTGTTCAATAGGGTTTGGTTTTTTGTTTGTTTGTATGTTTTTCCACCAAAGATTTTAATAAGACATTCAGTAATTTTGGGGAACCAAACCAAATCCCAAATTACTGTTTACTGATCCTTGTTCTGCTGTATTCATTACTATAAATTCCCTAGTATTTCAATCCAAAAATAATTTTATTTTGTCTCTTATTTTCTCCCTACCTACTGTTCCCTTTGCCCTGAACTATTAGGTGCCACAGTCTGTGCGAGTGCTACAGGTAAGTCATTTATATGGATGGTAGGTACTTTGTCTTTATTGGCCTGGTAACCATTTATCTCTGTGATCTTCTTGTTTGTTCTGGTCCCTTAATTTTCTTCACTTCTCTTCACAATAGCAAGCTAAACCCCCAAACAGATTAAATAACATTGCTGCATGATCTTTTCATTATTTTGGGGTTGTCTTTTCAGATGCCTTGTTCCATTTGTATGTTGTTGAAAAGTTTGAAAGCTCCCACTAATAAGCATTAAAATTCTCAGGAGTAACTCTTCTCTTCCTATCAGTTATTTCTGTGTTCTTGCAGAGTTCACTTCCCCTTTAATCTTGGGGCCTCATTAGTTACTTTTATACTGGGATAAAGGGTTGAATTTTATGAAATGGAAGCTCTCATGAAAACACTGATATTTCCTCTGTCATCATGACTGCATACGGCCATTATCATTCCTGACATTTGTCCAAAGATTTAGTATCAAAGATTAACTTATTTTTCTAAGGTGCATCAAGCTGATTTTTCTTTTGTTTTATAAATATTCATGTAAAAGATTCAGTTGTCAGGAAAAAACATGGATAACCATATTAGTGCTCTTGAGAATAATTAATGGGAGATAATACATTTTTTTTTGCCTATATGTTATGCATACATTGGAAGAAAGAGAGATAGGGACAGAGATGTAGAGACAGAGACAGAGAGGGAAAAAGAATGAGGGTCTATGTCAGGGCAACTCTCAAAGACTATTTTATTTATCCACTAAAGAAACAGTGCATTAGAATTTCAGCAATATATACGGTCTAATGTGAGACCTTTGAGAAGGATTCTTTAGAGGCACTAAAAGATTATCTCTGACATTGAAAATGCCTGGTCTCTTGTCCTTGCCTTTTAGACCCTCTGTCTTCAAAGCTTTGCTTCTAGAAGGACTGACTGCAGTGATATGCTTATAGCTCCATTTGCAGACTTTCTTATAGGTTCATAAATGGAGACTAGAAGGAGGAGGGAAAGGAATAAAATTTAATAACTGAATAAAAATGTAAATAAAGATTTGCCTAAAATTACTTGTCCAAGAAATAATTCTCCCTCCCCCTTAAGCTAATACTTTGATAAGCTCAGTACAGTGATCCTGATTTGGAGCGTGACCTTTGAAAATGCTCTCCAGCTTGATTAAAGATGTATTAAATTTGTTTAAATAAACCTCGTTGTAATGGCACATCATTTGTAAGAAGCTATTAGGGGGCTGGAAACTGTGCTGCTGTATTTGCATGAAAATGTGCCCTGCTCGAATAGAGGCTCTCTTCTGAATTAACTGCAAAGGGAAAGTGACACTTTCATAATTTTTTCTGACAAAAAAATAGAAAAAAGAAAGAAAGAAAAACTTTATGCAAAGCTCTGCAAGAGAGGGGACAACTGCATGTCAATAACAGAGCCATATGTGCAGTCAGTGCTATCAGTCCTTCCAGAATTCTTGATGTTCTCAAGATATTTGGTTTAATGTAATCAATAATACTTACCTGCTGATTACTTTGCTCCCAGAATGGCTTCATCTTTGAGACTGTGTGTTTGAGCACATGAATTGTTTGAGAGTAACCAAACCAAAGATATCCCAAAGAAAGCTGTATTATCATATGTCTTGAAATTCCATGATTGGAATTCTCCCTGACTTCAATTTTGGTGTGGTCTCTGCAAAAGTGATACCGCCTGGGTTGTGGAGAAGCTTAAACACCTGAATGCCTCCACCTATCACTCCTAAATGAAATCGGTAGTTACCATAGGTATTGCAGTTCCTGCCAATGTTTCTCAAACGAGCAGCCACTTTGACAGAAAAGGGCCTCTCCTTTGAGTCAAATGTTAAGACCTTTCATGACTTCTTCTTGTAAGAGACAATGTTCTAGGCCATCTGCTGATTTACAGGAACTCTTGCCTCTTTCTAGTCATCATTTTTCCATCTGGCTAGATACAAGGATGCTAATTTTTAAACTTCTATTTCCCTGTTGAAAATTTTAAATTGTGTCTGTTTGCTGATCCAGTGTCTGAAGTCTTTTCTCTGAGATACATGACCTCTAGTTCACCATGACACATATGGTGGCTATAAGAAAATGATACTCAGCTTCCTGTCACACTCAAACAGTTCCTCTGTTCCAGGAATTGTGCAAAGAGTTTTCACGTTTTTTTTAATTGCCTCATAATTAGATAATATTTCCATAATTATAAGTTGACGAACTGAGGCTCAGTAACTTGCTTCAAATCACATAATTAGCAAGTGGTAAAGCTGTGTTTTCAGTTTAAGTGTGTCTGACTCTAATGCCCATGCCATTTTATTATACTAACTTGACTTGAATTTACCATCTGGAGGTAAATTAAAGGACCCAGCTTTGAGGCACGACTGGCAATGTTAACTGTCTCAGATTCAGAGACACATAAGAGTATTTTCTTGACAAGATAAACTATTTACGTAGCAAGACAAGGCTATCCTGGCCAGCAATGTTTAGGAAGGTCAAATTGATATAAATCACTTATTTTTTTCTTCCTTCCTTTTTTCCTTCCTTTCTTCCTTCCTTTCTTCCTTCCTTCCTGCCTTCCTTCCCCGCGTCCTTCCTTCCCTGCTTCCTTCCTTTTTTGCTTCCTTCCTTCCTTCCTTCCTCTTTCTTTCTTTCTTTCCTTCTTTCCTTCTTTCTTTCTTTCTTTCTTTCTTTCTTTCTTTCTTTCTTTCTTTCTTTCTTTCTTTCTTTCTTTCTTTCTTTCTTTCTTCCTTTCTTTCTTTCTTTCTTTTTTTCTTTCTTTCTCTCTGCCTTTCTTTCTTTCATTCTTTCTTTCTTTTTTTTTTTCTTAAATTTATTTTAAGCTGCGGAGCTTTCTGTTCAATAAGTAAAGATAGCACATTTTCCATATTGAAATTTGTTTTTATTTTTCTAAAAGAGTCTAATGTAATATGAGATTAAATATGGTGATAAAATTGAGTTCTAGTTTTGAGCATGACTTGTAGTAGTCTAAGTAATAATGTTTTTTCGCCACCTAATTTACATAAAGGTAATTTCTAAAAGTTTAGAGCAATGGAAACATGTTTAAAATCAGTGCATAGTTTCTCAACTGACTACTTTAAAGAAAATGGAAAATGAAAGCAAGAGAAGTAAATTCAAAGTTTACCAGAAGACTAAAAAATGCATGAACAAACATTCTTTGGCAATATTTAAGAGGAGGTCATAGTATGTTTGAGATAATCCTTTTTTATTATTATTTTCCTACCAATATTCATATGAAATTTTAAAGTGAGAACATTTTGATATTAAAAACTATTTAGAACATTGACTTCATCCCTTTCATTAAAAAAAGACAAAATAAGTAAACAAAAAAAAAGACTCTAAATTATAGAAAAAAAGTTGTTAATGCCAACATGGTTAGTTAATGTCATAGTTATAATTAGTTCTCTGACCTAAAGTCTCTCTTTGTGTTCCTTCTACTATGTGACTCAGTCTCACCCAATAACAGGTCTGGGATTTAATATCGTTAAATCTAAGAAAACCTTAAAAAAAAAGCATCATGTCATCTCTAAAATGTTAATATTCTTTTGTTTTTCATCCAAAATCTTTTAAATTTTTCTTTCATATTTGATGATAGAAAAAAAGCACAAAATATTAAATGCACAAGAAAATCAGAAAGTAGTAAAACTGTCATTTCTGCATAAAGTTCTAGTTAAATTTCTGTTATCTTTAGTTCAAATGAGCTACTTTAACTTGTTCATAATTTTCATCAACTTGAAGCTCTGAAGCTCCACCTCCACACTTTAAAGAAAAATTTCCATAAGCAGCATTTAACATTAAGACAGTGAAGAAAGACAGTTCTTTATGACCTGTCTAACTAGGGTACAAGTACTACTCATGCTCTCCTGAAATCAGTGGAAACCCACTTAAGGTTACCTGCTCTTTGCCAGAGATCTACATTTGTGTTTGTTTTGCTGCAAACAAAGCTAAAGAGAACTCTTTCTGAATCTTTTGCATAGAGGCCCAGAATTTAAACTAATATTCTTGCCCTCTAGTGTTTTTTTTCTCCTCATTTCCTTTTAGTTTTTAATTTACCATTCCCAGCTGAGGTACTTGAGGTATTTGAGCAACACAGCTACAATCTAATTGGTTCATCATGTATTTTATGATAATTTTCATTCTGGATTTTAGGTCAGTATGGGGACTGCTTTGGTCAAAGATTATAATGATCTGTCCATTAACTCAGAAATAGGGTCTTTGACTGTACTCATCTTATTAGATGCCTCAGTTGCCTTTAACTTTGCTAACCATGAAATATTACTGAACTATCTTAATGTACTATGCTGGACACTAATATTTCTCATATTAGTTTTAACCCTATTCAATACAATCAGTTGCTTTCATTGGAAGTTCAGAATGTTGCTGATGGTCAGATACAATACTGTTTCCCCTCAGCTCTTCACATATATCTAGGGTAGCGAAGTATGTCACTGTTTGTCTGAGTCAGCCAGACATGGTTGCATTTGCAGCTCCACCACTTATTAAATTTTCTAACTAGTGACTAAATGACTTACTACTTTTTGCCTCTGTTTCTCCAAGTGTGGCCCTGAAAAATAGTTAATATGCATAGCACAGAGTTTTGAATATAAGAAAAGTGCAATTAATCTGCTACTATTACTCTTGTTTTAAGGTTATCAAAGAAGATTTAAAACATTGTAACTCATAGAAATGTAGATTTAGAATATAACATGAAGAATATGGCAATTATTGATTCGAACTGTAACAATTGATTCAGTTTTTTTTGCTTTTTAGACAGCGATATTTAGAAAAGTAGAAGTATTTAGATAGTTGATTTTATTTTCACTTTCACTTTGTGTGTCTGATATTCTATTAGGTTTTGGTTAATTTTATCTTAGCCTTGACTAATATTGATTTCTATGAATTAAAGTTACAAAGAGGTGATACTTTCTTTGTTCACATTTTGTTGACTCATTACTTTATAGTTTGTTAACAATTTTCAGTTCATTCTGGATTATAAATGTTGTAATCCATGTTAAATTACTGCTCCCACTCTAACTTCTTATTTTACCCTTACTTAATATTCAATTACTTTAACTATTTGAAAACTTATTTTTTAAATCTTGATTAAATTTAATTTATCTTTGGTATTGTTTCCCTGTTACTTTCTATGATTTAACATTTATACATGAGCTAATTTTATTCCTGAAAGGCTAAGAACTCTTAACAAAATGTTTTTACACAACCAAAGTGAAAATTTGAGTTGCGATTTTCCAAAAACAGATGTTTCCAGAAAAAGAAAACTACCTATCAATTATCTGAATAATTAACACATTTATAAAAACAGCCACTGTTTTTCATATATACATAATTTGATCTTAACGAATCTTTTTACTCTATCCTATTATGTTTTATAAAGCTTTATTTTTTAAATGACTACAAATAAGTAAAATTTTAAAGCTAGAATTCAATTAATTTTTTCAAATTTTTGGTTATTGTTTAATGGACTAGTAAAGTTTGTAAGTAAATGAAACAAAGATATATAAATTAATAAAATAAGTTATTATTCATTCAATACAATTTATTTTTTATTTTAATTATTAAGTTAAATTATGAAATTAATTAAAATTAAGTAATTTAATTTAAGTTAAATTAAATTGCTAACAATATGATCATGATTTTTATATAATTTTAATTCTAATGGCAATGCTGATGTAAAGAATAAAACCTAAAATGACATTCACTGTGTATCAAATTTGTATCAAATTTATAAAACTTTTAAAAACATGCAAAAAATAAAAAAGATTTTTTAGATTAAAAAATATTTTTATATTAAATGATCAAAATTATTTATTAAAGTTAAATCAAATATAATTAATAATCACTAACTATATCCATTTAATTATTTAAATAAAATTTTAAAATTTAATTTAAATTTTGAAAGTTTTATTAAATCTTATTAAATAGTTTTATAAAAATAAAACTATCATAGTTCTTCTGTTCTGCATTCACCTAACCCAGATGTAACAAAGTGGTGCCATGAATCACAACATTACATGTGGGACTACACAGAAAAAAGTTAACTAAAAATTGTTTAGCATTGAAAAATAGTCCTCAGTCATCAAGAACAACTGTCAAGAATACTGTGTTAATTCATAAATATCTCCAGAACTTTAAATTAGAACATAAAAGAAAAGCATAAAAATGGACACTTGACAGTCCTGGGAAATGATACTTTGTGCAAAAATTTATTGCATGCATGCTCTCTGGGAAGAAGGATTTGACAAGTTAATTAATTTGTCTTTCAATTTACCAAGTGTTTCCACTGCTCGTGTTCTCTACTCTCCGAAGCACTGTCCCTATCTGGTGTTGGCAGGAACAAGCCCTTCACACCTTTATGGCATCCTGATGCAATTGTCTTTTATTTCAAGAACATAAGGCTAGAGATGTGAAATATCATTTCCTTGTAGCCAGAATGGTGTGAGCCACAAGCGAACCTTCAAGGCTACAGATCTTACTGTGCCATGGCTGAATGCCAGGAACATTCATCTATAATTTAATAAATTTATTCTTTTTGTGTTTCTGATATGTGAGGTCACCTAAAGCAGCAGTCCCCAACATTTTTGGCACCAGGGACTAGTGCTCCTATGAAAATTTAATGCCTGATGATCTGAGTTGGAGCCGAGGTGATAATGCTAGCTCTGGGGAGTGGCTGCAAATACAGATGAAGCTTCATTCACTGGCCCACCGCTCACCTCCTGCTGTGTGGGCCTGGTTTCTAACAGGCCACAGACCAACACTGGTCTGTGACCTGGAGGTTGGGGACTCTTGATCTAAAGTGTGAGCTCTTTAATGTCCAAGTCTAAGGATATAACCTATTCTTGTCTTAATGTACTCCATTCTCCACAATACAACTTCTCCAATTAGTGGCTCCCCACTATCTACTGAAAAACAAACAAATAAAACCTTTAGATGACTTTGAAACCTAAGGCCATAATCTAAACATTGACTCCTTCTCTAGGTTTGTTTCTTACTACTCCCAGACCCTTCATTGGTTCTTCTTGCTTATTTTCCTCTTCCATTATATCTCCTCTTTAAGTGGTAGAATCAGAACTTATAGACAACTTCCCAAATCAGGACCATGTTCTTAGCCACTAGACTCTACTATCTAGCATCTTTCAAGTCTCTATTCTGCTCTTATGCATCTACTCCTTTACTTCCTTTCATAGGAGTAGTTAATGGTTCCTACCAACTAAGGGGAAATGTTTATACTCAATTATATAACACCACCCTTTAAACCTTATTTTAAATACTTACCTTCTCTTTTCATGTTAGGCACATTTATTCTTAACTAAATTACACACTCCATGAAGGCAGAAATGATGCCTTATGCTTTTTGATGTATCCCTTATTGCTAAACACCATGATAGTGGGTTTAATAGTTATGAACTTAATAAATCCATTTGTTTTTATGAAAGAGAGTACCTATAGTTGAAAGATACTTTGTATATAATGAGTCATTGTGTTCTTTGCTTTCCTTCTTCAATTATTATGGTAAAATTTCCAGCTAGAGCACCATTTAATCTATCATATCTGTGTAATCTATCATGGAACCATTCCTCTTCTTCACTGGGGACACCTTCTCCTTGTTTTGCATCTGTGTGTGCTTGGGGTGGACACCTGGTGGAAGGCCTGTTCACAGGCATGCAGATGGGTGCTGGGAGCACACCGCCTCCTCACAAAAACTGGCTTGCTACTGAGAGAAATACCTTATGTCCTCTAATCCAAAGCAATTTTGCATGTTTTCCTTACCAGGATTTAAAGAACATACTCTGTTCTCATCCAAATGTGAGAAGTTTAATTTCAAAATACAATGTGTCGCAATAGAAAAGAAACAAAAGTAGAAAGATTTCTTGTGTCATTATCAGTCAAAATATCTTACTTTTATTGGTTAGGTACAGAGTACAAAGCTTTCTAAAATACTCTTAATGAAAAATATCAACACTTTTTTAATCCTTGTGAAACTGAATCATTTAGAAAGAAATATCTAAGAATTATTTTCCTCACATAGTTCAGTCTCGATACGATAGTTTGAGAGCTACACATCTTTGCATCTCAAATGTGTGTAAAATCTCTTTTCTTGTGTCATGAAAATGTTCTTTTCTAAACCACCACTGACAATTCTTTAGGCAGTACTGATACACACCTAGTCATTATGAATTTAAGAAATTTACAATTTCAGTTGCAATTATTTTTTTCCTACTACAGTGCATCCATTAATTAATTAAGAAGCAAACTAAAAAAAAATATGTGAGTAACAGCTGTAAACCAAGCATTTTGTCCAGTAGTTACGTAAACAAACTCCTTACCTCATAGGAGAATTGATTGTCTCTTTTAAAATGCAAATGTTATCTAAATAAGCAAGCACAGCAAACCACTTAACCACAAAAGGTTTGTCAAATTATTAGTCAGTCTCCAAGCCAGACACTTACTTACCTGATGGAATAAATGTTGATTTAGGTAAGTGTGTCTGAAAAATGATTAGGGACTAAGATGTCTACACAGGGGATGATGCCAAAATGAAATTTTCTGAACATTTGGTAGATCCTGTGAGTTTGTCAAAGAACTCAAGCAATAGAAAAGTAAGCTCAGGACTGTGAAAGGCACAATTGTTTCAATTTATATTTTGTCCTATAGCTTACCCAGAGTAATGCCTATATCAAAACAGTTATGGGTTTGATATTTTCCTTCTACTAAGGTAGATCTGGTCAGGATGCATTTTTGACCATATGCATTATGCAGATAAGACACAGACTAAATAATTTTTTTAAAATAAAAAGCACAATTTTCCAACCCTTTTTACAGCATATTTTTTTTTAAAGAAAATAATCGTATGATAGATTAAGGTACAGAGGAAAGCTGCCTGTAGCCCACGGCATCTGGCTCCAAGGACTCCCATAGACTAAAGTCCACACAGCTTCTCTCAGGTATGGGGTTGGGCAGAACTCCATATACCTGCTTCGTATTTGTGACACCTGAATATCTTGGGGAACGTTTATTAAGAAGCTCCCAATAGAAATTGAGACGGAGAAGAGAGTATATGCTATTTTTTATCCCAGAAATTGTTATTTTGAAGAAAAAAAAAGTTTATCATCGGAAGGTGTTTAAATTTAGAAGTCACATAATTTTAAAAGAAGTGCAGCTTTAATATTAAAAGTATTCAAAATGGACAATAATATATAAAAATAAATGTATTTATTTTGTTTAATAATTAATATATAAAATGTGTTTTATATGTTAAAATGCAATAATATAGAAATTAATGTATTTATTTTTGCATTTTTCTTAACTTTCCATATTTGCTATAAGGAGAACATATTTCTTTTATTATTAGAGAAGATTAATTTGATTAACAAATGAGTGAAGGATGTATTATTGGGAAGAGCTTGGTCCAGCCTTCCCAGTTTTCACTGACATTATATCACTGCATTTTGGGAACCTGGAATGTGCCATCTCATTGCTCCTTGTTATTTGCCATGCAGTAACAGATCCTTTAAATATAAATCCAATGCATATTTAAGAGCTAAGCAGACTTCACTGAAAGTGCTACCAGTTGTCTAAAGAACTTCTGGTTTAATTTAAAAATCAGTGGATTATCTGTCCTTTTTGAAACCATTAAATAACCTGAAGAAAGAGAAGTGGAAGTGGGACTTGAGAAACAGTTGAGTACTATCACAGTTGTGAGTTTTACCTTCTGTCTCAGCAAAGTTTTCATGTTCTTTCTAACCATATCTTTTCACATGCTTGATATTTGTTCTGATGAGAACAGTACTATTATCAAAGTTTACACATCTTCCATCATTTAGCATGCTACTGTTTGCATATTTAGTTTCCAGCTCATTTTTATTTTTGTTTTAATTTTGTTTCAAATTTTGTTTCTAAAAATATGAAATATTGAACTTATTGATTTTACAATGTTGCCTTGAGATAGTTATACTATGAGGTTACAAATAAAGCTTTTGTTATTAAATGTAAGTAATAATTATAAAGATGATATTGGTTAATTATAAACTCTGTTTGCTGTATTTCAAATGGTTATTATCTGTTTATACTTCTTTGACCAGGAAGAGCTGTCACTTTAAATAATGAATGTCACTTAATTACCAATAGCTATCCTAAATGCAGATATCTATTTTTAGATTAAAAGTTAAAATTATATGACTAAAATGTTTACATGCAAATTATCTCTCATAGTCTAAAGAGAGCACAGGCTTTTGCTAAGTTTTTCATCAATGTCATTTGTTGATGTGTAATTGTTTTCTTGAATTAATAGTAACTAGAGAGAAAATCTGAGAAAAGATGTTATTCGACCAGGAATCATTTTGACATACAAGTTTGATATTTGGTTACAAATCTAGAAAAAGACAAAGATGAATAAAAATGTCATTGACTAAATATGTGGAGATTATGAAAATTAACTATGGACAAGATGGTGGTTAGGAGAAGAATAATTGGTAAATAAAGCAAGTGAAGAATATTTATTCACTAAAGAATACATCTTTCTTGAGGCAGAAAGAAATGGATTTTTCTCTCCACCAGTCTTCTCTCCTCCATGTTAATTCTTAAAATGAAATTGTAGTCAGTTTGATTCAAATAAGGTGGTGTATTAGTTGGCTCAGGCTGTGGTAACAAAATACCATAGCCTGGGTGGCTTAAATAACAGAAATTTCTTTGGAACTGGGACATCCAAAATCAAAATACTGGCAAAGTAGGTTTCATTTTGAGGTGTTTTCTTCTGATCTGTACGCAGCCACCTTCTCTATATGTGCTCACATGACCTCCTCCTTGTCTCTTCTTACAAGTCACTAATGCCACAATAAGGGCCCCACTCTGATGACTTCATCTAACCTTAATTACCTCCGAAAGACCCTATTTCCAAACGCCATCACACTGGTGGTTAGAACTTCAACATATGAATTGTAAGGAGACTGCAATAAACATTCATTCCATAACAAATGGTGAGATACTATCTTTAAAAAATACTAATTTTTAAGCCTTAAACTTTATAAGAGCCATGGAGGACTACATACTAAGATAATGCTTATACTTTTCATTAAGTTGTTTCTTTTTTTTTTCTTTGTCTGTTTTTTAATATAATGAGGGAACACTGGCCTGTAACAACTGAATGTAAATTATGATTGTGTAATTTCATAACTGTGTAAGATTTTGAATATTTAGTCTTTCTAAGTCTAAACATTTATAAAGAATTATTTTGACCTCTGTTGTATTATGAAGTGCAATAGAAACAAATAAATGTGCTTAGAATATAAGAAATACTCAATTAATGTTTCTAAAATACACTTCAATGAATGTGATCCTATATATTATTAGACAAAAAAAAACATATCATGCAATTAAGAGGACATTAAAAAATAATTACAATTGGCTGCAGTTACTACAGTCAATAAACTAGGAAGAACATAAACTGTCTTTTGATCATCCCATTATTTCACTAAATTCTAGTTACATTACTTATGACCAAAAACTTGGACTGTTACCAGTAAGAATAAATTTTTCAAAGAAAATTGTCTGCAAATATGACTTGTAGTATTATAGCATGATCTTCTATGAAAAATCATTTTTTAAAGATTTTTAATATTTTTATTGTTGCTGTTCATTTCAATTTCTTGACCCTCTTAAGTTAGAGTCTTGGTATATATATATATTTTTCCCCTCTGGTTACAAATTTTTTAAAATATTTAATTCCAGAATTTTAAAAAAAATGCATTCAAAAACTGGGATTCAGAATATGTCCTTAGTTTCAGTAAACCCATTATCTGGGCAGACATGACTCTGTGTTCCTGTCTAAACCTCTATTTGATATAAAGATAATAGCTTCAGCTCATAAAGTATTTTGCCACGTTTATCTATTGACTTATTGTAGATAATTCCCAGAAGAAAACTGCTTCAGTGGCTGTTAATGAGTCATTTCCAGTTACTCCATTGACTACAGTAACCAATATAAGGTTTGGAAATGAGTACTACCTAGAAGGAAGGTGGACTGTAAAAATAGTTTTGGTCAAAACTTGAGTCATTTTAGTTGTATCTATATACTTACCAAAATACAAGCTAAGAGATAGTTGGACCTTTCAGAGTCCAACTGTAAAGCGTTATTTTCTGTATCTATTCTTCAACTTGTGTTTACTGTACATTTTTATACTGCTTTTACTTCCTAGTTTCTTGAATAAAACAAAGCCACACAACTCTCATTAAACTGATGAGGAGTTGGATTATACATTTTAGTGTGGGAATGTTGTCTAAACAGAGAAATGGGTGTGTCAATTCCCATCTGAATTGTGAATTCCACTGTCATGTAGCTAAGAACCTTTGGAGACATAAGCTAATGAGCCAACTGACAAAAGAGGTTTTAGATTTTTGACACAAGGTGTAGTGACACCTAGGCAATACAATCTGTCCCATGGTATTTTACATCATGTCATGATAATATCACAAAACAGAGAGAAAGCTATTCAAATGATCTGCTACATCATCTTATACTATAGGTTCACAAAGAAAGTAAATAGCTGCCGATCAATTTGAATTAATGTGACTGTTGCCCAGACAGTTGCAAAGAGCAACAATAGTGTATTCAATGGCTTTTAGCTATAAATGCAGTAGAATAGAGAGACAGATTCAAAATTAAATGTGACACAGAAAATTCTGTGTTAAAGGTTTGGTACAGCAGTATATAGCACTTGATTTAGGCAAGATTTGAATAGATGAGGTGGTAGCAGTAGTCCTGTTGAACAAATTTATGTTGAATGATTCTAGGAAATTATAAAATATACATGAGGAGACAGTGATTATTCTAAGTCTTTGTACTATGGGGATAATGTTATTAACAACTGTATTATGATCTATTATCACTCATTTATTTGAAATTCTTTAACTTTCTCTTATCAAGGGAATTTTTGAAATGGAATTCTTTCCTCACCAAAAATTATACCTGAGTAATTATATAATTGAACCTGTGTTTTTAGAGTTAATAAAAATGATAAATAACAAATGAGAAATTAAAATGTAAATAGGACACTGTTTACATTGTACTTCCTGTTGTAAATATGAAATACATTCACATTGTATTTTATCTAAAAATAAAAGTAAGAACTCACTGACACAAACTATTATAATGTATGCACAAAGTCTATTGTCCAGTCATACCCCTCTGGAGGTTTTTAAACATAAATTAATCACATCTATAGGATGAATTGTTTAAGGTTAATCCCAGCAAAAGTCATAATGTCTTTTTGGGGGAGTAGAGTGAATAGAAGTGGTTAATGGAAAGAAAAACAAAATATCTTTTATAAGCTATTTTATTAGCTATCTTTTAAAAATATACAATATATCTTTCTACAGGACAGATAAGTATTTTTATTATTCTATCGTTTACAAAACTGGCCATGACACTTTCGATTAAATATGATGTTCTTATAAACTTCTTTTTGTTGTTTCTTTTCTTTTTTATTCTTAAGAGGTATAACCATCTTAGTCTTGTGATGAGACTATTACCCCTGAAATATGCTGAGAAAGAGGAGACCTTAAGAATACTGTGGCATGAACCATGTAAGAAGTGTCATCATGCTTTCACCAGTCCCTGCACAAAGACTCCTTGGCAGGAAAAAGTATAGGATAGAAAAAAATTATAAGCTACAGATGCTTAACTTTTCAGATATTTGTTATAGGTGACTCCAAAGCAGATCTATGAAACCACCTATTCCCCACGATCCTGGAGAGAGCCAATATAGTTGAGCTCAATATTTCTTGTTAACATTCCAATAGTACTATCTTGGGAAGAAACTATTTCCAAGAAAGTATGTTCAATTCTGGAAATGCTAATGGGCTGGCAACATTCCTCCAAGTCTTTCTAGCTGAGGGAAGGAATGAGGGCAGAGTGCAGCAAGGTACTGGGAGTACTTGCATTCCCTAAATCTCCAAATTGCTTACCTACTAATCCCCAGTGCTTTGCTTTCCTGTGAAACAAGTCTCATTCCTGGGAAATTGAAATTGCTTTAACAGTTAGGGTGGTGCTGGGGACATACTATTACCTATATGTGTGCATAAAACTCACATACATGCCCCATATCAAACCTTTGTTTTCCAACCAGAAAAGAGAAAGTACATTCAGATTCAAGGTTCTTTAGGGACGAATCATGCTGAGAGGCAAATAAATGGCCACTGTGGGAAAATTATTTCTCCTGCTGAAAAAGCAAAGGCTAATAATAATTGAGGTTGATTTGCAAAATGTACATCTTACAATAATCATATGATACCTAGTAATTTTGAAATTGATGTAGAAAAAAGGAAGCACTTCAGAAGCCGGAATTATGAAAATCAAGAAGTTGCTTAAAATATTTGAGAGTGTGCGTAGAAAATCAAATGCCATATGCTTTATTTGCTTCTGAAGAGAAATCATGTTTTTTGTTGGTATACATTGCACACACAGGTGTTTGATACCAGGCATCAAGAGGAACCAGAATGTTTGGGTTTGGGGTAGGATGTGTTAATTTGGGGAAGGTGGTATGGAGGGAGGATAAAGAGAACAGAATGGAACAAGTAGGGAAAAAAGAAGTAGGTTTCTTAGCCATATTTGCAGACTGGGTGGAGTTGTTAGAATTAGAAATTACCAGCTAAGTGGGAACCCACTTTGATTTATACAGTCAAATTAGGAGTCTATTCTCAACTGCTTTGCTTATGAGTCACTGATTTAAGATAAATTAGATAAATAATAGAGTTAACATATACATTTGCTTGTTCTGTATCTATTTTTGGCTATTCTATGGGAACACTACAAGAGCTAGGTTAATAATTTATTTTCCCACTCATGCTTCCTAATGGAATTAACTATCACTCATTCTATTGATGAGAAAACTGACACCGATTTTAGTTGACTACAGTGTGTGTACAGTATGTGCAACTACTCATACTGATAGACCCTAATACATAAGGTCATCAAAGTCTGATACATAATAGACAAATACAGTGATCCTCGGGGAAATAAAAAATGCTGTTTTTGAGATTGAGTCTATATAGAAACACCACCAATGCAAATAGACCCAAGTTCATAAAATAGGTAGACATTTTGACATTTAAAATTATGCTTCAGGATCAAGAAACAAAAACTATAACTGTAGAAAACGAGGCTCATTCCACATGTTTCTGATACTACATTGACTTCTCTTACTAATATGTAAACTGTTATAGCTTGATGTATGTGACACCAAAACATCAGAAAAAGAGTAAATTTAGCCATACTCAATAATATACCTTCTATAAATAGATGTTTAAAATTATCAGAATGATTCTTTTGTGGAGAAATTCTTAAACTGGTCTATATAAATTAGTCCATGTCTCCCTTTAATTTCCCTTTAATCTTTCTTCCAGTAAAGAAGCCTTCAGAAACCAAAGCATTTCAAACAAAAAAGATACCTTTTAAACCTCTGAAAGCATATTTTTAGAAACACATTCAAAGCAGTTAAATATTATAGTCAAGAAAATATCTACAACATAAAATTAACCATTTAAATTATCACTATTATTTTAATTATGACTAAATAAGATGTTTATTATCTCTAAATATGGAATTTTAAATATTTATTTCTCTGAACAAATATTAAATTATTAATTTTCATTGTGCTTTATTTTCTGAAACTAAGTGCAAAACCCATGTTTTGTATTTTATTAAAAATAAATTGTAAAAAATTTAAGCAATAATCATCGAGCATTAGAAAATTTTTAAAAGTTTTATGCTAACACTAACAAATGGAAAAAATGGTATGTTAAAATCTTAACACAATCACTTTTGTTAGTGGACAACTTGTGCCAAAGCCAATATCATATAACCTCAATATGAAAATATCTTTTTTTTCTCAATGTATTCAGTAATAAACTCATTGGTAGTTTTTGAAGAGAAGCACTCATAATTGGTCCAAATAATCTGAAAATGTATTTTTGATAAACATAATTTGATTTACATTCTATCTATTTTTTTGATAAATATAATTCTAGGAATCAAATGAAATAAAAAGCATTAAGGAAAATAATAAGCTATTTTGGATCTGAGTTATTACTGATACTTGAATCTCGAACAAACCCAAACTCTGTAGTATTTATTTGTTTATTCTGATCGTAACTACTTGAAAACATGTGTGGAGGTAGAGCAAGGAGGTTGAACTATAGTGATTTGCTGTTGGTAAATTTCCAAACTAGGTGATTCAGTGGCAGAAAACCAGCCCAATCTGTACCAATTTTGCAAACATAAGGGATGCTGATGATTATGGCACATATAGCACAATAATAAAAAGAGAGATTTTAAATCAATTTTATTTTTATTGTGTAATTCTATATCTTTACTTTTTTTTTCTATTTTCTATTAACTCCAGTGCAAATAAAGTGTTTTTACCTTTTCTCAGGTTTGTGATTTTATTTATAAGATTTTAAAATATAATTTAAAAGATAAAAAAATGCTTAATCTGGACAATTTGGCAATGTTATGAAGTAAAAAAAAATAAGAAACATTTAAAATATGTGGAAATACCTTTTTTTTCCTTATAAATAAGATCTTCTATCTGAGAATAACTGACCTAAAGTTATAATGGATTATTGTCTTGTTCATCTTATTTTTCCCTAAGGATTAGCTCAAATGAGAGCTGGGGATTTGGGGACTATTTTCTCTTTTCAAAATAATCTACTCAGATAATCAGTGATAGACAGAAATTTCTTCATTAGTATTGGGTTGTTACTTTAATTTTAACTATTCTAATGGAAGTCTTAAATATGTACCTTTAAGATACTGAGTAACTTCTTTTAATTTTAATATGTATAATGTGTTTTTTAATTCTAGTACTGTGTGTGATTATTTCCTGTTGTTTTTGTTATTTGTTTTTTGAGAAAATCTTCTAGTAATCTTCCAATATAAAGAGTTTGACAGCCTAGCTCAAATTCATAAGATTTTTGTTTGCTACTTATAACTACATCCCAAGACTAAGGTACGCCTTTATAGATATACTTCAAAGAGGCAAATACATTTACACACACACACACACACACACACACACACACACACACACACACACACACCATTAAAAAATATGGCATGAAAAATGCATTTAGTGTTTTTAACAGCTATGTCCTAATAAAAATGAATATGGGTGTATAATTACACATTATAAAACATTGAATAATTGTGGCATTACAGATCCTAGCAGATTCTTTTCTCTAATTATTTTCAATGAAGTTTGTGGAATAATAATTGTATATACCCAGAATCTGGAATTAACAATTTGGATTTTATTTTTTTTTCATTAAAATAGTTTAACATTTAGGAATGATTAGTGTCTTTCTTTATACCTTCTGCTATTACTGACAATTATTTTCTGGCAACAGATAGACTATACTAATAAAGTTTACATACAAATTACACACTGAAAAAGTTATGTGGAATATTAGCTATGTTACTTTAAATATATATATATATATATATATATATATATATTCTATTTGAGATCAAGTCATACAATATTTCACCAATATTCAGGTAACATTCTCGGAGAGTAACTGATAATTAAGATAATTATAACAAAAGGCATTAATCATTTGAAAAAGAATACCATGTCCAGACTATGTGGATTTAAGCCAGAAGAATAGAAACCAGACCAACATGGGGCCACATTTGGCTGACTCAATCTAACAACACTGAGATGTGATGGTGATGGCATAATGACATCACTACTCTCGTGAGACCAATCATTTAGAATGCAGGTGGCAGAGCTAGTGTGATCTCATCGGAAAATAGCTAACCCATACAAATCAACTTTTTCAGGGTTTAAGCTGCCTTTTCTGTTCATTCATATCACTGGAGTAAAAGATCTATACAGGTGGCATTACAGTATTAAGCTTAAGATGTATAGGTAACATAGGACCAAATCTCCTGCTTGAATATTAAAACATCCATTCAGGTGTTAATTAAAACATTAAATACCAGTTAGAACAAGGTCTTCTAGAAAAGCTTAAGAGTCAATATGTGTAAATTACCATTATTTTCTGGCATCTTTTCAATAGAACAAATTTTCCTTCTTTTTTTGTTTCCATCCTTCCTTCTTCCCTTCCCTTCCCTTCCCTTTTCCTTCCTTCCTTCCTTCCTTCCTTCCTTCCTTCCTTCCTTCCTTCCTTCCTTCCTTCTTTCATTCCTTCCTCCCTCCTTTCCTCCCTTTCTTCCTCCCTCCATCTCTCTCTCTCTCTCTCCCATCCTTCTTCCTTCCCTCCCTCTTCTATCTTCCTTCCTTCTAGGGAAGAAAGTATTAACATTTAATGATATAAACTGGAAAGGTGTGGTAAGAGTTGTGTAAATTGAATCAGAATTTTTTTCCATCTATGTAATCTCATCTTTTGAGATAAATATATTAAAATTATAAAGATATAGCTTTTTAATATTTAAAATTCTAAAAATTTCTGATGCTTTTTTTTTTTACATACATTTAAAAGTAAAACATCAAAGTTGAAAATTGTCTTTAAGATCCAGTCTGGGCTTTTGGTTCAGAGCAGTTTGGATGGTATCATATCCAAATATTTGACATAATAGTCATTAAATATCCGAACCTAATGTAAACCTAATTTAAGGCATGCCCAACTGATGGTGTTTTATCCCTTCTAGATATCTGATTCCTTGATATATCTGCATTTGCATGTGTTCTAAATAGCTATGGATGTTCAATGTATCAATAAAGAAAACTTTGAAATCTAAAAGGAAGAATAAATTACATAACTAGTTAATACTAATTATTGTTTGTTTAGTAATTATCCCTAAGTTTTCAAGGAAATTATTGCTATTATTTACACACAGAGAAAACATGAATGGACAATTCTTTGATGCAACAACATCCATGTTCAGATTAAGTTTATTTTATAAAATAGAGAGCTAATCATTTTATGGAAAGGGCAATAAACTCTGTACTGAAAGATGCAGGGGGTTTTCTTTGAGAAACTTGTTTTGATTTGGGTAAGTTCTCAAAGACAAAAGAAAGTTGACAGTCTATTTGTAGCCATCATCTAAAATTCATACCATTTTTTTCTCACAGTCACTCATTAACAAAAAACATCACTCATGGTGCAAGGTTCTACAAGTAAAAGTTCTTCCATTCAGATGGCCCTAAGAGAGCCTTGCAATGACAGATGGTATGGTTAATTATAAAATTAAACTTTATGCTGTTGAGACATAATTTTAGTGAATAATATTTTCCAGACAGAGTTTAATAAGCAGCTTGTGGTTGAATAGCCTTTTGCCCAAAAAAGGGAACCAGGTCTCTGTGACTACCTTCTAAATTCAGAGAGCATGAGGGTAGAGGATGTTAACTTGACCACCCTAGGAACTAAGTTCCAGTAACCTTATCAGAGTCTAACAGAATGACCCCACCCTAGATGTTGTGAAAGAAGGATTGTTGAAATAGCACCTGGCATTTCACCCTGAACTCCTGTAACACTTGCTGATTCACTGACCACAGTGAGGGGAAAGTACACTGGATATTCAACCGGCCTTCCTGGGTGAGTCTCGCTGGTAAACATGGACACGTCTGAGAAATCACAGGTTTTTACATTCACATACAGAAACTTTTCTTTTTTTTAATGTCGTAAAGCAAATCAGTTTTTTAAACTGTTGAAATGTACAAAGGTTAAAACTAGAAGTCTATTTTGAAAATGTCTCTTACAATCATGGATCTTTTCCCGGTTTTTGTTTATATATTTTTTACTGAAAAGTAGTTGGGATTATTAGCATTTGGTATGACCAGGAATCTAATTTTTGGTGAACAGATTTTCTCTGAGTAATTTCAGAAGGCTATGCTTGACTACACCTGACTGACTCGAATGAGTTAAAGAGAACAGATTTCATACTGAGGCCATTGGTTCTGAAAAATTTTAGTTTTAGAAATAGTATCTGATCCGGGTAGAACAAAGTAAGATTTACTTAGATCTTTAAGAAATTAGGAAATTAATAATATATGCAATAATCTATGATATTTTATTATTGTTTTTATATGTATTTTTAGAAAAATAGCTAAATATATATGTATACTATATATTTACAATATATAATATATAATTAATATATAATAGAACACATAACATATAATATTTTGTATATAATAAATATATAAATAATGATGTATTTATTATATATAAAATATTATGTATTTATAATATATAAAAAATACTCGATTTATAGTAGGACCAAACTGTACTTTTGTGTTTTGCTTGTCCTTCAAGATACAAATAAACAACAACAACAAAAAAATGATGTTTTTCTTTAAATAAATTGATGTTTTTACTTAGTCAAAAGTGTAGAAAAAGTCAGAAACAACTGGATGACAAACTGACTGCCACCCAGACAACATTCAAATAATTATCCTATCATGAATATTATGCTGTTCAATTCTCTAGTCATATCTTCAGTACATTTTTTTAATTCTAGTTACATGATGGTTTAATTATGGTTTTTATTTTATTTTATATTACTACAAGAAATGAGTATATACATCACATTTAATGAAAAATTTAAAAATCAGTAAATAATCAGTAAATTAATTCAACAAAGGCCTACTGAATCTATAAAATTTTGTTTAGCTTATAGAATCTACAGATTACATTTATGTTCCCTGAATTAAAAAATACATTTTTATTGATAACATAGACTATAGTCTCATGACCTAGGGGCAGAATTGTGATAAATATTAAAAAATAATAACAAAAATACAGAAGCCACAATTTCTATGATTATATTTTTATAAGTTGCTAGAGGAGTGGATGAGAAGGATACAACATTTATTGTGCCTCTTTTTGTGTGCTATACATTATTGCAATTTATCTTAATTAAACTGGTAAGGACTTAAGAAACTAAGGATCAGGGTGATTGCTAAATTATTTAAGACAAAAAGAATTATGCTAAATCTTACCAATTTGTAAAAACATTCTTTACTTCAGTATGTTTAATTTTTTAAATCAACGATGATGATGTAAAATATATTTACAATAAAATGAACTCATTTTAAGCATAATGAAAAGATGTACACATATGTAACCACTACTACAATATAGAATGTTTTCATCAGCTCATAAAGTTTCTTTGCTTCCCAAACTGATTAATCTCCTCCTTCCAATCAATCCAGGAAACCACTGATCTACTTTCTGTCTCCATATTACTTTGCTTCATTTAAAATTTTGCATCAGTGGTATCATTTAGTATGAACTCTCTAGTATCTAGTAATTTCACTCAGTTTTGTGGTTTTGAGATTCACCCAAGTAAGTATTGTATATCAGTAATTCCCTCTTTCTTTTCCTTGAGATATAATGCATTCCATCGAATTCCATTGTATGAGTTTACCACATTTTTTATTCATTCACCTATTGATAGACATTTGGGTTATACCCAGTTTTTCAATTCTGAATAATAGTTTCTTGAATACTCATTTACAAGTTTTTATTTCATTTACATGATTTTATTTATTTACTTTTTTTTTAAAAGGACATGTTTTTATTTATGTTAAGTGAATGCCCAGAAGTAGAATTATTAGGTCATATGAAAAGTGTAGATTTAATTTTTAGAGAAAATTGATAAACAGCTCTCCAAAATGGATTTTTTTGGTATATTTTTTATTTAATCAGAAATGTATGAAATTTCCAGTTGCTCCACATTCTTCACAATTACTTGGTTGTCAGGATATCATTTTTTTGTTTTGTTTCATTTGGTTGTTTGTCTTTGGTTTTCTTTTGGGTGTATAGTAGTTTCTCATTTAATTTTGATTTGCAATTTCTTGAGGACTATTAGTGTTTAGAATATTTCCATGTACTTATTGTTCATTTGTATTTCTTCTTTTGTGAAGTGTTTTTTTCTCATACTTTGCCATTTTATTAGTGTTCTTTGTCTTTTTTTCTGTGTGTATAGATAGATAGATAGATAGATAGATAGATAGATAGATAGATAGATGATAGATAGATAGATAGATAGATAGATAGATAGATAGATAGATTCTGAAGACAAAATTTTGAGAATAGTTTCCCCCAACAGTGGCTTTCTTTTACATTTTCTTAAAATGTTTTTTGAAGCACAGAATATTTTCATTTGCTAACACCAACTTATCATTTTTTCTCTACTTATTAATCTCTTTTTCTTATTAAATAATTTTTTCCTCATATTTTTTTCACAGAGTTTTATTATTTTAGCCTTTACATTTAGTTCAGCAATCCATTTTAGGTTTACTTTTTTGTATGGTTAAAGAGAATAGTTGACAATTACTTTTTCCCTCTTAAATATCCAGAGATTTTAGAAACATTTTTTTTTTAAAGATTACCTCTTGTTCACTAGTTTACCCTGGCACCTTTGTCAGAAATTAATGGACTCTATAGATATAGTGACAGATTAAAGACTATCCACTACCCGCATCTCAGTATCTTGATTACCTTACGAAGTTGTTAAATTCAATTGTATTTGCCCTCCAAAATTGTTCTTTTATTTTCCAAATTGTTTTGGCTGTACTATAGGCTTTACTTTTAGAACCAACTTTTCAATTTACACACGTACACGCACACACACACACACACACACACACACACACATGCACATGTTAATGACTTGGGATTGTTATTTGAGTTTCATTGAATCAATAGAGTAATTTGGAGAACTGGCATCTTAAAATTTATTCTTCCAATACAAGGAACATTTATATATTTGATAGCTTCAAGTATAGGTTTCTCATGCATTTTGTTAAGTTTATCCCTAATTTTTTTCATATTTATTATTTTTAATTGCTATTTAAAAAATTATTCATTGCTAGTTTAGAAAAATGTAATTGTTTGTTTTGTTTTGTTTTGTATTTTGACCTTATATTCTATGAACTCAACATTATTAGTTTAGTGGCATTTTTGTAGGTTCTTAGGTTTTTGTATGTATAAGAAAATGCCTTCTCTAATGCAATATTTTTCCTTTTGTTTCCATATAAGTCTTTTCTTTCTTTGTCTTGTATGTACAGGATAAGGCTTTCAATATGACAGTCAATACAAGTAGTAAGAGGAGGCATCCTTGTCTTGCTGCAGTCTTAGAGGAAAGTATATAATCTCTATGTTCTTACTCTTTATAACAGAAATCTTATTTTAAATTTATAAATTTATGACCTACCATTTAAATTAACTTGGTGAATGTTCCATGTACACTTGAAAAAATATCATTCCTGTGTTGATGGTGTAATTGGTGGTGTTCTATAAATGTCTCATGTTAGTTTTAATATCTTCTTTATATACTGATTTTTTTGTGTACTTAAACTATTAACTTCTGTGAATTATTATTTAATTCAAATACACTCTTAGTGGCTTTTATGTTATTGTGGTTTTATATTTTAATTTTGTATTTCTTTTTATCTTTAGAAAGTAGACAACATTAATGTTTTACATAGTCAATATTTGTTTAGAGACACAATTTTCCACATTTTTGGCTCATGCTTAGCTACTTCTCTCACATTCTTTCCAAAGTCATTTTTCTTTTGTTTGTTTAGATGTCTTTTGTCATAAAAACTCTTAGTGTTTGTCCACAAATTCCTAAAATGTAACTTATATGGATATACAAGTTCCTAGAGCTACTTTAACAAAGGACTAGAAACATAGTGGCTTGAAACAAAATAAATTCATTGTTTCAAAGTTTTAGTGTCTAGAAGCCTGAAATCAGCATATCAACTGGACCATGATTCCTTTGAAACTTGTAAGGAAGAATCTGTCCTTGCTTATTCTAAGCTTCTGCTGGTTTATCTGCAATCCTTGACATTCCTTGGCTTGCCCCTTTAAGACTTCAGTCTCTATCTCCATTGTCACATGGCATTCTCTGTTGTACGTTTTTGTCTCTTCTCTTTTTATTAGTACACTAGTCATAGTAGATTAAGGCCCATCTACTACAGTGTGACTTTATCTTCATTTAAATACTTATTAAATTTAAATACTTAAATCAAATACTTATTTTCACATCATGAGGTACTGGGTGTTAGAATTTCAACATATCCTTTTGGAGGACAAAATTAAAATCATAACTGAGTATAGAATTCTGATAACAGTCATTTATCACCAATTTATATTTTACAAAACTAACAATTTTGAAGACATAGTCAAATGCTTTTTTGCTTTCATTGTTATTGTTTAAAAAAGTCAATTCTTCTTGTTATTCATTCTAGTGAATCTGCATTTTTCCCTTTCTGGTCACTTTTAAGATATTTTCCCTACATTGCTATTCTGCAGTTTCACAGTGATTTGGACTGATATGTATTTCTCTATGAACTGAGCAATTGATTATATTATAAAATTATTAACTTGTTTTTCATGGTATTATCTAGGTTTTGAAGTTTTCAACCTTTGTGGGGGAGAAAGATATTTGCTGTATTTTTCTTATAAATTGAAATTGTTCTGTGATTTGTTTTAAACCTCACACTAAGATAAACTCATTGCATGTACTTTTTAAAGTAATTAAGTTACTTTAGTGACTGACTTGATGTCAGAAAAATGAAATATAAGTTCTTAAAATTTAGTATTATTCTTTTCTATCTTTATTTTTCATGTCAATTATGATGTAATTAAAAAGTGTTAAAAGTGTTAGTTGAGACTATTCTACAGAATATAAAAGAAAAGCTTAAAAAGGCGTATATATAAAAATATATGTATACCATTTATCTTTAGTTTGAATTGCTAACATTAACATTTGAAAAAATAAGAAATACTTTTTTTAGTGCTTCTAATAACTATTTAGATAATTCTAAAACTAAAAATAATTGATTAGTAATTATTGAACAAATCTGTTGAATTATATATATTTAAGGCAAGTAATCAGTTTTTTAAAAATAACTGAATAATTCATTCTTATTCTGAGACTTTTTGAACTGAGTTACTACTGATATCTATAACCTGTAACTTTTGCTAAAATGTTATGCTATAATTTCTGTTAATAATATCGGCAGAAAATTTTTTAATGAAATATTAAAAATATCATCTACCATTGTTTTCAAAATGTAAATAATTGCAAATTTGAGTTATATATACATAGAAAATCTGAAATTTTCACTTTCTTAGTTGATGGTAAAAGCCATAAACAAAGCATTTGAATCATTTTTAATGGTTTTTATTCTGTTTTAGAGTAATTCAAGAAATTTTGTTTTATATTTAAATATAACCTTTTATTATTACAGAAATCATAAATATGTATTGTATAAATTAATGACATTTTGGCAATTAAAAAATATGACAAAACATTATATTCTCACTACCTACCAATTATGTCTTCTGATATTTAGTGCATTTTTTATATATTTATGTGCAAACCACACAGTTACACAACAAACATATAACTCTTTTTTTAAAAAAAAACCTTTATTTTGTAATAGTTTTAGATTTTAAAAAAGCTGCAAAGATGCATGTATTTCATAATCTCAATTTTTCAGTCATTGTTCTCCATCTTTTCATTTCAGTATGTTATTATCTCATCTACTATACAGACTACATTATGATTTTCTGATATCTGTATACAATCCCAGAACAGGCTTTAGCTCTGATTGTCATTCCCTTAAATAGTATATAATCTAATGGAGCCCCCTTTTCACAAAGACACTAGGCCAGCTTTACCATAGAATATTCTACCTTCTGGATTTGTTTGCTTTTTTTAATTTGCTTTATTTTGCTTGATTTTGGTTGACTGGTTTTTCTTTAACATTCTAATATGTGGCATAAATAAAACAATTGTTCTAGAGTCAAGAAAACCATATTTTTCTTCTGATTTTCTTGGTAATCATTTGACATTTATACAGCCACTTAACTTTTTAACTGATTGTATAAGCCAAAGCACTTGAGTCATTTTTTAATGGTTTTTATTCTATTTTACAATAATTCAAGGAATTTTGTCTTATATTTAAATATAACTTAATATATATATATAATTTAAATATCTTAACTTCTAGCATCTCAATCTTTTCACCTGTTTTAAGAAAATAAATTATTAAATTAGATGGTCATTTCTGGTTTGCCTGACTTTAAAATAACATTGGTATATAAAAATAATTCAATCTATGAATGTATTATGAGTTTCTTATTCAAAAGAAACATTTCTATTCAGGGCTATTACATGCAACTGACATTTTGGTTATAACAAAAATAGATGTTCATCAATATGATTGAATAAATTGGTTAAAAATTTATGATAATCAATAAAATTATTTTCACTAAATTTCTTCTTTATTTAAATGTCTCTTTAAGTAATTTTAAATGTACTTAAAACAAAAATCAAAAAGTACCTAGCTAACTGGCAAGAGTCTTTCATTAGTGTTAATTAAGAATGAATTCTGAATAAGGATACTGACACTATAAACTGGCACTTCTAATAAGTAACAGTATACATTTTAAAATACTTAAATGATGAAATGCTTTTTGATAAAATTTATTTTTTAAAATTTAATCTTTTATTATTTTATGAAATTATTTATTATTAAACCATATAAATGACAGTTAATATTTAATAGCAAAATAATACTCAAGATAAATTTGTATGCTAGTCAGCCATATAAATGGGACAAGTACATATTTAACTATAGGGGCCTTGTAAAATGATATAATATTAATTTAAATAATTTTTTAAAAATATATTAAAATAATTTTAAATTTAAAAAATTACAAAAATAGGACAAACAATTGTTACATTCTATGATTCAACTTCTTCTAATATTAACATCTTATCAAAACTTTGACATTAATTACGTTAGTTCAGTACTATTAACTAAATTGCAGGTTCTATTCAGATTTTCACAATTTTCCCACAGAGTATTTTTCTCTTCCCATATCCCACTCAAGACACCACATTATATTTAGTTGTTATGCCACTTTACCCTTCTCCGATCTGCAAAAATTTGTTGATTTTTATTTGGCTTTTACAACCTTGTTATTTTTTTATTTTCAGTTATTACAATATTGTTTTCTATATTTCTTATGTTGTAATTTACATCCCCATGATCATTTTTATAACTGTCAATTTGTACATCTTAATTTCTTCTCCTTTTTAATCCATCTCTCCAACTCCCTTCCCATCAATTTGTCCTCTATATCTATGAATTTATTTCTGTTTTGTTTGTTCATTTATTTTGTTTTCTATATTTCACATATAAGTGAATTCATGTGGTTATATCTCTGGCAATTTTCACAGAACTAGAACAAATAATCCTAAAATTTGTATGGAACCACATAAGTCTCCTAAGAGCCAAAACAATCTTGAGAAAGAAGATATCATGCTAGTTGATATCAAACTATACTACAAGGCTATAGTTATCAAGACAGCATGGTGCTGGCATGAAAACAAACACATAGATCAATGGAACAAAATAGAGAACTCCCCAATAAACCCATGTTGATATGGTCGATTAATCTATGACAAGGGAGGCAAGGATACACAGTGGGGTAAAGACAGTTTTTTCAGTAAATGATGTTGGGAAAATTGGACAGACACATACAAAAGAATGAAACTGGATCACTTTCTCACATAATATAAAAGGATAAACCCCAAATGGAATGGTGACTTTAATGTAAGACCCAAAATAACTTCATCATTTAAAAAGTAGTGGTTAGGTATTTGTAGAATGTCTCTTTACTTGTCTGATGTTTTTCATAATTAGATGGAAGTTTGGTCTATTGGGAAAGAAGTGCATTATATCAGGTGGTACAAAGTATTAACACAGCTTTTTAATAGTGACATTATACTTGATAATCTGGTTAAAGTGGTATTTGTCAGATTTCTCCATTGTAAAATAAATATTTTTACTGTCACAATCTAAGGTTTTTGGTTTCAAAGTAATAAAGGACTCATGAAATGAGCTGAAAAATATCACATTCTTTGTCTATTTTCTACAAGAGCCTGTGTACAGTAATATTATTCATTCAATGGTAGAATTTACCAATAGAAATCACTTGGTTCTAGAGCTGTACTTTTTGGGGAAGTTTTTAACTGTAAATTTAATTCTAAAAATAGATATAAGATAGTTCATATTATCTGTTTCTTGAGTAAGTTTCAGTAGTTCATGTCTTTCAAGAAATTGGTCTATTTGCCTGTTATCAAATTTGGGGGCATAAAGTTCTTCACAGTATTTTCTTATTGATCTTTTAATATTTTGGCTCAGTATTGATGCCTACTCTTGCATTCTCAATATTTGTAATTTGTATTTCCCCATTTTTATCAATGTTTTCAGATTTTAAAAAAATTCATTGATCTTTTCAAGGAATAAGCTTCTAAATTTATTTATTATTGGTTTTCTGTTTTCAATTTTATTGACTTCTACTCTAATATTTTTATTTACTTCTTTCTGGTTGCTTTGGTTTAGTTTTCTCTTTTTGTAGTTTCTTAATATTGAACCTTATTATTGATGTTTGACTTTTTCTTATTTCCTATAATAACATTTAATGCTATATATTTTCTAGAGATTTTAGCTTCACTCTTTACTTTTCTTATACTGCATTTTTATTTTCATTCAATTCAAAATATTTAAATTTTAATTTTATTTGAGACTCTTTTGATATGTGAGTTATTTAGCAGTATATTGTTTCATTTCCAAATTTGGGATATTTTTCAGATGCATTTCTGTTATTAAATTCTGAATTAATTCTATTATGATCTGAGAGTATACTTCATATGCCTTCTATTCCTTTAGGCTGTTCAAGTTTTTTTTATGATTCAGAATATGATCTACCTTGATAAATGTTTCTTCTGCATTTGAAAAGAATATGTATTTTCCATTGTTAGACTAACTGTATGGTAGTATTGTTGATCTATGCTATAGTTTTACTGATTTTTTGTACCATCATTTACTACTTGTTATATTAATTATTGATAAGAAATGCTGAGGTATCCAACTATAATTATGAATTTATCTGTTTTTCCAGTTTCATTAGTTTCTGCTTTATATATTTTAAACCTGTTTTTAGGAGCATTAAAGTTTAGCATGATAGGTCTTAGAAAATTTTATTTTATACTGTCTCTCCCAATATCTGATATTCTTCCTTGCTCTGAAATTATCTTTGTGTGAAATTAATATATTAACCTAAGTTGTCTTTTTGTTAATGTTTGCATGGTATATATATATGTTTACAAACTTTTGTTTTTAATATAATTGTTATGTCTTTCTGCTTAAAGTAGGTTTGCTTTTTCTTCAAAACTAACAATCTTCTATTAACTTGTCTGTTTGTCATTCATATTTAGTAAGATTATCAATATGATTAAATTTAAATATATCATCTTGTTAACTGTTCTAAATTTATCTATAACATTTTGTGCCTTTACTTTCTTTTCTGCCTTCTTTGGTATTAATTTAAGATTTTTTATGACTATTTCATCACTTTTATTGACATTTATTCACTTTTTTGCATTTTCTAATGTTTTTTTCTAAAGATTAAGCAAACTCTATTTCACATAATAATGTGTCACTTTATATGTAGTGTATGGTTCTCACAATCATATATTCATCCTCCTGCACCCATTCATTGTGCTATTTTTGTTATACTTTCTATTTTAATTATACTATAAAAATCAGTGAATTACCTACTATTCTTTTTACAGAGTAATATATACTTTAGCATAACTAAAAATCACAAAAAGTGAATTTAAATTTACCTTCATTCTATTTTTAGTGCTTTTAATTTTTATACATAGATCCATGTTTTTAGGCTCTTAATTATTCTGTCTAAAGAATCTGCTTTAAAAGTTCTTATAGAGTAATATTGCTGGTAGTAAACTTCTGTTTTGTTCGTGAAAGTATTTTATCATCTCTTCATTTTTGAAAGATAATTTTTCTGGGTACAGAGTTCTGAGTTGATAATTTCTTTAGTACTTTAAATTTTTAATATATTGTCTCCTGCTTCCCATGGTTTTTAAAGAGAGGACCATTTTAATAATTTTATTTTTTCCCTTTGTATGTAATAATTTTTATTCCTCCTCCATTGTCTGCCTTTAATATTTTCTATTTGTCTTTGTGTTTAGCAATTTGAATATGGCATGTTGAGGTGTGGATCTGTTTTGGATTTTATCTAAGTAGATATTCTTTATGCTTCTTTGATCTTGCTACATTTGTAAAATTCTAGGCAATCACTTCTTCATATTTCTTACCCTGTGTTCCCTTTTTCTTCTACTCCCAGATTAATTGCCCATGTATTAGAATGCTTGATATTTTCTCACAGAACTTTAACATTCTATTCTAATGTTCTTTTCTTCTTTTCTTTTCTTTCTCTCTTTTTTTAACTATTTTTTTCTTTGTTGTTAAGTTTTATTTGAGTGAATTCTACTGACCTATCTTCAAGTTCACTAATTTTTACGTTGATTATTTTTGTCTATTTTGATTCTATTTAGTGGCTCATTGAAGACATTCTACATCTCTTTCACTGTGTTTTTCATTTATAGCATTTTCATCTAATTCTTCTTACAATTTCCATCCCATCTAATTTTGCATTTGTCTAAATTTCTTTCATATTTTTAAATGATTAATCACTTATTTTAAATTAGCTTGGTGATAACTTATGATTAATACTATTTGGGAAGATAATTAGACCATTCACAAAAATATTATGCAAATTTAAAAAATTTAAATTTATAACACTAAGCAGTGTCCATTGATTTTTAACCTAATTTAAGAAGCAACAACATGCCTCAAAATAGCACAACTAAGAAAAAGTTAAGAAATGCAAAGAATATAATAAGCTATACAATAAAAATGGTGTTCAAAAAAGAAAAGATGAACATTCATTTGAACTCTAATTTAGCTGGCTGAGCAGCAAATTTAATTAGAATTTTAACCCTATGTCACTAATTCCCTATAGCCTTTTATCTCTTTGAAATGTACAATAAATTCCAAAGCTCTGCAAGGCAAATTGGATAGGGCATAGTTTATATTCAACCTGTCTAATTCTTTGTGGAGAGACTCTAGGTACTGGCAATTCTAAAATTAATTTCCTTACCACCTACTATTTACTCAAATATACTTTCTATTTCTCTCCATAGTACTAATTTATTGAAAGAGTAGGCTACATTTAGACCTTAATTTCTATGAAACTTCTTTAATTTACAAAAGTATTTGTTTAGCACATACACACACATTTTCTACACATGATTGCAGCACTGTATTGATAATAAAACAATATAAATTCATGCCATCATGTTTATAGTTCAGAAATGTACTAAAACAAATCAACACAATTTAGGATACTATAGATAAAGTCTTCTAATAGGACTTTGACACAATCACTGTGGTAAAATTATTTTTTAGCAGATCACCAATAATCTCACTCTAAAAAATCTTATATTTTTTTGTTAATTTTTAAACCTTGAATTCACTATAACACTCAAGATATGCAAAAATATGTGAATTTTATTTAATTTTAACTGTTTCTGTGGTCTTCAAAATTGTATTGGTTTATAATTAAAATACATGTAGTGCATATAGTAAAAAATAGTCAAAAATGAAGTAAGGTATTTATTGGCATGTTGAACACATAGTCTTTTTTATTTACACAATAATAGAACTAAGACACTCTATTTCTATTATACTTTTCTTCTCATTTCATTTCTTTTTTCTATTACATTAATTTATTTTACTATCGTGTTAATATTGACAATGAAGAAAGTATAGAAGGTATAATTCTCCTTTACAACTGCTTTCAGTGCTAAGAAATGCTTTCAGGGAGATATTGTGTTGAATGGCTTTTAAAAACCTTCTTATATGTGAAACATATATATGTATATGTTTAATCACTGACTATTAGTTGCTTTCTTATGACTATTGCATACTTTCATCAATGTTTTTTTACTATAATTTAATTTTAAAACATTCTTTTGCAAAAAAGAATGTGCAAATAGGTTCATGAATTTGGTGAATATTATTTGATGTTCAATGTATCATGTAGACATACTATATGATAGGCATTTACAGTTGTAGATACATAAAAATGCCTTGGAAGGTTGATCATAAAACAATAATTTGTTATTACATTGGGACAACTGTCTATAAACACTGTCTATAACGGTGTTTCTCAAACTGTTTTTTTTTAAATATTACATTCTCTTGAGAAAACTTTCAAAATATTTTTTTCCTAATTCCTTCTTCCATAAAAGTTTAATATTACAAAATACTACATATCTGTTTATGTAATGCAGTCCCTTGGAAGGTAATGAAGCTTTGTGATATCTGAAGATTTTTATGTCATACAACTCAATTTTCACCCTCTTGGGGGTGAAACCACCCCTGACTAGAAAACATTGTCTGTAACATAAACTCATCATGGTGGATTTGTCTTTATTCTATTTTATTTTAATTAAGAAACCTCTGTATACAAATTATAAAGATATTTTAAGTTCTAAATATCTGCATTCTAAATATTGTTGTTATTAATCTCTTTATATTTTTATAATGATTTAGTGCCCTGATAAGTACTTTTTAGTTGTATAGTCTCATGCCATAATTTGTGGCACTAGAATATAAATAGAATACAAACAAAATATGTATAGTTTATTTTTTCCCTTACAACAATGAGGTTCATTGCAGCCATGATTTGTGAAGAAATTGGTTATATGACGTGGAGACAGATTATGCAAAAAAGGTAAACTTCACATGAATAGAAGTAGAAGAAATATTTAATAAGTCATGGAAAACACAAAAAGAATAAGTTAGGCCAACAAGGTAACTTCAACAATAGTCCTAACATAGATACCTGATGATAAACTTATTTTACTGAAATAATTCCAGAACATTTGGGAAAAGGCATATTCCTGATATAATCTTTAAATTGTAATCATATGATCACTACATCTGGAAAATAACAGCCAAAATTAAATTGAACTTCGTCTGAATACTGCAATTTTTACATGGCTCTGTCAAATGTCAGACTTCTCGTTCCCTCACCAATTTCAAAAATGTTTCACCATGATTTCAAACAGTGAATCATCCCATCCTGTGCCAACCATCTGTTTTATCTGCCCCCTCATTGACTCAAATTAGATGATGGAGGGCAGGGCAGGTTCTCAAGAGCAGCCATTAACACTAGAGGAAGGAAGGTTCTGGCAGCAGACTTTCCATTGGAAATTATGGACCATTAAATTTGGCAAGAAGAAATTTACAGAGTACTGTAGAGTAAAATAAACCTATAAACAAGAAAAGTGTGGAAAAATATAAAAAGATAAAAAAGATCAGCTAATCAATATAAAAATAAATTATAAACAATATTGAGAAATGTTCAGATAGCAAGAGGAAAGAAGGGTTGAAAACTGTGTCTGAAAAAAATAATAAAAATATTAGGAAAAAATATACGTGTGACAGAAGAGCATATGTCTTTATGAAAAAAATATTGCTATTTTCCATATTTAAATGTGCTCTATAGGATTCATGGCTATAAAAAGATGAGTATTAAAAATAATTTACTAAAAATAATTTACTATCAATTTATTTTGTATTGAGCATGTTTGAAAAAAAATGAGAAAATAGTCCAGTGGATTTATAGATGTGAGATAACAGACATGCTTTAGAAAAATTCTTCCAGATACCACGAGAGGACAAAATTTAGCAAATTATGGTAACACTTAACTCACTTTTCTGGTAAAAATTCCCCATCCGCTTTATCTGAAAGTATGAATATTCTTAATTCCAAATAAAGAGTACAAAACAACTAAAAAATATAAACTCTTAGTTGTTTTTTTATATATAATGGTTATTAACTTAGTTGATTTATTAAAGATTTCTCAAAATTAGACAAATGTAAACAATTTTTAGCAATGTATTTTCCACATAGCATAAAATGTCTATTATTATTATATTATTATAATATAAAATAACATACCTTACCTCATTGTATAAATAAATTTTTTTCCATGAAAAATCAATTAAAACAATAGAATTGTACCTTCTTTAAGATGTTTTCATAAGTGATTTATAAGATCATGTTATATTTATTTAATGTTACTGCTTTTTAATTAAGAAACAGTCATAATATACTAGAAGTTTGACCATGTTGCATTTTACTACATTTTACTTTGAGTAGTATACTGATAAAAATAATTTAAGGCTGTATAAGCTCATATTCTATAATCAATTGATCATCATGTCATGTAGGCTTCCTCTTAAAAATGAATTCTGACTCTGAGCACTTCTTGCCATTACCATTATCATCCAAGACTCTATCAACTCTTCTGAACTACTGAAATAACCTCTCCTCTTCATTGGTTCTCCCTGCTTCCTCTCTTACTCTTTATGAGCTATTTTTTCCTCAATGTAATAGAATGATATTTCTGATATTGTTCCAGTTAGCTATGCTATGTAAAAAAACTTAGTGGTATAAAAGAATAATTAAATTATATTTCTCGCAGTACCAGAGATTGACTGTGCTCAGCTTGGCAGTCCTTGCTGAGGGTTTTGTGTGCTCATAGTCAATGGTGGCTGGAGCTGGAGTCATCTTAGAGGTTTGTATGCTCACTTGTCTGAAATGCAAAGATTATAAAATGGAATAAATGTGGCTCTCAAGGCACCTCTATTACTATTTGGCATCTTCAACATGAAAGGTTTAAGAGACCCAGACTCCTTACATGGTATTTTGGAACTCTAAAGGTGTGTGTCCCGAGACAGAGAGCCAAATAGAAGGCAGCTGTATTGTCTCTCATTTACTAGCCTTGAATGTCATGCAGGAAGGCACTATGATCAGTTCTAACTCAAGAAGAAGGGACTTAAATGCTGCCTCTTGAAAAAAAAATCAAAGAATTTAGGACATGTTAATTACATTTTAATATCAAATTATATAATAGGAATCAAGTTAGACAAGAGGGTGGCCAAAGAGTCCAGTGTACCTGGAACTTAGGGGTTTCCAGGATGCAAGACTTTCAGTCCTAAAACTGGGAAAGTCCTGGATGAACTCGGAAGAGCTGATCACTGATGATTATTTTACAATATAGAAAATGTAAAATGAGGTAGAGAACTATTAAGTAAAATCCTCACTATGCAAATCTACATAAGATCTACTAAAGTATGATTTATGGAATACCACAAAGAAGAAATACTTTACAAAAAGTGATTCCTAGTTAAATAAAATTGACTGTCTTTAATAACATTGTCTCTTGCTTAGGACTTAGATAATTTATCTCAGCAGCACACAAATGTCTTTGATAACTAGATATTTCTTTTTCGCATAAAACTTGTTAAATGGACCACATTTGTAAAATGATGAACTAAATACATCCAAACAATGCAATAAAAGTGTCTATTTGTTTAGATACAAAGACATTAATATGGAGACACCTCTAAGAATCAGAAAATGTTAGAGATTAAAGATCACAACATAGTTGAAAATGCGTGCTTTGTGTATATTCCAGCAAACCAATTTGATTTTAGGTATATGAAAATTACATTAGTTCAGGTAAAGATCGAAGTGTATAGTTAAATCATGGATTTCCAGAAATAGAGCCAATTTTGTTTTAAATAAAATAAAGTAACAGACACCCAAGCTGAAATTATCTGGCTAAATGTCTGTGTGGGGAAGTTCACACATCCTCCTCACTTTCTGCTTCACTCTAATCAGAATCATTAGTCTTCTCATTCTTTTGAATATCAAATTCACCTGCAGTGGAAAAATACAGGAACATTCAAGTTTCTATAACAAAAACACAAAATACAGTTTGAAAATTATACTATAGTTATCTTAAAAGTAATTTATTTTTTTAAATAAAAACAAAGATTTAATAATTTTGTAGATACATTCTTTTAAAAATTAGTTAATAAAATTTAAGAATCTTTTATAACCACTATATGAAGCCAAATTTTTAGGGGAAGCATTTAAGACTCCTGCGATTTTCCTTTCTTTTTTAACGCAGAAAGTGGTGTGTGGCCTTTAAGTCCTTTGTTTGTTTGTTTGTTTGTTTGTTTGTTTTTGAAACAACTGTATTCCATATGCTGTACCCTGTGGCTGTTTTGTAGCTACTAATTTGTAATTCTTCATCTCTTAAAGTTCTTAAATGAACCAAAACATGAAAGTTAGCAATTCTGAAATTGAAATGCAATATAATGTCCTAAAAAAGTGTCTAAAAATGGAGATTTTGCTGACTTGTGGTCTAGTTTTGCAGCTACTATGCCATGTGATATGAGGAAATGTAGATCAGAACCTCAGATTTCTCATCTCTATATGACAGTTTCTTTTATGCCAAGTCTCTATATGAATAAAATGAGATAGTATATGTGAAAAAAATGAAAAACAAAATTAGATTTTATGTTAATGCTATAATAAGGATTTATATTAAGAAAGCATACCATTCCTTTTGATAATAATCAGCAGTTATGAAGTACTTTCTTGTTGCCTTATTTTATGCTAAGCCCTCAATTACTTTGTTCTGAAGGCAATAGTGAGAAAGATATATCATTTCCATTTTACTGATGAGGAAACTAGAAATCAGAGTTAGAAAATTGTTTCTCAAGAGCACACATCTTAGTTAAGAGGCTACATAGTGCACCATACATCATAAAGATCAGATTTTAAGAACTGTTTGCAAATATCTTTTCCCATTCTGTTAGCTGCCTCTTAGTTTTGTTGACAGCTTCTTTTGCTGAGTGGAAGCTTTTTAGCTTGATATTATCCTATTCATTTATTTTTGCTTTTACTTCTCTTGTCTTTGAGTTCAAATTTATAAAATCCTCTCTAAAATCAAGGTCCATACGTTTATTTCTTATGTTTTCTTCTATGCAATTTATTTTTTCAGGTCTTTTTTTTCTGCATGTGAATTTTCAATTTTACCAGCACCATTTATTAATTTTTGATTTTTGTAGTGAATTGCATTAAATTTGTATTTGAAAACAGTGACTTTAATAAGAAGTTACTATCCAAAATATATAAAAAATCTCAACAGCAAAAAAATAAACTATCCAATTTAAAAAACTGGGCAGAGAACCTGAACAGACACTTATTCCAAGAAGACATACAAATTCCCAACATTCATATAAAAAGATGCTTCACTCAACTGGCTATTAGGGTAATACAAATGAAAACCACAATAAGATACCACGTCACATCTTTTAAATGTCTATTATCAGCAGGACAAGTAATAACAAGTGTTAAAGAGTTTGTGAGGAGAAAAAAGAATCCTTATACACTGCTAGTGGCAATATAAATTGGTATAGTCACTATGGAAAACAGTACAGAGGTTCCCCAAAAAATTAAGACCAGAATTATCATATGACCTAACAATTTCTCTTCTGGGTATATACCAAAAAAAAAAAAATGGAAACATCTGTAAAGATATATGCACCTTGATGTTCATTGCAGAATTATTCATGGTGGTCAAGACATGGATGATTGGATTAAGAGGATGCGGTACATATATACAATGGAATATTACTCAGCCATAAGAATATAAGAAATGCTGACATTTGCAACAACATGGGTGGATCTTGAGATTATCATGATAAGCGAAATAAATCAGACAGAAAAAGTTGAGAACCATATGATTACATTCATATGCAGGATATGAAACTGAAAGCAACAAATAAGCCAGAGATGCATAGACAAGGACAACAGTTAAGTGATTATAAGGTTAAAGATGGTCAAATATATGGTAACAGAAGGAGATTTTCCTTTGGGTGGTAAACACAACGCAATATGCATATGACATATTAGTAAATTATACACTTGAAACTTATATAGTTTTATCAAGTAATGTCACCCAATACATTAAAAAAAAAAGTTCTTGGCGATATAGTGTAACAGGCCTAAAAAATATTCTTATAAAACATTGATAGCTATTTATGTTAGATGGTATGACTTTATTTAGAAAAGCTTTTTTTTGTTGTTGTTGTTAGTCACCATGTAAGAGATCTTGCAAACAATTTTGTATATATTTCAGTCACCATGTAAGAAATCTTGCAAACAATTTTGCATATATTTCACTCAACAATTTAGCCAAGTAGATAATCTCATTTTACATGTGAGGAGACTAAGACTCAGACTGGTTAAAATTTGCCTAAAGAGGTGATAGCAATTTAGTATCAGAACTAGAGATGACATTCAGGTACTTTTATCTTCCAATTCCAAATTCTTCCAATTCTTGATTTAAGATATACTACCTTGTACTTTCTGCACAACATTTGAGGAAAATATTTCATATAGGTTATTGAAAGTATAAGTAAAATTTCTCTAAGTACATTGAACCAAACAAAAATCTGATAGAGCAAAAACTGTGAATATAAAGCCCTGAAAAGCTAAACATTCCGCAATACTTTCTTAACAATTCACAATAGGCCCGTTAAAGGCTGTCCATCAATAATAACCCAATACAATCAATAGGAAAAAAAAAAGTTTATACTCATTCAAAACAACTGTTTCAAATTTTCATGTCTAAACTTAATGCTGGGATTCATTTTGTCATATGATTCTTATTCTAAAACTTCTATTTTGTCCTCTATAAACACAAATGCTGGTTGGAGCAAAGGAATTCCTTAATAAAATGGATAAGGTAGTATTTTATACTGCAGTATTTACAGTTTTCAATTTTAATGGCCTTTCTTAAAATACATTTTTTATTCACATTGCTTTTTTGGTATGGCTTGCCAGACCAATACATTTTATATAAATATTAGTCAAATGAATTTAAAGAATATTGCTTAATTCATTTGTACACTTTTTTGAAAAGCACAGGTTTGGTTTATATTAAAATGAGTCAAAAATGAAAACAATATCTTTCAAAGGTGGAAAAGGTAAGAGAAAGAATAAAAACTCATTTGTGTTAAATTCAATTATCATGCCATGAATGATGCCCATTTTAATCACAATGTGACACCGCTAGCCAGTGTGCCTGCTATTATATTTTATTCTGGAAACTATACAACTTGCTTTGTGTAACCGAAGCAGAACCCTCAAAACTACAAATAGTGGAAAATGAGAAATATCCACTTAGGGGAAATACTGGAGCAAGAGCAGAAAGGAATTGAAGGTTCCATTTTTCTAGTTCTTGCATTTTTGTTCAGTTTTTTCCTTCTACTCTAAAAGAGGTAAGAAATAATAATACCATCTATTAGAAATCTGCTGTATTCCAAGAAAATTGGTGAATTGGTTGTTATTATTTAATTGTGCCAATTTTCCCAAAGAAAAATTTGTATAAAGTACAGGAAATATAAGAAGTCTTATCAAAGTCATATAGCTAATAATATTAATTCTGGGACTTGAAATTTCATCTTGCATTGATTTTTCAACTAAACAATTCAAAAAGGAATTCAGACATTGTAAATGAAATTAACACCCATTCTTAGAATATTCTAACTGTATATGCAAGCAAATAGGAAGTGTGTGTGTGTGTGTGTGTGTGTGTGTGTGTGTGTGTGTGTGTGTGTGTATGCGCTTCTGATTATTTTTGTATATATTAAGAAGCAGAAGTATCCTGCGCTTTTCTTCCATGGTGTTATGGATTCACAGAAGTGGGAATGTATGTGCTCTATTTTACAGCCAAATAATTGAGAGTCTTTTTGGATAAGAAAATGGTCTATGAATGAGGGTAATAAGATCTCTGCTAATTATTTACACTCATTAATGTTTTCCACAATTTAAATATGTTTATCAATAAAATAACTGAAAGGATCAAATTTGTATTACAAACCTATGTATGGAGAGATATCTGCTCCTTGGTCAAAAACAATTTAATGGAGTGATAAGTTTCTGAAAATAATTGTCATATAGTGCTAAAATGGAATTCTTCATATACCATTTCCAATTAAGTCACTGTGTTAATAAACATCAGAATCCAGAGTTTCTCTGTATGTCAATTCTTTAAGCTTCCTTAATACCAATTCCCAGCACCATCTTCAAATGTAACAAATAAGCATAAAAAAAATGAGTTCTGATGCAATTAAATCACAAGTTTTGGTTGTTCTTTGATTTCCCATTATGTCTTTAAATGTACATGTTGACATCTTGTCTTTCTTCCTCTACTTGAAAACTAAAACAGGTTTATTATATATATATATATATGACTGTCAACATAAAAACATTCTTAAGTTCTCTTGAAACAAAACTATCATTAAGTGAAGAGTGGGGGGGGCGCGGTTGAAGGTAGGGTGGATGGTTAACTTTTTATATCTCTTCCTGTTTATTCCCTTTCTGACTTCTAGCCAATAATTTAGATACCCGAAGTCTAAGCAGGCACCAGAGATAAAGGGATAAACCAAGAGAAGTTCTTATTTAGCTAATGATTGATATTGTTGTAAGCTAGCTTCATTATTCCAGAGACTGGAGAATCTGAGAGTTGATTCTTTTTTTTCTAATGGGCATATCCGTGGATTCTTCAGAGACTACCTTCCTTCCTTGGGGGCATCTCTGCTCATGACTCTCATCATGGTCATTTTACATAGACCTTTGCTCTTGGAGTCCCATAAAATTCTTTATAAGAATTTAAAATGACTTCAGCTAAGCAGTCACTCTGCATATCAAACATTTAGTTCATCAGAAATATAAACTTGCTCCATAAACTGGGACTCCGGCAAATCCCCAACTAGTCATTTCTCTCATGGTCGCTTTTGCTGTTTTAAGTATAAACCAGTATGTTCTCACCCAAAATCAGGGGAAACACTTTGTTATTTCTGTGTGTCCCACACAGATCTCTTTCTAGGTCTAAGGTAAGATTCAATTGCCCTATAGAGGAGTATAGAAACTCAGAATGGCAAAAACTGTCTGAAGAAATCTCACTCAGATATTGTTTAAAATTCTGTTCCAACACAAGGCTCTACTAATTGTGAAATCAGATCCTATTTGTTTTTTTTTTTCTTTACAAATTTTTCCTGTGGCAATTTTTGCACCTTCACTTTTAGATTGACATGAGTGTATATTTTGTGGGTACCACTCTTGAACCTAAGATTATAATTTAATTTTTACAGTTTGTTACATAATAAAACACACTTTTAGTGATCAACACAACTTTTAAAGTATTCATAAAATATTTGGTCCACTTGAATTTTTCCAATAAATTCAGGCCAACTGGTCTCTCACAGGCTGTAAACAGATAAACATTACAATTGAAAGACACAAAAGTCATCTTAGGAGAACTTTATACTTTATTTTATAAAATACTATAATTGTTCATATTCATATAATACTAAATCTATTTTTATCATTATTTTGTGTTTTGAGGACAGGAACTACATATATACATATAATTTTTATATTACATAACAGCACTGTATCTGTCAAATAATAAGTATCCAAATAATTGTTAAATAAAAAAAAAAAAAAAACCTCACCAGTTCAGAGATAAGAAGATTCATTTCTTAGCTATGAGTCAAGTTAAAATACTCTGACATAGCTTTGCAATATAGTATCATATCATGGTCAGGAGTAAAATTATTAGCTTCTAAACCTAAGTCTGACATTTACTGGTGCACATGACTAACACTGAAAAATTCCTAATATCTTTTTTTTTTATTCCTAATAAATTATCTGTACATTGTAGTTCACCCACGACCAAATCTCTCCATACAGCTTGGCCTTTTTACCTCATAAATGGGAAGACAGAAGAATATGGGGAAATCTGTCAAATTTTTATTTTAAGTTCCTCTGCAGTCATCTGTTAACACAGGGAATAGTACCAATGTAAAAACACTTTTGGCTTGCAAGAGCCAGGCTAAAGACTGGGGGAATAAAGATTTATTTTAGAATTATAAAATTTTAGTTTTGCATTAAAAATTGAGAAATAAAATTTAAACTACATACCATAGAGGAAAAGGAGAATATCTAAGGATATAGGAGAACATTTCCAGAGACTGTAGGAGACAAAAATTTGACCATATGGTAGAGAATAAAAATTTGGAGAGGGTTTGAGTAGAAATAAGAGGAGGCTGAGTTTCAGAGAAGGTAAGCAACTAATCTCTCTTCTGGGCCAAGTCCCAGAGATACATGCCAGGAACTCCGGGTGGTTTGGAGGATATCAGAGAAGCAGGAGTATGAGCTAGCTTCCCAGGATAAGTCCTAGGAAACTTAATGCGTCATAGAGTAACAATGACAGGGGAGATCTCTGAGTCTGAGAGCTGCGAGGGCAGCCAAGAAGGATTCCATGTACTGCAATGTGGTGGGACAAAAGCACAGTTTCTGAGTCCCTAGAGAGTAAGGAAGGTGACCCAAAGTGGGATAGGAGTCGTGCAATAATCCTCACAGTTCAGTCACAGAGGGACTCTGAGGAACCTGGGCAGGTGATGCTAACTACTGAAAGATATATAGGAACTTCCGTTAACTCAGCAACTGCAGTGGAGACAGAAATTTTTGATCAAAGACTGCAGAACAAACAGAACATCAGTGGAGACCTAACAAGATATTCTTTCAGAATACCAATGATATCTCAGTCACCCTAAAACTTTGATTTCTCTGAGGACAAAGGGAGAAACAATAGGTAGGAAAGATGGAAAATCCTCAAATGAGTGGGCACTGCCCACTTATAAACTGGAAATAATTCAGTTCCAAGATTAATTTTTTTGTTACTACTAGTTCTAGAGAACTAAGTTAACTGCCATGTAGAAAAATAAATAAATAAATTTAGATGTTTTACACCTGAATTTTGTAGAATGCTAAGTATAAAATTTTCATATCTATTGGACTGGTGATGACAATTTTTGCAAACTCCAGGCTTTACATAATTAGATGAGTATATAATTAGGTGACCATACATGCCTGCATAATTATTAATAACTTTGCCCTTTCACTGTCTAAAGTGTCCCACTTATGACCATCTTATAACAGCAATACGACAACTCCTAGTATTGTTTTAGCTATGACAATGCAGTTAAGCTCTTAGCACAACATTTTATGTTTTCTACATACTCAGTAAATTGTTATTGTTTTTAAGCAGCATTTCCAGCTAGAGAAAAATGTTTTTAAAATGTGATACCTCATTTCTTCATCTATGGCAAAATTTTGATCCTTAGGTGAACTTTGAGCAAGCAGCATGGTTTCTTTCCTGGAAATGGTTCTGAACAAATTAGTGGTTCATTGTTTTATATTAGATAACTAATATAAGATTCAGAAAATCTCAACTTTAGTATTTGAGAGCATTTCTCTATAACTGAATTATGACAGAAGCAACAAGTTTACTGTTTAGCCATAGCTATAAATAAATGCAATAATGAATTGATACTTTAAACTCAAAATATTTTAGAGTTGACTTTAGGTATCATGCTGAAAGAGTATCTATCTTAGTTACATAATGAGGACTGAGGGGAAAGCATCTCTACACCATCTTAACAAGCTTCCTCATATACATCTCCTTTCTAACAGTAGACTCTGTTGTAGAGGAGCAGAATTTTGCAACTCCAAAATATCTTTGGCATTATTTTAGGCTATTTTTAAGAAACAAAAGGCTTAGGAAGAGCTTTTAACCTATCCCCTACCCCTCACCCCTAACTGCCTAAAATAATTTAGATAAAAAGTCTGGGCCAAGAAGAACACTAACACCAGAGAGTTTTACAAAGAATATGGGCTAGGTATAATAGGGAAATTCAGCAGAGTTTGAATATCAAAGTCATCTGTGTATTCCATTGTCTCCACATGGCAAAGCAAACATTGGTTTTTCCATCTCCACATGAAGTGAATCGCTTTACTTACCTTTGAAGTCCCAGACTTCTATCTTTTTTCTTTAGTTCAGAATGGCACAAAAGCCCCAATTGCCTCACTGTCTGTGGGTCTCATACTCTTTCTGAGCCTCTGTACGTATAAAATTAAATTAGTTTTCTTATGTTAATCTGTCTCATGTCATTTTAATTCTTAGACCAGCCAGAAGAATTCAGAAAGGTAGAGGAAAGTTTTTTTCTCCCTGACACCGTTCTTTACTGACCACGGCACTTTCAAATCAAAGGCACTTTAATGAAAGGTAAGCCCTTATGAGTCAGGAAACTATCAAAAGGAAATAATACTCACTGCCCGATAGCCGATACCATCTTAGGATTCAATTATATATTTTCTCCTCTTATATGATAGGATGCTATGAAGATATTAGACTAATACGTATTTAACTTATCATCAACAAATACTTGTGCCAAGGAACACTAGCAACAAGAAAAACCCAGTTTCAGGTCTCATCATTGTCCACTTCACAGAACAAAAAAGACTTTTTCTATAGTCTGCATTGGCCTACACATCACATGAGAATTTCATTCTTCTCTATTCTAGCCCTTGGCAATCTCATCCAGTCCCAGCTTCAATTATCACCTCTGTGGGAATAGCTCCTGCTGCTACCCAATCATTGTTCTTTTGTATTTGTTTAAAATCTTAAGTTCTTTTGAAGATCACCCCCTCCAATCATGCCACTGTCTCCATCATTTTTATTTTTTATTTTTTTGTCCTTGTCTTGTACAGGCTTCTGGGTCTCCTTGAGGACATTAATCAGGTCACAGTTTTCATCTCTGTCCTAACTCATATAACCATCTTATGTGTCTTTCTTAACCAGTATCATAGCCTTTAACAACATTCACCTCTTAGTTAATTCAGTCTTCAAAACAATCCCACCAATTGGAATAATTTTACCTCCTACTCTCAAACTACCGCCTTTAAAATTAGTGAAAGCAGATTCTATACCTAAACTTTCTTTGTAGTCTCCAAAATATTTTTAAGAGGACTTTAAGTCTAGAATAAAACATTTCCCTCACCCTCAAAACATAACATACTTTTCCTTTATTTTTACCTTTTTATGCATATTTTAATACCCCTTGCCCTTGACATTTTTCAAACTGGTTTCTCAAATGCTAGTTCCACACTAAGTTTCTCAGTCAAGCCTCTGCTTCTAATTCTAGGCCGTTGATTCAGTTCCGTAACTTTCGATTCAGTTGTTTCTCTTTTATAAGAATTGTACTCATAGCAACAGCATTACCCTTGGGCATTCTGTAACTGTCAGTGAAGTTAATATTTATTTGGAGGAATATTCATCCTTGCTACACCATCAATATCAGAAAAGAAAGTAACATTTGGTAAAACCCGCTCTGCCCAACACTGCACTGTGCACATTTATTATGCCACTTAGTCCTCGTGAAAACCTTTCCAGACTGATGTCATTATCCACATTTTAAAGAAGTAGAAATGGAGAAGTTAAGTGTTTTTCCCATAAATCCAGAATTAGTAAGCTATAGAATTAGAAATTGAGCTTTCAATTCTGTCCCCAAATATAAAATAATTGATCTGATGCCCTTCTGTGGAAAGGCCTGGATATAAGCCTAGTTATAATGGGTGTCTTCTATCCATCTCAGAAGACCATTTTAAGGGAAGTGTAAACATTCTCTTTTCATATGTTAGGAAGCTGAAGCACATAGAGGTTAAGTAAAGTAACAGAGCCATACAGTAAAGTATACGCTTCAGAGTGTGTTTGTATTTATTTATTCGTTAAGCCACCTAAATGAGATATATTAAATCATGTAAATAAAACATAACACGTGAAAGGTGCAAGCTTTAGTTTCTTATATTTTCTGAGTAAAAATTCACAGGTAGACCAAAGAGACTTCTGTGGACTATTGCCTACTGCGACTGATTTCTTCACTGAAATTCTCCAATTAATTAACACCATGTGAGCAAAAACTCTGAGCTTATGCTGCTTCAGATTCATTTTGGTACTTTTATATAGTACATTCGATGTTCTCTTTTCTCCTTCCTAAGAGATTGGCTTCACACTGTAAAAGATCCAGCAACCTTCTCTCTAGGCAGCGTCAGAAGATCTGTCTGATACTCTGTAAAGCACCATGTAAAAAAGATGTAACATAAGGCATGTGATTTTAAGTGACCAAATCATAATCCCCAAATCATCATAATCATCAGAATTTCTTCAAAATTCTTCCTCAGGATAAATTCTCTTGTTTCACAAATATAAGTCAACTTTCCAAAGTAAATAGAACTAGATACTATATAAAAGAAAGTTAGACTATATCCATGGTATACAACTTAAGAAAGTTAAAAATGATGGAGGTAATCCTTCTTTTAAAATAAGATAGAGAATGAGGAGACATAGATAAAGAATTAATAGACAGAAGATCAAAATGGTTCACTTGATTTTTTTTTCTGAAAACAGACCCAGATACAAAAAATAACTTTTATCAAAAACCTTTCCCCCAAAAAAGTGACTTAGATTGACAACTACTTGTCAGGGCCTAAAAGACACTAGAGAGAAAGTTTGTAAATCATTATTTCCATCTATAATATTAGCTTTCACTCTACCAAATTTATAATGGGTGTGGGGAGGTTAGTTTATATAAATAGAGATCTCTGATTTTGAAAAATTACTTTGATAATAGAGGGGTAACTGAATAAAAGGTAAGCTTCAGAAAAGATGTGAAATCTTTGATAAATGTGGAGAGATCCAGTGTAAATTTTTATGTCCCAAGGCTTAAAAAAATTATGAATGCATATTGCTTGATAATTTTGAATGTCTTACTGATAATAAAAATGAGTGAATGTGAAAGTAAGAAAAACAATATGGGTGCCTAGTAAAATAAGAATTCTGTTTATTCCAGAAAACTTTTAAAACTAAGCACATTTATCACTTTGTTTAAACAAAGAGAAAAAGCTTAAGTACATTGTAATGTATCACATAATTCAGGGAAATGGAAAATACCATATCAGACAAGGGGACACAGGTAATTGTTTCCTCTGCTGATCTATAGCCTTTGAATGCTCATTTATGTTATCAATAAGGTGAAACCTATGTTTTAGAGAATTGTAAATATCTGTGTATATGTGACATATCCAATCAGAAGAAGGACCTCATTCATGTGTGTGTGAGATGAATTATACTGATGTCTGTTGAAAATCCCTAACATAGCTCATGAGATCAATTAAGATGTTCAAGCAGCTACAAAAAGGATGATTGAGGCAAATGGTAACATCAGGATGACCATATGGTAAGGGGAAACTAGAACTGTTTGGATGTAAAATGAGAGCCATCGGAATTCCAGTTACAATCACACACTATACAGCGAGGAGATAGCAGAATGAGGCAGCCAAGAAAAATACTAGATGAAGAACAGTTTGGCCAGTGATAAAGACAAACAAGCTTGTGTTTCCAAGTCAATAAGCAGGTGGTAGGAATAGAGAGTGACATCATCTGTGTCTGTGCTTTTTCCTTCCCCTAGACCAAGTGGCACCTGCTCTACTGCAGGGACAGGTATTTGTCAGAGAAGTAGTTTTTGGATTTTGCAAACAAAAATGTTTTGGAGGAGTGTATAGCCAAGGAAAAATATATTTCTGAAATGAGACCATCAAAGATTGTATTCCCTCTACTTTTTCTAAGAACAAGCACGTGAATTGTGTTATTTTATATGAGATCTAGGACAATTTCTCTCAAAGCTGCCCAGTGGGCTGTGCACTACAAGCCATCATCACCACAGGATACAATGGTCTTCAGAAAACTTAGCTCACCTAGAAATGCATTATCAAGTGATAACAGCCTTGCCAGTTCATGTCACCCCTATAGTAAGGTCTAAAAGGTTTTCATTTTTCAGGTTTTCTTCAAACTGCTAAACTGTAATAGGCAATTTAGCCTAACTTTTCACAGCAGTCTTAAATCTATATTTACTAATGATTCCATCATGTGTTGAAAGAAATACACTTTGAAAATCTTCATCAATTAAGGATATTAAAACATAAGAGCTTAACCCAGCCCTCTAGACGGAATATGTCTTTTGGAAAATCCACTAATCTTTTTATTCACAAATGAAGCTACTCTGAATATATTCGAGCTGTCTGAAGCTAAATGGAAATCTCAGACTCAGGAACATTTCATGATCAATTAAGAATAAAAATAGTCTTCAAAAGATGCAGAGGTAAAAAAATATGTTTAAGAGCATGAGTTTTGAAGCAAGATCTGTAACTTAATCTATATGTGACATTAGGCAAATAAGCAATCTGTACCTGAATTCCTACATCTTCAAAATAGATATAATAATTGAATCTACCTCATAGGTTGGTTGTGGGAATCAAATAATATAAAACACATAATGTGCTTTAATGCAATATCTGTTATACAAAAAATGTTCACTAAATATTGTTATTATTGACCTTAATATGAAAATGACATAAGTGAGAAGAGAAAGGAGATTCATTTATGAAATGAAAAACACAAGAAAGCCAGTGGTTCTCAAGTATTAGTGTGCATAAGAATCACCCAAGGAGACTATTAAGAATACTGATTTCTTGCCCTCAGCTCCAGACTTAATTTTTTATATAACACCCTTTAGTGATTGTGATACAGGTAGCCCACCAAGTACAGTTTGAGAAACATTGAAGCAAGACATTTTTTGTCTGATTGCGAACAAATTTAGTAACTATAATTACTAATGCCTTATTTGAGAATATCTGTCGCTATCTGATGGTACGTGTGCTTCTTCTGATGCTGTTAAACATAAGCAGTAGCTTAAATTCAGGTTCTAATTCTCTTCATAGAAAACCTTGTGTAGAGCAGAAATTGCTTCATATCTTTTACTGAAACTATTTTCTACAATTGTACTATTTAATTATTTTGTGTCACTTATCAAGCATCTCCTCCAGACATTGTCATGGGCTCTGTAGTTATGCTGGCAAAGAAATATTCTGTTCATAAAGGGCTTACAGTATAATGAGAAAAATAAATAAATAAATAAATAAATAAATAAATAAATAAATAAATAAAATAGAATATTATAAGGATTATAGAAATGTAAACAAAGGGTCATGTGTAAAGAAATAGGGATATGACCAGATAATTGTATAAAGATGAGAGAAGTTGGAGAAAGTAGAGAAAATTGAGACCAGAGAAATTATAGAGGTTATATCAAGCAGTTTTTTGAAGTCAACACTTCAATTCAACAAGCCTTTGTTAAGTCCTATTTTTTTTCAAATTATTGTGCTAAACATTGAGGGAAGGTAAAGAAAATATGACTCATCTCTTGTTTTAAAATGCGCTTATATTTTAGTGAAAGATTTAAATATGTTACAAATATTTAAAGTTGAAGTATGATGTAACGTGATAAAGAAATGTTTCTCAACCTTAGTATTATTGACATTTTATTGTAGGGAACTGACCCATGCTTAGAATGTTTAACAGCATCCCTGGCCTTTACCCACTAGCTCCCAAAAGTCTTTCTTTCTTCACTTACCCCTGAATTATGACAATCAAAAATGTCCCCAGACATTAACAAATATTTTATGTGGAGCAAAAGTATACTAGATGAAGAAGAATAATGCAATAGAGATACAAATGAAACATGAAATTGGAAAGGAAAGATAAATTTCAATCAAGGTGTTTCAGGGAAGATTTTATAGGATTAAAAAATAGTTAAGCTAGGCTTTTCAAAAACAGACAATGTGAAAGATATTAGTTTAAACAGAAAAGTCAGTGACTAGAGAATTGAATGCAGGGAGATACATGGGGAAATGCAGAAGTAGAGATGAAGCATGTAGGATCATTGGAAGTCTTACGTGCCAATGTAAGAATGGTAGACTTCATTTTAAGAACACTACAGACACTTGAATGTTTTGGAGCAAAAAGAAATATGCTTCAGTCTTAGAAAGATAATTGATGGTAGTGTGAAGAATGCATTGAGAGAGACAGTGACAGAAGGAAAAAAAAACAGCTCGGAGGTTATGGAAGTAATACAGGCAAATTTGAATATCTATAAGGAATATGTGTAAGAAGAGATGGATCAAAGAAACACGATGTCAAACTAGGCAACTCTAATGAGAGCTGAGTGGGATAGATAAATTTCTGGTCTAGAAGAACTAGTAAAAGGTGAAGCAATAAATAAAACAGGAGATACCCAAAGGAGAAGCATTGTTAGTGTAGAAGTAGGAATGGAAGTAACAATTAATTCTGTTGTGTTGTTCACAGCACATCTGTGTGCAAATGTTCAATAGGTAATAGGATGTGCAAATCAGAAGCTCAAGAGATAACACATTTCAAGCTTTAAAATACAGATTTGATTCTTAGATGCCAAACCAGGAATAAAGAAACACGTGGACACCTCAATTCTGAATATAGAATTTGAGGTATTAGTACATAAAAAGTGGGTGTTGAGGGGAAGTAAGACTGACAGACAGCCATCAGAAAGGTCCAGAAGACAGGGCTGCCAAGGCCATAAAGGATTTTATATAGGATGTTTTTGAGGAAGAATGTTTCAGAAAAGAAATTATGATTGGGTATTAGCAATGTTACCTGACCAATAGCAATGCAAAATTTATAGTATTGATTAACTTCATACAACATCAACTTTCCATCATAATTAAAATAATAAAGACTATACACTTGAGAAATTGAGAAATAATTTATTATTTATAAGTTAGAAGCTTTGTCATATTTATGTCAGAACCTTTGTTTTGTGTTTTAAATTTTCTTAACTATCAAGTTCTGCATTATACAATTTATAAATATGCTTTTAATTTTTTAATTTTCAGAATCATTATATATACCAAGCCCCTAAATGTAAAAATTTTAAAATAAAATAAGATTATAATTTTTTCACTTTGTGATTTAAACATTATGTTTAAATAACTGAGAAGAGTTGAGATAAAGAGGAAGGGGAAGAGGTAGTGCAAAGCATATGACACTAATTCCTCATTTTGTATATCAGGTAATTCAGCAAATAGCATATACAATTTCAAAATTATTTAAATGTATCACTTGGTATTACAAAAGGACACCTTCCAATTTAAATGACTTAAAAAAGTATGTTTACTTCTCACATTTCAAATCACCCCCAATGAAATGCAAGTACTTAGGTATAAAAATGGGACAACTCCATAACATAAAGAAAACTGGTAAGAGGTATTCATAAGTAGATGAGATTCTTGATTTATTCTTAAACACATTAAAATGTGTAGTTATGACCCAAAATATCTTCTGATGACTTTACAATTCTGTCAGAACCCCCGAAGGGCTTTAAGCACAGAGTTTGTGGATATGATGAACGGTGAAAAGTGAAGGTGAAAAGGACACGAGTTTGAAATCTACATGTGGAAAATTAGTACCTGCCTAGTCTTCTACCTCTATTCATGTACAAAAGTAGTTTGGGGTCAGACTGCAGGTAAACTATAAATGAGTAAATATGTAATAAATTTATTATTTGGATAGCTTCAAAACTTTTAGCATAGATTCTGTTATTCCCAGTGCCAAAACTTTCTTCAAATTGCAATACCAGTGCATAGCTTCCAGTCGGAAAGACAGCTCCTTGATCACTAGATACCAAGCAAAGGCCGAAACTAATAGTCTATTTCAGGTACACTTTCCACCCATAGAAATTACTATTACAGAATTAATCTACTTACAAAATATCATAGGAAAGGCACATGAGCTACCAATTCTTAAATTAAGTACAAATTCACTGCCAAGAATTTCCAGATATATAAAAAAATCTAGCAAAATGGAGGGGAATACAAAAAAAAAATAAGCAGAAAAACTAAACTTCAAAGGATAAAAGCTAATTCTGGAAAAAAATATAAAATAACTTTAAAAATAACTTTTATGACTATATTAAGAGAGTTTTAAGAAGGTATATCCATGCACAAAAAGAGCACACAAACTAAATAAGCATCAAACAAAAGGAGTTCTTCTCATGAGCTAAAGGATGTGTCTCCAGTTTGGAAATGTTTACCACATGCACACCAAAATATGAAAGAAAAGATCTATAGTTGATACATTATTTTACTGAAGAGTGGAAATTTTAACCTGAAAGAAAAAAATCAGAAATAGCATCAATTTTTCAATCACAAGTTTGAATTCTAAAAGACTGTGAAGCAAAATCTATAAAATTTTAAAGAAAAATGAACTTGAACATAGTATCTGATACCAGCAAAACTATAATATTTTTGTAAGATAACAATCAGGACATATTTAGATATGTAAAGACATTTCTTCCAAGTAATTTTAAAAGTTTATCGAAGTGGCATTTTTTCAATAAAAGAGCAAATATCGAAACACAGGAAGATGTGTGATCTACCAAACAGTTGATTCTTACCATGTTAAATGTGTAGCAGGCCTAGAGAAAAAAGTCTTGATTGAGGCAAGAAGACTGAAAAATTGGTGAGAAAATATTCCAGGTTAATAGTACATAAAATATGGAACTATTGAGAAGTTGGAGACTCACAAAGATAACATAAAAGTTGAAGACAGAAGTTATAAAGTTATTATTGTGAAAAAATAGAAACATGAAAAAGTCTATATAAGAAAGATATAATATAAAGCAAAATGATATATGGCATGATTTTTGAGCCATTAATAAGGTGTAAGAAATAAGAATCCACTGGACTCAGTAATCCTGATACCAAGTCCATTCTCCTTGGAGGAGAAAATAGATTTGCAGAAGTAGAAATATTTTTTCACTACTTCTCCCAACAAGAATCAGCACAGACAATGTCAAAAAAATTTAAGTACTACTTATTGGTTTTAACTTTTTGGTCAACCTTCACACAAAACACAAATGACCTAATTGTGTTTTATGTACCAGTAATTCAATGCTAGAATCATAAAAGAAGATGTGTGAAGTGCAATAAAGCAAAATGTAATAAAAGGAGGCATTCCTGTATATTAAAATGATAATACTTAGTTTTTTTTTATTTTGATAAGTAACCATGCTATATTTTAATTTCTAATCTATCTATATTATAATGTTGGGAGACAACAGATTTTACATGTGAAAACACAACTTTAAATACATACATATGTAGCGTGATACTTATACTTCACATGTTACAGAGGAAAACACAGGATGTAACATAATACACACAGGATTTAGAATGAGATAAAACTAGAAATGAATTTTGATTGTACTTCCATCTAGCTATATGGACATAAGCAAGTTACCTAACTTTTCTCAGCTATAATTTCCTTATCTGTAAAATAAGGATAATTGCACCTATCTAAAAGGTCATTGTAAGAACTAGAGAAAACACATGCAAACTACCTAATATTTAATAGTCATTCTCTAAATGGTGTCTATTGTTACTTTTATTATCAACAAAGCTTATTTACCTATTTTGTCGGCATCATGAAAATGCGATGAAACTTATATTGTTAATAACTTGACTTTAATTTTTTAATATTCATGTTAGCCTGAAATAGACATAAAGCATAAAATAAATAATATATTTAGTCAAATTATTACTCCAGAATCTTAATTGTATAAATGGAACATATCCATATGTACAAAATCTAATAATTTTAATATTATTATAAAACTAAAACCTGTTGAGATCACTTCATGTGAGTTTCACAAAAACTCAGACAATGCTAAATATTAATTCCTAAAAATAAACTGGGGTCGTCCCTGACTATCAATAAGAATTGGGGGTTAAGTTGTTGACACTAAGCAATAGTTTTCTTTGAGTATAATATTATTGAAATGTCATAACTAGGTCTGATGATGTTGATTTCTACTACTTTATGCACCTTATTTATTGAAACAAAACAAAAACAAAATGTGCCTTCTACTGCATTCCAATTTAAGATACAAAGTGAAAAAAATTGCAAATGAGTTATCACTACTCAATTTTTTATTAAAATTGCCAGCAACAAGATGTTGGCAACGTTAAATGGTCTCTAATTCTCCAGCAATGTGAAGCTCCATTTTTCAATGTAGCACTAGAAAAGACAGCATATGAATCACGCAGGTAGTAGCATCATTGGGATCTCTCGTGATGATGTAGATCTGAAAACTTTGAATCTTAACATTGTTGTAAATGTCATTTGTCTCACTCTCAATGTCATCTCAAGCTCTACTGCTTTTCGCTGCATCTGCCATTGCTCAAGCAGATTAGAAATGTTTTGAGAGAGCAAGGACAGGAAAGGGGGTCTAAGTTTTTATTGTGGTTGGGGGCTGAGACCTAGGTGAGGGGCTTGCATGATCTGGGCTCCTGTTGGTGCCAAAGGAGAAAGTGTTTTTAATTGGCTTGCCAAAATATAGGGGGAGGGGGCAAAGTAAAGAGGGAGAGGTGAGGCTTAAAAGCTGTCAACAAACAAAAATGGTGTCAGATTTCTTATTACATGGGTGCTAAAATTATTTTCCATGATTGTGCAATTGACTATATTTTGAGGTCCTATATTCAGGTACATTGATAATTTTTATGTCTTCTTGATTATGAAACATCCTGTTAATCATTCTTAGTACTCTTTAAAGTCTATTTTATTTGATATTAAAATATTGAGTTTTCTTATGCTTAAGATTTGTCTGCATGATAGACATTTTTTTCTATTTAATTTCAACCTATCATTGACATTATATTTAAAATTAACCTCATAGACAGCATAGAGTCCTTTTTTTCCTATAATTTGTTCATCGCTGCTTTGTAATTGGAGTATTTAGACAATACATTTAATATTTAATGTAATTAATAAGATGTATAAAATGTTTACCATTTTACTTGTTTTATGTTTTTTTTTCAATATGTTTTTTGTTCCTCCATTCTTTCCTTCTTTCTTTCTTTTGGATTATTTGGAATTTTTAATATTTTAATTTAGTTTAAATATTGGCTTTGAATGTGGGGGGAGAGATTGCTTCAAGAATTAAAATATACACATATAACACCTTTCACAGTCTTGCAGAACTGATATTACACAAACTCACATAAATTGTAGAAAACTTGAAACCGTATTACAAACTCTGCTTCCCTTCCCATTGAACTTTATGTTATCCTTGGCAATATACAACATTTAAATAAACTAAAAACCTCACCAAGAAATGTTATAATTTTTGCTTTAAATAGTTATGCATATATTGAAAAATTTAAGTTTAAAATGAGTATTTCATATTTATCAAACTCTTTGTCGCTTTTGTTGTTGGTCATTTCTAAAATCTCAAGTTTTCCTCTATTATTATTTCTCTTTGGCTTCAAAAACTTCCTGTTGCATTTCTTATTCAACAGGTCTAATGGTACACAATCTTAGTGTCATTACCTCAGAATGTCTTCATTTTGCCTTCATTCCTGAAGTATAGTTTCATTGGAAATAAATTATAGATTGACAGTACTTTAATTTACATTTTTATGTTTTTTCTTCTGTTGTCTTAGCTCCATTGTTTCTAAAGGCAAATCTAGGATTGTTTGAATTACTGTTCCCCGATAACATGTAATGTGTCATTTTTCTCCAATTGTTTTCAAGATGTTTTTATTGTCTTTGATTTTCAGCAACTTTATTACATGCATGTAGGCATGGCTTTCTTTTAGTTTATTACACAAGAGATTCTTTGAGCTTTTTAAATTTGTAAATGTATGCCTTTCACAAAATCTAGGACATTTTCATCTATTGTTTTTGCAAATATTATTTTCTTCCTCAATATTTTTCTTCTCAGAATCCTTATGAGACTCCACAAATATATTTTTTAGACATTTTGATATTATATCATAGGTCCTTGGGGCTGTGTTGTTTAATTTTTTTCTCTCTGCTTTTCAGAAATATTCATTTTAACCAAACTATCTTGTTTGCTTATTTCCCTGCCATATCTATTCTTCATTGAGCACTTTCATTATTGAGTTTTTTATTTCCATTATTTTAGTCTTCTGTTTAGTCTAAAATCTATTTGATTTATTTTTATACATTTTATTTTTGTGCTAAATATGCCCATCTTTTCATTTGTTTTAAAGTGTTTTTCCTTTACCTCTTAAAGTATACTTAGAAAGCTGTTGTAAAAAACTCTAATAACTTTAGCTTTTGAGTCTTTTTGAGTCATCTTTGAGTACTTTTCCCCTTGGGATTTTGACTTTTTGTGGATGTAGCATATACTATGTTCTGCAGACTTTAAGTCTTGCTATAATCCTCTAGAGAGAGTAGATTTTTGTTTTTTTTTAATTTTAGCCGCTAATGAATCTGGTTATGTTCAGAATGTAAATTCTGTCCTATCTCTTCCAAATTATCTTAATTCCAATCTCAACTCCATTCTCTAAGTCTTCATTATGCTGATTTGGTCCTGTCCATGCACTCATAATTCAAGGTCATTCTTAATCATATGTGGGTGGCTCAAATTTTATTCAGTTTTCAAAGCCTTTATGATCCAGCTTTACAACTGTTCCACACATACATAGTTCATTGGTTAAGTGTGTGCTCATGCCAAAATTAGCATAGACCTAACTCTGTATCTCAGACATCAGGGATTTAGCTATACCTTGTGGTTCACAGGGTTCCCTTTTTCTTCTTTTTTCATTCAAAAGGACATAATTTATTTGGAATTTTCATCATGAGTAAAAAAAAAAAAAGAGAGAAAAAGTCATCCCACATCGGTTGCTTCTACAATTTTTCTATCATCCAAAATTTCAGATTTTTTTTTCTTATTGGTGTCCTCAGATAGCTGTATAATTTTTTAAAAATAATTTGTCTAGAGTTTTCTTTTGTTGTCAATGAAATAGTCTGTATTAAACTTACTCCACTCAGCTATAAGTGAATCTCTCCAAAGTTACTTTTGATATAGATAATTAGTACATATAGCATTTGCTTCTGATTGTACACGTTATTTTGTGATTTTAAATGATATATCTCTCTGTAAATATTAAAGAAGAGAATAATAACAACTTTAAATCATCTTTTCTATTTAATTGTTTCTTTTGAATGGTTATCTTATTTTATTTGTATTTCATTTTTAATATCAAAGGAGTCATTCCAGGCAAAACAGAATGATGAGTGCTTCAAACTGTCTAGCTTTCATTGTAAGTTAGTAGTGATTTTATCTTATACATTTCAGTGATTGTGCATTCATGAGAAAGTCTTACTACTCTAAATGTGACCTTATTTCTTACTTTTATTTAGAAATGGGCTCTACCCAGGTGTACCAAATGGGAATTTATTCTTAGATATCTCGGTTAATGGAGACTTTCAATTGAAACCACTGTAAAACATAGAAAACGTACATGAGAAAAACGACATTTTCAGATACAGATAGAGTAATAGTCCTGAGTAGACAGATATCAAATTTCTTTGTTATTAAAAAAAAGTTTATTTTACATATATACACATATCTGTGATACTTGAGGCCATTAAAACTTCACCTTCTTATTCAAAGGTTAATTTTAATATGGCCCTGTGGGTATCTGGCTCCATGTCAATTTGAATGGCTCAGTAGATCTTCTTATATACAGCTCTTGATAAATTATTTCAAGATTTATCAGCCTGTATAGTCACAACAATTAACTGAAAATGTTTGCTGTCACATCATTCCATATTAGCTAAGGGGACAGGGAAATATCTGTACCTTATCATCTATAAAATAATTATTTGTATAATTCAATTTCTATTGTTTTTCTCAAACGATTTCTTCTCTAGATTAAGCTACATCTGTTTCTTTCTTCATGGTCTCAGTCTTTCCAATACTTCACTCATGTTTATTTTTTCCGCAGCTGGATCCCTCTTATTGATTGTTGAAGCACCCTATTGTTCTGGATTCATGTAATTCTGACACAATTTTAATCCTTCAAATTGCCCCCGACTAGTGTTTCACATATTCTTAACTTTATTTATCTCCAGTTTTTAAGATTATGTTGCTGTTTATATAACCACTAAAATTATCACTTCCCGCTTCCTTTGTTTCAAAAGAACTATACTAATATTTAAAATGTTCTTATAGGATCAAAATCAACTTCTGACTAAAAAGAAAAAAAGAAAAAGGGTACTCATAGAAAATAACCATGTTGTAGTAGTTTGGTTAAATGCATGCCAAACTGACTAAAATGCATGGCTTATGAATATATGCCTTGAATTTCTTCTCTCTCTAAGAAAACTTTTGAATTTAACAGGAGTAATTCCAATAGCGGTCTACTACTATAGGAGAAGGGGATGAGAATTGAGCTGTTTATAAATAGTTATCAAATAAATGCTGCTTAACAACAGCTATTCACAGAATATAAGAAAAAAATTCTGAGTGGCTACACATTCTGGCTCTTGGTGGTGTCAAAATACAATTATTGTGGAGAATTCAATCTGTTAGCTCAACAATGCAGGCTAAAAAAATGCTTTTTGCCTGAAACATATACATAATTGTGGCAAGGGTTTTATACAAACATCTGGCTTAGAATTCTATTTCACTTTAATTTGAAGGCACAGCCTAAAATGAGATTCAGTGTCAACAGGGTTAATACATCCATAAAAGTCCAATATTAATATTTAAATCATTGCAGCCTCTAAGATGTCATAATCAGGAAAATAGAAATGCTTCAACAATTTTAAGAATCTTTAAACTTACAAAAACTTGAGCTGGCAATGTCATCTTAATTGACCTCTTCCAAAAAGGAGGGGGAAAGAAAACAGGCTAAGTATGAATCAAGTCAGAACATGAACCTAGACTTGATTTTAACCATTAAGTTGTTAATGTTAATTATACAGAGACAATATTATTACTTCATTTTGTCTATATTATTTTTCTTTACAATTATATTCTGTGCCTTCATTGAACAAATCAATACAATGTGATGTGCTACAAAAAAATCTGTTCTAAATTATAGTAACATAAGGAATAGTTCTACAGTTGGGAAAGTCTTGTTTCTTTCAGAAATAGAAATTGCTACAGATCATTTTATAGGTTTTTGTTTTATTAATTCATCACAACAATGACTTCTGGCTTTTAATTATTTGACTTCAGGATAATTTCATATTATTATTTAGATTTAAAACCCCAAATAAATATATATAAGAGATAAGTTTTTATTGAGCATTATCTGTCAGTGAGATCCTTGAGGGCAGGGGTTATAGATTTTGTATTTCTGCATTTCCAGTGTATACTATGGTGCCTGGGACAATGTAGAAAATGCCACATAAATGATTATTAAGTAAATCTGTAACAATGGTGATGTTTTTTTACTGTAATAATAATAATATTTTGAACTTAGAGTAAATCTAAAAGCAATAATTAGAATTGGGAGGGGAAACAATGTATATATGCAAAGCCCCTTCAAAATAACTTTTTTTTCTACTGTATTATGTCTAGTTATTTTTTATAGTTCAATTTAAACTTAATCTGATGGTTGTAGCTCTCACATTTTAACCCATTGTGATTAATTTCAAAAGTAGCAAAACTTCAACATAAATGTAATGAGGATAAATGACAACTGGGACCCAAAGAATCCGACTAAATAGAGAAGTTATTCCTATGAGAGAACACTTTCTTTCAATTCCTCTTTGCTTTCTTCCTCACTCTTGCCTCGTACTTCCTTAGAGGCAACTCCTTTTGTATATGACAAACTCTACTGTTCAGTCAAAAAAAAAAAAAAAAACAACAATTTACTACAATTCTTCTGCCTTCTCAAACAGCACCATAAAAAAGTCTCTGAGAAAACCATTTGACATTAGTTATACTTGGAAGTAAACATTTTTGAGAAAGAAATAGATGAAAATTCTAAGTAATAAAGAGAGGCAAAGTAATAAAGAGAGGCAAAGTATTTTATTAGAAGAATTCAATTCTATAGAAGAACACAACTGATACCTTCAAACAGAATGCTTCTAGTGCCAAAGAAGACACTGGATACTTCAAAATTATGTTAATTGGTCCTTATGTTTCATTATTAATCTAATAAACACTAAAACCAGTTCCTATTGGACCTCCTATCTTATAGAGAGAACTAATAATTTCTTGATTGTTATAAGATATAAATGCTGTTGTGCTTTGCTAATTCTAGAAACAGAGGAATATACATAAATTGTTATTGAATTTGCAGATATAGATTTAGCTTTCAAGAAGTTTCTGAAAGAAAAAGAGAGGCAAGATTTTTTTGTGATTCTAATACATGAAAGAAAAAAAGTGTGTTGACCAAGAGGAATCAGAATAAAATCTTTTTCTCTCATAGCTTTCTCTTCTGTTACTCCAGGTTTTGACTTTAGTACTCTGCTTAGAACCATTAATGACAGAATTTAAGGTGAAGATTGCCATGATAGGGACAAGAAAATAAGGACAGTTCCTGAGAACTCTACCTTTTCGTGTAATTGATTTAGAAAGTCTCTTGTTTACTGAATTGGTCAATATTCACTTTTTCTTCTAAGATGTTGTAGTTGTTATGATGAGCACTCTTAAATTATGCTTTACAGTGTGAACTATTGATACTATAATTGATAACTCTTTAATTCATTTGAGCATTCCAAACATCAAACTCAGCCATGTCTTTAACCAGTGCTCTCTCCAAAAAGAGAATCTTAAAACTTCAAAGCATTATGTGTTCACATTTACTTTGCTGTAAATTTCTTATCTTCCCCAGGAACATGAAGAAATGATAACTTCATGAGGTGATCTGATTCCAACTTTCCAACCAGGGTTTCAGGATTTTAGGAAGGTATGCATCCTTCCCCTGAAAACTGCTCTTCCTACCCAGCAAGTCATGCAAGCCAGAAGTCTGAGAGTAATGTTCTAAAACTATTATGTGTTGACAATATGGAATGCTTACTGTGTACTAGGCACTTTGCTAAATACTTTACATGAATGTTCTCATTTAACCACGGGGAACTCATACTACACTCTAACAAGTATATATTAATGTTATCTCCATTTAACTGATGAAGATACTGAGACTGAGAGAATTTGGATGATTGTTTGTGGTCACAGAGATAATAAATGTCAGAACCAGTTTCAAACACAGGTCTGTGTGATTTCAGAGCACAGACTCTTCTAAATAATATACCTCCAGTCTTCTCTCTCCCCCTCCACCTCACAATGCTGCCACTTCAGGCAGTCCCCTGAACTTTATTCTTTTCTTGATTATTGCAATAGTCTCCTACCTTGTTTCTCTTCTGTCACTGCCTCTACTCCTTTGCAGACCAAAACCATCCTCCCTATTGTATAATCTTTCTAAATGCAATCGTAATCAATTTACTTCCCTTCTTATTTTTCTTCATGACTCTATCACCCACAGAATAAATGTCAAATTCTTAGCAATTTATTTATTCAATAATGCTCTGGATATTTCAATGGCAAGTATTTCTGAGAAATGTTGCTGCTGATAGTTCTCTAACCACAGTTTCTTATATTTGTGCTATGAGTATGTGATGAATACGGTTATGTACTGGCAAGCACATGACTCGAGTGGTTGATGGCCTGAGACCTCTGCTCTCGAGGAATACTTGATATTGCAGATAGAGTCCCGACCAATCCAGGTATATTATTTTTCCTGATGAGTTTTAACATGTGAGACACAGAGAGATGCCAACAAGTGAGTGGCATTGAAACCCAAAGATTTATGTAGAAGGTATTTAGCAGAAGCCATTAAATATAAGATAATATATCACAAGTAAAGAGAAGCGATAAACAGGAGGGAGAATATAATCAGCAGCTGCTTTCCAAGAGACAAATGCAAAGGTGAAGACAAACTGAACCCCAGAATCTAGTAGAGTCCAATGGACTTTAATAAATAGGGATTGTTTTAAGATCCTAAATTTGTAGTAATTTAATACTATATCAATAGAAAACACTTACGTGATTATACATAGTTCAGTGAGTTATAATCAATGATTCTAATATCACAAGTTAACTTTATTAAATGTCTGTGTGAATATTTTTTAATCACTTTAATTTGGATGTTAAATGGTCTACATGCATTTACAAAAGTTTTGTTTTTAGAATTTTGTTATTATTGTGTGTTGCTTTTAAATGTCTGAGGTAGGCATTTGGTTACATATATTTGAAAATGTTCCAAGTTAATATCACCATGGTCATACTGTGTGACGTAAAATTTGGTGATATAAATGTTCATTCTTTGAAGGATCTTATCTCTGCATCTAAATTTCTTTGGCACATCTCCAAGTGGAGGTCACCTTGCCTTCTATTCAGGCATATGGATTATTGATAAAGCATATGGTTCTGTCCTTGATATACAGCTTAATTTAAAAGCTACACTCTAAGTAATGTGTAAAGGAGAATGACTTCAAACTCCCTGCTGATCAATATTTACAAAATGTGAAGTGAGGGAAATATTATTTGTCAAAATTACTTAAAGAATATGCAAAGAATCTATTCTTTTTTATAATAAGAAATCTATTTCTTGATTTATTCATTATTTAATTAAAGTTTGTTTTCTATTTATCATTTACAGTGAGATCAAACACTGTTTTAGGCACTTGAGAGCTGTCAATGAACAAAACACACAAACAGCTTTCCCTCATGAAGCAATCTAGAAAATAAACAAATGCACTAAAAATTCATATATGTTAATGCAAAGCATCCTGGAAACCAATGAAACAGAGTAAAAGAAGAGGTTGCTGGTGGCAGGGGAGGTGAGTACTCAAGAAAGTCTTTTCTGCAAATGTGGCTTTTCATCAGATACTTGAACGGAGGTCATACAGTTTACTAGAAGAACATACCAACTAGAGAGAATAGTAAGTACAAAGGCCCTGAGGTAGGGCTGTGTTTGGCATGTTCAAGAAACAGCAAGGTGGTCAGTGTAGCTAAGAGAGAAATTAAGGTTAATCCTAAAGTCATGGGCTTAACAAATAAAATTATGGACTTCCATTTTTTTCTGAGGAGATATTAAGGTTACTCACATAGAGATGATATCTAGTCACCAGGCTGAATGAGATCACCAAAGAAATGGTAATAGACAAAGAAGGGGAGAGTTTTAATGGCCAAATTTTTTGAAAAGATCTAGCAAAGCAGTCCGAGAAAAAGTGGCTTTATCATTAGCATTTTCATAGTACAAAGAGTAATTCTCAGTTACCTGAGACTTAGAATTATGTTATAGGTAGGCATGGTTAAATTTCCTAGAGTACTTTTATTGAGGTCCCCCACCAAAAAAAAAAAAAAAATCTTTTTTGTCCTAGTTGTGTTTCTCCTGAAAACTCTCTTATTATATGATGGACACTGTGAATCACAATATGGTTTAAAACTTCTTTCACACTTGCTTCTGAAAACATAGAGCCTAATTCACCAGATACCACTAGCAAGTACCCAGGGAACACATTTTATGCACCAATCTCACTTCTGCCTTCATCTTATCTTTCCTACTTATTTTTTTATTTTACCTTTGTTATATTTCCTAAGCCATGTAATTTTCAATTTTACTTTATAACTCTGCAATTTTACATAATTATGAAAATTACAATGCCTCCTTTCTGAGATGAATAAAAAAACTAATAGATTTATGGACAGATAGATGATAGGTAAATGATAGATAGATTAGATAGATAGATAGATAGATAGATAGATGATCAATAGATAGATAGATAGATGATAGATAGATAGATAGATAGATAGATAGATAGATAGATAGATAGATAGAATAGATAGAAGATAGATTATAAATGATACCTAGCTAGCTAGATAGTAGATAGATAAGTGATAGATTTAAACATATTAAGAGTGATAGATTGCAGTTTTAGTGGCATTTTGCAGAAAATGTGTAATAAGGTATACCTTGCAACATAATGTTACTACATCTGGATCACTCACCTCAGGTCATTCAGTCTATTCTGTGCATTATATCAAGACACATGCAAGTTATAAGCCATAATTCTCTTTCCTATATAACTATCCACTTGTCTTTATTTTCTCTACACATTGAAATCTGAAAGCTAGGCTGAAACAAACATTAGGTAAGTTTCTATAGTGAATTTAGCTTCCTCTGAGCCATGTGTAAATGAGCTTATTATATATATATATATATATATATATATATATATATATATATATATATATATAATCTACTGTCATCATACACATTGGTCAAAATGACTTTGTTTCAAATTATATGTACACCCTACCAAAAAGTTCTAACAGCTATTTTTCACTATATGTTCAAACAAACAAAGGAGACAAAAAGAGAAACTAAAGATTATTTTTAATGATAACAAGCCAAACCTTCACTTCAGAAATATATACACAAACACATTTAATTGTACATATGTTGCAAGGAGGCTCTCTGCCACTCGAAATTAAATTATTTTTTAAACAAATGATTTCAAAATGTAAGAGATTCTCACATCTGGCCTTTTTTATAATAGAGAGTTAGGATTTTTACAAATCTATCTTTTATTTCCACATTTAAGTCTTCTCTTAGCTATACAACTTTTAAGCCTCCCCACTTATAAGGTATGCACTTTATGCAAAGGGTAAGGTTGAAAGAGAAGGGTATGGATCATATCTAACTCCTCACTCAGGGCAAATTCCTGAATGCCTTTACCCCTCAAATAGTCAAAGGTCAAATTGGTCAAATCAGCTATCTAACACAAGGAGAAGAATTTAGACTGTCATAAAATTAGAGTAATCTTTTCAGAAAAATCTGGGAGAAGAAAATTTTTATTTCTTGTCAAGGTAATTCAGGTCACTATTTATAATCATTAGGACGCTTTAGTTCACATCCTTTATGAAGCAGAAACAGTTTATCTTTAAGAAAGTGGCTGCACTGCAGAGATCCTTGCTATCTGGAAGCAACTTAGGGAAATTATTTCCTGAAGTCTGCATGAACTAGGCATCCATTTTATGATACTTTTTTTGGTAGAGAGAACCAGCCTCGACAAACCTACTTCTTACCAGAAGTACTGCATACACACCTATCACCATGAGCCTTATTTTCACGCCCGATGATGATAATAATTTTAAGAGCTGGAAATTATACAGGCTTGCTTGGCAGCTTTTTCATATTGTGAGTGATAAATCAAGCTTGAGGTTCTTGCCAGCAAAAAGTTTTTTCTTATCTAAGTAAATATATGAGGGTGGATCTGCTATAGGCAAAACAATTTTGTTGTAATATCATGATGGGTGTAGTGAGTGGGATTTTGTATTGTTTTATTGCCTTCCTCATTTTGCATTTTTGGTTCATACTCATTTGTTCCCAAGAGGTGTCAGTTGATTTTTCCCTTTTATAACAATTTGTCTTACTTTTTATTTTTCTTTCTTTTATGTTAACTCATGACCAATAAAAGTAAGAGAAGTATTATCTCCACATATCTCCAATCAGCCATTTCTCTTAATGCATAGATCTGTAGAAGATTAAAAACATAAAGCAATGTTTTTCAGTCCCCCTGATTTCACAAGTGTGTAAATCCCCACAATTCTTCCTCTTCACACTGAGCTCTCATTTGGGTGCTAATAGTTTGCATTCTTAAAGGCCACCTGTTGAAAATAAAAGTCGTATGACTTTTATTTGCAAATTTTGGTTCATCTTGGTTTAGCTTTGCACAGCAGTCTAATTTCACAGTGCTTAGCAATTACTTTTATTAGTTACTCCACCCAACAACCATATGATGTCAGGAACTTCATCTCTTCCTCTGTGTGGATCTCTCTCTTTCAACATACAAATATACACACACCCGTTTATTATCACTTGAATTATTTTAGAAAATCTCTATGTGGGTCCAAAATACCCCATATAATTTAAAGTAATAAGTGTTTAAAAAGATAGTTATTCTTCTGCATGGATAACAACAGCTGAGGCATAAAGAAATAGAGGTATTTCTCAAATTGAGATTGGTTGTTTTAGAAACAACTTTTAGCAAAATTCAGGAGGCTTCTCATCCTATCCGTGTGGCTTTGAGCACCTCATGGAATCTCTGCCAGCCTCAGTTTCCTCTTTGGTTAAAATGAGGCGAGTGGTTGAATTCCACAATGTCTCTCAGGCATATCTTTGCACAGCTACATTTTCCCAGGGGCACAAGTGACGTAAGTGAGGGATTTGTTTGGGCATGCAGTTTGTCAGCCCCCAAACATAGTGTTCTTCCTGTAGGTTATACAGACTCTGATAATAAACCTGAGAAGAGGGGCAAAGTTGAATTTTCTCCCAAAACCTGCTTTACATACTTAAAACACACACTTTACTGAAAAATGAACCATGTTAAAAAAAAAAAAAGTTTTGTTTTAGTTCTTTGAGATTGATTTCTTCCTGTTATTGTTGAAGACTTACTTTCTATGGTAATTTGGTAAATAAATAGCTTTAAAGGGAAAACAAACAGCAGTGTCTTGTTTTTCTACTGCAGAGTTTACATGTTAAATTTCAGCCACATCATACACTAACAGCTAAGTGCTTCAGATGGTTATGAGGAACCAGGAATTCTTGAAAGGGGCAGGGCAGGATGTCATTTTCTGTCCCTCACTGAGTCACAGACAACGAATGCCTTTTCAGGGGTTCTGTAGTTGTGATTTCAGTCAAGTTCCAGTGGCTCTCAACCACTTCTCTAAATCTGAATGAAGAAGCAGCTACAGGGGCTATGTGAATTATGCTAAAATGCATTTTGATTAAATGCTAAAAGTGGCATTCTTGGTGAATTCTTGAACTTTACAGTATCATTGTAACTTACAGTATACAGGGAAGAGCATATCTTAAGAAATAGGATAGAACCCCCCCCCCCCCCACAATACACACCCTCTCCTGTGCCAGGTAGCAGTTTAACCTATTTGTATTAAATTATGCTTTATTTTATTTAGCATCTCTGCTTTCTGGTCAGCCACCTCTGTGTCTTTGGAAAGGCAGGCCTTACACAGAGCGTGCTCCTTTTACAAGCCTTATGACAAGATTGTGTTTCGGTTCCAAAGGGTTAACCCCAAAGTGAATTCTTCGCAAGTGTAATTTAATACTTCATAACTGCTGAAAATTGGAGTCCACATAATTTATTTTCTTTGGTCGGGCACATTTGCCTCATGCTTGGCCGGGGCTGACTTCAGAGAGACACACCTAAAGCTCTCAAGTGTCCCAAGTGGCCCATGTCAGTTGTACAGAAGGATTGTGGTACTTGGCCAGATCCCAAGGATTAGGTGTTCCTGAGAAGGTTTTTTTGGCTCTACAAAGCCCCAGAATGTCATGGGAATAGGCTGCACTCCCTTTTCCCCCTTGAAGGCCACATATCAACGGGGTACCTAACCACTCAGAGACAGGCTTTACACAAAGGTATACATTAAAATAAATAGAACATGCAACCAGAAAGAACCGAAAGAGAGGGAGGAATTGCTAAGTGGAGACAGCAAACAATTGCTTCATTGTTGAAGCCGCAATCTTAGAATTGCAGAGTGCAGCTCCATCTACAGGACTATTTGTAAAGCTGGAGTTTTTTGGTTAAAAAGCAGGACTGAACTTTACATGCCATTTTTATCCAGCTCGCTTTGTACGGACTTCAGCTAACTCACAAAAATTCCACTTTTTTTACTGAAAAATAATTGTCCCTCTTTGATGGCGAGGATTGAGAGAGCAACACAGAGATAATAAGTAAGAGGAAAAAAGCTGTTCAAGGGTGCTTTCACTTAGCTCCTTTTTCTTACTTTGGCAGTAAATATTATTCTTGTCCTTGCAATACTCATTTAATCTCTTTCTTTCTTTTTCAACAACTTCCTCTTATTTGGTTTCCTCTCATTATTCCTCAGTTTGGGAGGGGGCATGTGTATTTTCTCCATTCAAACAAAATAGAAGGCTGTGTTTGTTTGTACACCATTCTTGTACTTCCTGGCAAGCTTTTAACTTAAAGAAGGTTCAGGTTTTTAGGTTTAAAGGAGCTGAAAAAACTTTAAAGGAATAATTGAAGCCAACTCTGTCTGTGCACATTTTTCTCTTCCCACTAACTCCCCTCCCCCTCCCCCGTCCCTTTATTTTAAAAATCTTGCTTGCCAATGCAGTGGCTGCTGTCTGATGCTGTTTCAACAGGAGACCTGGATTTCAGGACAAGATCCAGGCCATAGGGGAGACTTGATGGCTCAGGGAATTAGTAATGGGATTTGGAGCCCTTCATTTCTAGGTCACTGGTTTGAATAGAGCCCAGGTCAGTAATGACTGAAAGTTGTTACCACCCGATGCCTACTCTTCCCGCACTGATCTGAGGTTGCCTGCGGCTCCGTTCCCTAGTGCCTGTGGCACATCTGTGCTAATGGCATTCATTGACAGGTTGGCTGTTAGAACTTAGGCCTAAATGTGATGCAGACCACCTCTGCCATGCGCAGAAGTAGTGTCCACAGCTTTGTCTGGGCTGCCTCTTCAGGAAATGATGTAGAGAAAGTGAGAGCTATAAAGCTAGTTTGCCTTTCTGATGATTCTGGAACTTGCTTAATCTATCCCCATGTCCTAAGTTTCCTGGCCATTGTATCCACAGACACTCACATAGAAAGTCAAGGGAGAAAAAGTAATAGGCCAAAGAAGGCCAACTCTCCAGAGCCTCCAAATGTGTATATTCTAAGAAAACAGATTTAAAAGATATGAATTGGGAACTATTTTTTGTTGTTGTTGTTTTTAATTTTTAGTGCAAGATAATCCTGGTTCTTTTAAAATAATACTTTATTTATTTATTTATTTATTTATTCATTCATTCATTCATTCATTCATTCATTTTTTTAATTTCAAATTTGTGCTTACCGAAGTCTGGGGGAAAGGGACAGTTCCTGGGCTTACATTAGCGAAGGGTATGACAAAGGAATTACCACTTTATTTCTTCTCTTTGCTTTATAAGAGGAGAAATAATTGCTGCAAGAAGGGATAAAGGAGTGGAGACTGTAGAAATTCAAGGACAATACAATACATACAATACATTTAGCCACAGCCCCTGTCTCTATCATCAGCGTGGACTCACCTTGAAGTTCTCTGAAATTAGAGAGGGGAGGACTGGCCTGGTGGTGAATATGAGGCTGTTGGTAGGAGCTGAAGTCTCTCCGGAATTGCCCATCAGTCCAGGGCCCGGGGCTGCTGCCACCACTTGCCGGGCTCTCAGCGTCTTCAGGACTGTAGCTCCCCTTCCCTAGGTGGAGGTAAAGACCACCCCTAAGAAAGAATCATGTATTTATAACCAATTAAGAAATTACAATCACATAAAAACTCATTTATATCAGACTTGCATATAGAGTTCCTTTTCAGACACATGAGTTTTTAACAGCATTGTAGTTTAGTAATAAACCAATTACAGGTGCTTACCACATTGCTAAGATACTGAATGAGAAGTTTTAACTAGAGAGTTCAGTTAAAGAGGGCAATGGAAAACACAGCATGCTGTTCCCATTTGTTTCTGATTTACTACCTCCGTCTTGACTTTTATTCTTCCTGGACAGCTGATATTTCTTGTTTGCTTGCTTTTTGAGTTTTGTTTTGTGTTTTTTTTTTAATTTTTTATTTTGCTTCCAAGACCTTTTGCATGCTTTTACTCTTCCATTTTCTCATTTTCTTTAGGAAACATTGTCTTTTAAATTTTTTTTGCTGGGAATATGGGAAAGCACTGTGACTGATGCAAGGACTTTTATTTATTTCATTTATTCTTCCACTCTATTCCTTCAGGCCACCAGGCTCTACTCCTGACTTTGGGAGAAGTAAGATTGTAAGAGTGATTTCCTGGGTATGGTCCTTATTCCCCACACCAGCTGCAGGGACTGAGCCAATAGTTCTTTGTGTGCCATTCATTTTCTGCTTTTTCTTAGAGAAATCCAGCTAGTAACTGATTTTGTTATTCTGAGAATAATAGAAACGTAGAGTTGAATGAAGACTTAAAGGTCAGCTTTTTTTACCAATTACTTTCAAGATGGAGACCCGAGATCTGCCTGAATACCTTTTGAGGAGGAGTTTCCTCTTTTTTCAGGCAGCCTGTTCCATATTTGTTTAACATCTCACACCAGCAAGGGGTTGGGGCTGTAGCAGTGAACAAATGATGGTTAGCAGAATATCCCATCCCAAAAGATGCCACTTGGGCATATTGATTATCTTGAGCTGTAGTTATTTGAAAAACAGAAAATGCAGGGATGGGCTTCCTCTGAACTCCCTGTACATGTTTAAAAGCACATCTTCCTAAAGGAATCAAAGAAATTCAATTTTCTTAAATGCTCTCCTCTGAAGTTTCATCAACAGAATGACTCTTGTTACAGGAGAGGAGACTAGAAGTCAGCACCACACCCAGACAAACTTTGTCACAAACTGTCCTATCTGGCATCTACTCTTCTAAGGTCCCGTTTATTCTTTTAAAAATCGTTTACTCTCCTCTAAGAAATCTACATACTCCTTCCTCTTCCTTATTACCATGGTATTTAAGCCTGAATTCTAACCCACCTCAGGGCTTACATTTTCTCCTTGGGTATTTCTCATGTATACATGAGGTATATACATTAATAAACTTGTATTCTTCTCTTGTCAATTTGTCTTTTATTCTGGGGATCTCAGCCAAGAACTCAGGAGGGTAGAGGAAAAATTATTTTTTCCTCCCCAACACAATGATAAAAGAAGAATCAACAAATAACTGCAAAGGTATTAAATATTGACCAACTTTGTCTGCTATCATCTCTACTAAGTTAAACCAACCCTACATGCAATTAACATTTAGTCTTGTCCTCATCTGCCTGCTGATATTTCATGTGGTATTTTTTTTTTTTTACACAATGTCTCTTGGAAGCAGTAAATGATTTTCTGTACATACCAGAGATCCTATTTTTTTTTTTTTTACTCTTACTGTCCTGAAACTTTGACAGGAGTTGGCTACTCCTCCTATGTCTAGATCCATCAGGAATGTCAGCTGTGTCCTTTCTGCCTACCCAGCATTTATCTCCTGGCTTTAGGCAGCAGCATGACCACTCAGATATTCTTCATCTACATATTTCTGTGGCATTGACCCCAACAACCAATTACAGATGTGTACTGAGAACCAGAACTGGTCATTAGCATAGTCCAATGCTCTGGAGACAATAATTGAGTCAAGGATGAACATGAGACCTAAGTCTGGCCAATTAGATTTAATTCTGGGGCATTTTAAGACCTCTTTTATTTTTTCTGTACCTTTCCTCTAAACTTCATATTAAGCAGTTTTAAGTTCGAAGTTTCTGGATGCCACCAGGTATCAGTTATAGATTTGAGGTGACTAGGACTCCTACTCAGAGGTTATTCTTGCTTTCATGTCATAACTGTCTCCATGAAGCCAAGTAGACGTATCCTCCTGAAGCTCACCCCTTGCCTTCTAGACTATGTTTTTGGTACAAAAACACTAGCGTTTTTTGCCAAATAGCCTTGTCAACTTCAAGGACCTATAACAACCTCTTCCCTAAGCTCCATCTTTGGGGATTGAAGAAAAGATTTTAGACCAGAGGCTCCCTTTTTACATATGCCACTAATATATATTTGCAGTCTCTGTAGTGCCTGGAACATGCTTAGGGACACCACTGCTTTTAGAAAGTGTTCCCAGGAATGAAACCAATAAAGAGGAACAAGATGAAATTCTGATGAGTCTTAGATCCAGTTGTGTGTGAAGCAAAGCTGGCCATTGGACTTTTTGAGTTCCTGATTAATAAATAATTTTGGGTGCATTTTCAGTCATCTATCACTGAGAGAGTTCTATTTTGAGACACTTTTCCTTGCTCTTCTATCATGCATTGAGATTATTTAATCTGTAATTGTATATCACTTAAGATATTCAGAAACTTATTATGTTCTCTAATTGTGGAACGCAGGAATCTTATTTATTTCTCAGTTAAATTTCTGAGGACATTTACAAGCTATGCAAGAAGATGGGGTTTGGACTCACTCTGATGTGACTGTGTGACCATGAATAAGGTAGTTAACCTCTCTGATCTTCTATTTCTTCACCTGTAAAATGGAAATAAGGCAATTTAAAGTTCTAAGATTGTTACAGAGATTGTGTGAGATAATGAATGTAAACAGCCTAGTAGATGCTAGGCATTCAAATAATCCCTTTTTAATTTATTTTAGGGCAGCAGGCATAGAAGTTAAGCCCTAACTGGTGCTGCAAATAACAGAAACTCAATATAACGAACTTAAGCAGTAGTCTCTTTATATTTTTAACAGCACTGAAGTATCACTTTAGAAGAGATATTGATAGGTGTGGATACGCTGAAAGCAGGAATCTAAAAACCAGTTCTGTATTCTTTGTAAATCTCTACACATTATGCCATTCTTCTTGCTACCTTCTGGCTTCTTCTCATTCTCCTGTTTATAGTGAAATACAAGGTCATCAACAGTCCAGATGTTTGCATCTGCCCTGTTCAAGAGAGAATTCTTATTTTTATTTCAAATTCCTGGGAAAAAAAACTTTGATATCCTTAACTTGGACAAATCAAATGTGGCTAGGCAACAGGCAAAAAATATTAATTTGGTGCCTTCCACAGTACCAAAGTTTGAAGTGAAGAAAAGAGAATTCTCAAAAAGAGATCAGGATTCCATTAAGAAGAGATATCAAGCTAGCAAAACAAGTGGTATTTGACTATAGCAATCATTTTTTAAAATTACTCTGAAGCCCCTCCCTTTTGAACATAATATTGAATGCATTTTAATGAACCATAAATATATGACTGATTAATTCCTCTGATGAACCTCTAGAATAGACCTCTAAATGGAAAGGCCGAGTAGTTTTCTATTATTACACACCAGGGGAAAAATGTCAGTAACGAGACCTGATCTCACAGTTCCTTAATATGATCCCAAGAATCTTTAACTAAAATATTTATCAGAACTTTTTTAAAAGCGACCATGTCAATCTTTGGTATATGGCTGTTATAATGTTGATATGGACACATTATGTATGAAAAATGGTTAGCTCAACATTTGCAGTGACTGATTTCCACGCATTAATAATCTGACCATTTAATTAAGATATAATGCCAGAGCGTCCCAATACACAACGAAGAATGACCTAGAGAATGTCCTGTCATTGAGAGGTAGGAAAGAGATAAAAAAGAAATAGCTCAGTGACAGGTTGATTACTTTTATATCTGCATGTGCCTTAACATAACAAAACCTTAAGTGTGTTCAAGCTCAGGGCCCCCACATGGTAACATTTTTAGCTTTACATTTGGTGTTTATTTTTATGCATTTTTTGAGTTCCATGGGCTGTGAGTTCACTGTAACAGAATAAAAATGTGCAAACTTCCCATGAAAGTCCCTGGCACTTCTTCAGCTCCTAGAAAGACACTGTCACTTAAATGCCCCAAACAGACCCACATTCTGAAGGCTGATTTTTTGGCCAGTGTAGTCCAGAGACTCTACTTCACAAAGGGAACATGATAACCTAGAAACCTATAAGAAAAATGTTTTATATTTAGCTAGATTCCTACTTTACAAAGACCCTTATTTAAAAAAAAAAATTCTAATTTGGGATTAATTAGTGTTCCAGGTGTCTAAAGCCTAGGTACTGGGAGAGAAGATTTCTTCATTGTACCAGCAGGGGCTTGGTTTCTATTCTTAGTGCAGGCTGGGTAATGTGTTATGTCACTAATTTGTCCTGTCTCTGCTTTGGTAGAGCCAGCCTTGGACTCATTGTGGGATCTAGGGGGCAAATGGGGGAAGGGGTCTCTCAAGTTGGATATCCTTCCTGAATTGATGTAAGTCTTATTGTTCTATATCTTAGATTGAACTATATTTAAAACATACCATTATTAAAAGAAAGAATAACTTGATGAGAATTTGGAGTTCTTTTTATTCCTATTCAATGAACCCCACTACACATCCTTCACTGAAAGTGGTTAAGATTGAAACTTCCAGGCTGTCCTGAGGGAGAGCATTGTCAGAATATACATTTGAAGAGAAATCTGGCAGAAGTCCGACTCTGATCATGAGACATCTTGGTGTGTCTTCCTTTGCCAATATGAGCAACATCTATGTGCATACTTTTCAGAGAGAAAGGGCTGAGTATTAAGAGTCAGTTTCCACCAATCTCTCTTTTTCTGCTAGAAAGTTGAGTTATTTGAATTGAACTACTGTAAATTCTTATACAAGCCCGTGTTCCTATGACATTATTTGTTTTATAACTTTTGGCTACCTTTAATGTTCTGAAAATTACAATGGAACATTGTTCAGTAACAAAATACAGTTTTCTTTTAATAGAAGCAGTTTGTGGGTTAAGGTACCCAAAGCCTTTAACTTGTTAAACTATTTAGTTTAAAAGTTTGAATTGACTTACAATGAAGCTAAATACATAAATAAATAAATAGCTTAGCACCATGAAGTTAATGAACACTCTTTTAAAAATTGGTTTCATTCAAGCCATTTATTTTCAATCATTAAAATATCTGATTCATGTGGCAACTTTAGTCCTTACAATAATGAACAAAATATTCACTTAGATTCATATTTTCTGGTCATCCTACTAAGGAAAAAGAAGCCAAACATTCTTATAGCACTGAAGAAAATGAAACAATTTTTGTCTTTTGGGTAATTCTAATGAATTTTGTCAAAGTTGGGTTAAGACAAGAAAGTTATTTCTTGGTAAGAGAATTCTGGAAAGAAAAAGAGGCTGAAAGTTTGCATTGCTGCATTCATATCTGGTCAAGCTGCCTTATCGCAATTCAGACCATGCTGGGAAACTGCTCTTTCTTTGCTACCTTTCTGCCAGAATTCAACTCTAACAACAAAAGTTTATAAACAATGAAAATTCCAGCTGGTTGACATCAGCGTCACAAAGCTTTCTCTTCACACTGATACAAATATTTACCCTGAGCTCTGGCAAATCTTTCCTTGCCCATGTCACCCTTAATCATACATTTTTCCTTGATTGAGTTATGCTTTCCAGTACGTGATTTGCTCTGGTTTACTTTTTAACACATCCCAGAGGCTTCATCAAAATCAACTCTGGGCAGGCCATGTCATTTGGTAGCTGCCAAACATGTTATGGAGAAGAAACTTGGCAAATATCAAAACAGTCATTTCTAACTGCTCTAATAAATGTGTTCATTCTTTTTGACCAGCATTTGCTTTTTAGGTCCCTCATATTCATAAAGAGATGAGCCAAGAAAGTAAGCAAATATGCACTCAGTTCCCTTTAAACCATTCCCTTGAGGTAATTTGTTGATTTCTCTTCAAGGCACCTTATTACAAAGAAGTTGAAAACTTAAAAGGTTTCATCAATGACTTTTTATTTCCTTCAAGAAGTTGCAAGGTTATTTTCAAAAGGTTAAAACAATGATTTGATGTACTCTGTAACTATAGCAAAGTCTGCTAGAACAAATATTTGCCACCCCAAAGTGACTTGTGGAGGGATTAACACAAAATATTGCAAATATTTCTATAAAGCTTTCCTTGCCAAAATTAAATGTTTGGGTTGTCTGTATTGGGTGGTTGCAAAATCCTTGTAAGTTGCATTAATAGAACAGAATCCATGAGAATTTTCTTCCCACTACTGAACTATTTGATTAAATAGGTGATGATGGTGTCTTAACCTGAAAAATAATTATTTCAATTGCATCAGTTTACATTTACTTTGTACTTGCTTTTCAGAAAAATCTAGTCATTATACAAAAGCTATATACATACCATGTGTCATTACACTACTTCCTTTGGAAATAAAATGAAGTTGTGCAAGCTAAGCAATCCTTTCTTTTTCCTGGATCAGTTTAAAAATAAATTTCAAAAATGAGATGGAATTCCCATCCCTGAGGCATTCACAGTTGATATTTCTGTTATCATGGTTGTCGTTTTTCCTGTAGTCCCCAAGGAATATGTGCACATGTATGTGCATGTCCACACACACCCACACACAAGCACACCCACGTATACCATAGTACTCTAGACCTAGAGAGTTTTACTCTTCCCCTTTTCCAACCTTCAGATCCATCTGACTAATTGGAGGTTTATGCAGTGAATTGTAACCAAGTCTATCTAATGTGATCATTAATAAACATATTTGAAGAGCATGGTCAATAATTATTACACACTTAGATGTGATCAACACATTTGAGAAGTTGGAATTTAGTAAGATATTCTTCCTAGTTCCATGTTAAAAGTAGTAGCTAGTTCTTGCAAATAGAAGACCATTATTAATTCTTTTGTACCACAAGATGTCCACTTAGTATAAAAAAATGAGAAGAATAAGCTCTGAATAGGACTGAAGAAGTTAGGGCAATTTCTAAAATCCTTAGCCTGACTTGTTGATAGGAAAGAAAGAAAAAAATTACTCCATATGCCAGACTCATTGCTAAAAATTAATCTTCACCAGAGGGAAAGGTAGAAATTATTCCCATTTTATAGGCAAAAAGGAAGAAAACTGAAAATTTCACTTATTCGCTCAAGGTAATTTCACTGGCAAATGGAGATTAGAGTCAAAGGTGGTGTGACAAGTAGAGGGTGTTTACATCATGTAATATGCCTAATGCAGTGACCCAGAGGGCCAGATTCAAGCACGTGTAGTTTCTTATCTTGCCTATTCTACTGGAAAAATTTAAGTCAAATGGATAAACGAAATAATTTCACATATTTATTAGAAGCCATTAATATGTTCACTTTGTAGGAACTTAATCGGAAATTAAATTTAAAATGGGATAACTCTTATTTTTGATGAGTGCTCTGTGGAACTCCAGGGTTCTGAGGAGGAGGCAGGAGAGCCTATTGTAGATAATATGGTGGCTGAGGAGGTGACTCTGGAACTCTATGCCTGCTTGGCCCTAAGCTGTTTCATTCTTATCTTTTTTGATGCATTAGGAATTTGCATATAATTTTATTTAAACACAGGTTTATATTACTAGTAAGTAATGTTTTAAATGCAAGAATATGTATGACTAATATCTTGGAATATGTTAAAACTATTTTAGAGTTCTTTTTAATCAAGATCATGACTTTCATAAAGTTGTTATTTTTGCATGTCATCTAAAGGCCCAAGTGATGAAACTTGTGCTCTGTACAAACCTGGTTGATGCTCAGATTTCCAAGAAGCAAGATAGTAAACATTACTATATATATACTATATATATTATCTATTATTTATTTTCTATTATCTATTATCTATTATAATTATGTTATATATTATATATTATATATTATATATTATATATTATATATTATATATTATTATATATTATATACTGTGTATTGTATATTGTATATTATATATTATATAAAGCAATATATATATATATATATATATATATAATGCAATAGATCTAACCCTGAAAATAATGTGTAGAAATGTCCATCATATACACTAGTGGGATTGCTTTTTTAAGGGGTCATATTAATAATTTGAAGAATAGTTTTCTATACATTTAGATTTTTGTAGATTATAAACAAATATAGCCAGCAGAATAGTAGTTTTTCCCTTTCATTTTAATCTAACAAAGTCTACTGTGAAGAGGAAAACATCTTCTTTGTGATTTCAATTTTTTTCTGAATTGTTCAGAGCAATGTTTGTAACATAAGAATATATCTGGTTAAATCTATTAAACTAGAACTTCCAGGAGTGAGAAGCAGACATTTGTACTGTAAAATCATGCCCAGAGGTCTTGAATGATCAATCGTATTTAAAACCGCTGATTCGGCCTATTTCACTTTAAGATGTGAAAAACTTACCCCCTCCCAAGAAGGCTATTTCATCTTTGTATAAAGCTTTCTAATTATTTTAAGCACACCTTAAGCCAACCTGAGTCATGATGCTTTCCAGGAACAAAATTAAGTAAGGCTGGAAATAGGAAAGCAGTATGGCTCTACTGTTGCCATTTCCATAAGAGTCTATATAAATGTTAAGTCAGCCACTGAAACTGACATGCATGGTGGCTCTGCTTCTCATATTACCCATTTTGACATCTCCAGCCCCATACCTGGCACATTTTAGGTGCTCAGCACTTGTGTGTTTCTTATAAATAATAATTAATGAGGGCATCATTCAAGATCAATGGTAAGAAACTCTTATCAGTAGTCCAGTTTTTGTCTCCTTTTTATTTAACCCAATTGCTTCTTAATTTTAAGGCATTAATGCAATCTTCTTTTCCTGTGGATTCCTTGGTAGCACTGTGCTTTCTTCTCCTAACTCCACTTTTGATCTCTCCCTATAGTTCCCAATTCTTAACGGTTCCCTTCTTGATCTTCTTTCACAGGCACAGCCAATCAATTATCCATTCTCTCCTCAACTTCCCAGAAGACTGTGAATCCTTAGAGTATAGAGGCTCTCCTGATGCTGCTCCCAGACCGTGACCCATGCTGGCAAAGCTTCTGCTCCCATGTGGCAGCATGTGTCATGAGGAGAGCTACTAAAATGCAGGCAAGCACAAAGTCTTAATTGCCTGCTCGTGGGCACTCAGCCAATAAGCTGTTAGCAGAATGAAACCCAATCTTAAAGAAAAAGTGCTGAACCCCTGTTCTGGATCACCCAGCCGCATATGGAATGCATGTGTTTTTTGAGGCAATTTGGGCATGGTGATCTTTTTTTCCACTCTTTTGCATGGGTATGTCAATCTATGGCTGGATAGAACATTTTATTCTTTATGTAATGATCCCAGCTGCAGACATCTTCAAGAGGCAACTCTGCACCTCCTCTACCAACTTATGACATGGTCAATTAATATATTCTTGATTTTTTTGTTCCTTTCTGAAAATATTACTACCAATGCTCTTTCCAACAAAATTGTTACTTTTAAAAATTTCTTCATAGGCATTTTGAGAATGTCACTGCCTGTTTCCGTTGTTTGCTAAATAATCTTTGTTAATTAACCTTCCTAAACCTCGGTTTATTTATCTTTATAATGAAGAAAATAATAATGTCTTTGTGATCTGGTGGCTGTGAGGGTTTCATGAGATTAAAAGTTCTTGACAGTGCCTGGCACAAAGAATGTCCAATAAATGTTAGATCTTATTGATAAAAATAATAGTCTAATAACTTTCTCACTGTAAAGGCATCTCAACATATAGCACAAAATATTTAACACATGCATTTGGGTGTTTGGGAGCTTCAGCCTCTTCTCTTTGATCTGTCATATTCAGGGTTACATTTTGATATATTTCTACAGCATCCTTTTTTTCTAAAAAGATTAAAAATCCCTTTCACATAATAGGTAACAAAAAACAGGCAAGTGAGATATAGAGAAGTATTGGTCCCTAGACTTTTCCTTTAAATTTTAATATTATAGTGCTAGGCTCTAAAACTTAAGCCCTGTATCCCTCTCTAAATCCTAGAATACTGCAAACTTCCCATTATTGTTAAATGACCAAGATGAGGAGAGCATGAAACTTATTAGCTCCTGCAGTACTTGAGAGAATAGGACATTCAAATTAATCACTAAAATGCAGAGTGTCAGAATAAGTTTGCATTTACTTTAAATAACATTCCCTCCCCAAAGCTTGTAATAATCCTTTGTCACACGTTGTCTAGAAAGGATTGCTCCCAATGACCCAGAATTGTATCCGTCAGTATCAAAGTCCCCTTTTTCTTCAGGAGTTATATACTTTCTTAATGCAAATAGGATACCTGGTGGCCCACTTTGATGTCCCAGAATTCCCCAATGAGTGTAAAGGTTATCTCTTCCTAGGATACATTTTTGTATTTGCTATAATAATAAATTAAAACTCCAGAGAAGCAACACCAGTGGTTTCTGTTTTCAGTTTCTATAATATTAATTTATTTGTTGATGTAGCAGTTTTTAGCACAGAGAAGCCTCATCCCAGAACTCTCATTAATATCAGCGGCACATACACATAAGTGCTATATCCAACATTAAAAATTGCCTTTGTCATTTTCTTGGTAAACTATAAGGGCCAGATCTGATGAGAAAGACATCTTCCATATGGTAATTTGATATCTTCCAAAATCAGAGTAAGCCATTTAAATTACTAAGTTCAATAAAATGCCATTAAAGATATCTTATTCCCTTCTTCCCCAACCAATTCTGAACCAAGGAAAGGGTTACCAAGAAAGCCTGAATAGTGTCTTTAACTTTGCATCAGATATGGTTCCATTTATTTCTTCAAAAAATAGTAAGAATTAATTAATATTAATCTATAATCACATTGATGGGAAAATTAATGGAAATTTTAATAAAAATATAACCTTAACAGGATTTGAAGTTGTCCTTTAGAATATAAAGCCAATACTTTATCTACTAAGCAACTGGTCCTCTGCTACCAGCTGATGAAATTATAAAAATTAACTGCAGGATGATTCTTCTTTTGTTCTCTATGCATAAGAGAAGCATTTTGAGAACTACAAAGAAAAAGGCATTAAAAATTAAAGTAAATTTAGAATTTGACCAAGCCTATTCAATATTTCCATATCTTTAGATTATATATTTGTTTAGGGAATTAAGGTGCTTATTCACCCAGACAGATCCAAACAAATCTTATCGTCTTTCCTAACTTTTTTTTTACACTTATAGTTTTAAAGAAGACTTGATAATCTTAAATAACTAGGTCAAATTATTTTGGATTAGTAAAGTCTTGAGAACTATGAAGTGACAAATAGGTATTTGTCATATTTGACATATTAAATAATTTTGTTTAAGAAAAAATAGTATATATACTGAAAATTAATGTAACATTAAAATCACAATTACAACATTAAACATGTATTTTCTGAAATATAGTCACATTCATTTTTCTCTATTTACTATATAATATTTAGTAAACTAATCCATACCTAGTCACTTTCTAGAGACTTATAGATGAGTAAAAGTTGGAACTATTTTTAACATTTAGTGAATGTTTATAACATTAGATATTGTACATTATATAAAATATTATGCTATATATAATATAAACTATTATTTTTCCATTGGAGTCATTTAGTGCTTATCAATATTTTAATGCCAATATGAATGTTAAAAGCTATTTTTCCTGGCATTATGAGCCAGAAATTCTTATCAGAAGGCACTTCAGAGCTACAGAATAATGATAACTGAATTTATAATTATAACCTTAAAGCAAACAAAATATCCTGAAATCCCTTTTAAATTATTAAAGAAAAAAATCATATGAGAAAAATATAGTAATAAGTAGACTTTTATTATATTCTAGTAATTTGAAAATTGATAATTCACATACATATGGTTACTCTCTACACAGAATTTTTGATTAACTAAAACAATGAATTCCTGACTACACCTAATGACGAAATTGATAGTCCTAGCATGATAATTAGACCCACTGGTGGACATTCAGAATGATGCTGCAACAGGATTCTGACTTCTTTTCTGTTTATTATTACAATTCAAGCCATGTTTATAATCTGTGATGTGATAAATAATCTTGTTTCTTTCTTTCTTCTTTTCAAACACCCTATATCTTGGAAGCCACCTCTTTATTTCAAATGCATAAGATGGGAAAAGTAACTGAAAATCCCACTAATTCAAGGAGGATGTAGTTTTTGTCATAAGGTTTTCCTCAGTCCAGATATTCTTCTTAATACTGAGGAAGAACTAACCCAGAGCCACAGGACTCCAGTAGCCTGTGGTCTAATGGGGACTTGCAAGAGCCAATTGCTATCTTCCATAGATGCTGGAGACCTTTCTCTTAAAGATGTCCCCTCATATTATTTGACTCAATATGCAAAATGCTTACACACTTTGGTCATGACTGCAAAGTTAAACAAACAAATTAAGTATATTCTGAGAAGAAATTTACACATCGTGTCTGGAAACTAAAAAAAAATTTAATATCAACAAAGACAAGCAATATAATTTCATCAGTTAAAAGAATATGTGTTTATTAGAGCTCATTTCTTTACATCAGTGACCCTTGAGCAGGAGATATTTTTGGTTGTCACATCTCCCTGGGAATTAGGTACTGGCTTCTAGTCAGCAGAGGCCAACAATACCACTAAATATCCTATAATGCACAGGATGGTCCCCACAACAAAGAATGATCCAATACAAAAAGATCAATACTACTGAGGTTGATAAACCCTGCTTTATATACAGTGAAATCTGGCTAAATCCCACTTAATGTAACTGATCTTTACTTTTCTGTCATTTCTTTCTCTTCTAGATTCAGGTGAAGAAAAAAATATAATACAATATACTTCTTCAAAATGAAAGAGCTTATGCACTACTTATTTTGAATGTAATATTGCTGTGTCTATGAGTACACAGATACCACATCTGGTGCAGTCTGATATGGATAATAATGGTGGAGTGTTCTTGCTGTCTTGACTGTAGTCATTACTGTGATGTTATTTTAGGACTAAGTAGTGTTTGCCCATTGGACCATAAAAGTGTGTCATGTAAATACAGGTTTTAGAACACACAATAGTCTGTCCATGTGTAGAAATATGAAAAAAAAAAGCCTCATAAAATGCTTTTTGATAGTATTTGCTGGGCATGTGAAGTAATTCCTTTTCAAAGTTAAATCACTTGGAAAAAAGGGGGGCTTCTCTTTTCAAAAACCCCATAAGTAATTATACTGCATTCTAAATGGAAGGAGTTTTGAATGACATGGTACCAAGCAAATGCCCAACATTAACCAAACCTTTTATTTATTTATTTACTCTCACCTGAATTGCTCTTTGAAATTGAATTGGGGGTAGGAGGTTAGTACTTATATAGCCAGAAACCTCATATTTGACACTTTATCCTAGAATTAAATTCCGAACACCAGAATATTTCATAGAAAATAAATTTCAAATGACAACAACCTTCACACACCCAAAAAAAATCCTTAACAAGAGTTGAGACATATTTCTCAGTAAATATTATATTTATATTGACAGCAAAATAAAATAAAATGGGAATTATAAAGGGTCAAAATAGTATTTAGAAATGTTATACTTTGAATCACATACACAAGTGTATACTTAGAAGTGTGTGATTATATTGTTGAAAGATTGAAATCTATACTTTGTTGCATTTTTTTCCAGTGATAAAATTTTTCTTATTGAGATCAATTTATAATAATGATAGTTAAGGAGTAAAATTTATAATTATACATAATGAAACTGTTCAAGTTGGACAAAGTGACTTGATGACATGCAGAACAAACAATTAGTTATTAAAATGGTGGGTGGCTTATAGACCCTCAGACGCTTTTCAGAATGAATCATCTTGACAGGATAAAAATCTTACAAAATGATGTTATATGCCTTATGGTAGTCAAAGACATTTTAAAACTGAGAAACAACTCTAGAGAATTATTAAAATTGTATTTTTTAAAAAATAAATAGCCAAATATTCAGAAATGTTCACTAAATTTGGATTTTATTTTATTCTAACATTTGAGTAAGTGTGGAGGGGAGACATATAGATAGGAAGATTTATAGATAGATTATAGATGATTGATAGATAGGTAGATGATAGATGAGAGAGAGAGAGAGAGAGAGAGAGAGAGATGATAGATAGGAAGATTTTTTTTCTTTTCCAGATTTCTCTCCATCATTTAAAAGATAGATACACCTACTATAGTAGGGTAAGTTTTATATTTTACTTTATTAACAAATGTTCAGATCAAACCATCAAGTGCTTCTAAATTGTTTCTCAGTTCTATTATATAGGTATTAAAACTGAAAAGAAAAAGTGATATGAATAACACCTTACCTGAGAACAGTGACATATTTATTCTTAGTTATTAGAAATATGACCTGTTTCATGAATCTTTATAACATGGAAGAGTTTAAAACATGAATAAGTTTCTTTGATGTTGTCAAAAATAAAAGATTTCTGATGAGAATTTGGCTTGAGACCTATTCAATAATATAATAATTTACATGTCTCCAACTAGTGAGAGCTGAGATTGTGAATTCAAAAACTAGATGGTCTCATTTGAATTCCAGTCTAAGGCTTATCGCCTGTGCATCTTCAGACAAGTTAAGTAATCACCTGTAATTCAGTTTTTTTATCTCTAAAATGGTGATAATAAGAGTACCTGCCTCATAGTATTGTTACAAGAATTAAATGATTTAACATATACAAAGAGCTTAGAACAGTGCCTGGCATATGGCAGCACTATATAAAAGAGTTAGGTATTTTTGAAATAATTTAAAAAAAAATTTAGGTGAGGCAACACTTTCTGGACCTCACAGACTGCAAGGACCTTGTCAGCTTACAATCACTTATTTTTTTATTTTTTACGTCTACAGCACTTGGTCTTCCTAGGTGGTCTCCCATCCAAGTACTAACCAGGCCCAATCCTGCTAAGCTTCTGAGATCAGACAAAATCCGTCTTGTTCAGGGTGGTATGGCTGTAGACTGAAAATATTCTTAACATTATTTTCTTGATTTGAAGAATAAATGTTTAACCCTTGAATGAAACTATAATTTGTTCATTTTGTGTTTGTTATGTGTACCAGAATAAGTAATCCAGGCAATCTGGGGTCTAAATATAAATATTTTTCACTATACTAGTAAAAGCATTAGCCTTAGCAAATAGATTAGGGTAATTAAGTTTAGTGTTAAAGTTCTGGTGAGAATTTCCAAAATAAACATTAAGTAACATTCAGGATTTTATTTCTCAAGATTTCTCTATGATAGTTTTATTTTGAACATGTAGTAATTCATACAAGAGAAAGGATAAATAAAGAAAAAAAACAACAAAAAAAGTCCACTGTATGAAGTTCAATTCAAGGTACGAGGACATACATAAATATTAGATTTGTATGTGTTTATTTTCCTTGTGATTTACTAAATACATTCTCTGTTATTCACCAATGTTCTTACCTAATAGTGCTTTACCGCACAATAGATAATTGGTCCAATTGTAACATCATTTGAACATATTGATTATGCCAGTTTTATCCAATGTGCATGGGGTAAGACCTAATAGTGAAGCTCTCATGCTGAGGTCGTTTTAAGATTGTATTAAAGTTAAACAGTTTTATCTCTCGGTAGCATGTAGTATCGTAATAGTCAGAACCTAACAAACACATCTTTGGAATGACCTTATAATAATTGGTCTCCTGTTAACCTCAGCAACCTAATCTTATATTACTCCCTCAGTTGCTCACTAATTTCAAGCCACACTAGCCACTTTGTAGTTTCTCAAATGAACTCACTTATTTTTTTCCACAGGGATTTATAACAAACACTGTTTCTGCCTAGAATATTTTGCATCCTTCTTTTTACCTAGTCAAGATCTCTATCAGGCCATAATTTGATCTTTCATTTCTCTCAACCTCTAAAACAGACTGCCTTCTCATTGTATTATCTTATACCCTTGTATACTTTTTTTTTGTGTGTGTGTGTGTGTGTGTGTAGCATTAATTCAACATTATAGTTAATTTTTTGAGTCTTCTTCCCAGTAGATCATAACCCCCATGAGGACTTGTACCTTGCTTTATGTTCTTTTTGGCACCCCACTGAAATAACACTGATGCCCTCTCACCTTGACAAAATATATATTGACATCTTCATCTCCTTTTCTATCTTTTGACTAATTTCAAATGGTCTACTTAACAGTCCACTCAATATGACCCAGACAGAAATATTGACCTATTCTCATTCCATCTAGATTCTCCACTAGTCTCCTTATTTCTTAAACAACAACAACAACAACAACAACAACAACAACAAACAACAAAACTTTCATCTATTTACTGGTCAAGCCAGAAACCTGAAAATCATCCTTGCTACCTCTTTTTTACTTACCCTTCAATTCTAAACCATCACTAAGTCCTGCCCTCTTTGTTCAACTAATGTATGTAAATATGTTCACATCTCTTCTCCACAATTATTACATATATCATTCAGTGTCTCACCAGAAAAGAGTGACCCACTCAAAGACTCAAAGTGGATAATATAAACAAAATTTTTAATAAAAACATATTTAAAAGTGTGATCCCTCTTATATTAAAAAATAAATAAATAAAACAATAAATAAGCAGATCCATACATATAGAGGACATGCTGATGGTTGCCTAAGGGGAGGGTGTGATAAGTGAAAAAAAAAAAAAAACAGTGACTGTGGTCGTTTCTTATAAATTTCATTACTAAAACCTAGTTTTGGCAAAATACATACATACAGAAAGACAGACATATATATATACATGCATGCATGCATACATACATACATAAATAAGTAAAAATAAAAAGTTATAGTGAAGTTAGTGGAAAATAACCAGAAAATTTTCAAGACTCTATGGCTAGGATCAACAGAAGCTGTTGATGATGCAGTCTGAAGGGACAAGGGAAAGGAACCATTACTGGAACCTAGTAAGAATGGCTCTATGGTGAAAGCTGTCTGACTAAGCCATGACCTTTCTTTCTCACCAAAAACTATCCTCATTTCATTCTTAACAAAGCAGGCAGAGTTCCCTTTTACAATAAAACTTATATTGTTTTACTGCTTATCACTATTACTATTCAGGTTTCATACTCCTAAACTCTTAATTTTAAAATTCTATAACTTTTATTATAAAAGTTAATTTTCTTAACTTTTTCCCCCTACTATATTGAGTTTTGTGAAGGGATGCATCACCTATTTTTTTTTCTCTGTATCACCTATCAATGTGACTAGAGAACATAATAAATACTAAATAAATATAAGGTGAATTAATGAATCTTAGAAGATAGATTTGTAGTTTTAAAAGCTTCCCAAGTGATTCTAATATTCTAGATTTTAAAGAGAACTATTTGAATGACTAATCTTTTAATGCTCTAGTTTATAAAGGGAATAATTAGTAAAGTTAATCCTTACTCATTTAATTCAGTTATTATAAGTTTATTAAGAACTCACAGTGTGCTCATGAAATGTGTTCCTCTGCTGAAGTCTACCTGTGTGTGTGTGTGTGTGTGTGTGTTTTTTTTTCTGGTCCTTTTTTTCCCTTTTTGGATATCTGTTTAACCTTGATTAAGTCAACCAAGTATTTCTCCCCTTTTAAAGCTCAAACATGAACTACATTATGGTAAACCAATTCACACCTAATCTTTCATTTGAGGATACTTTATTAGATACTTTAGAAGAATAAATTTTTCTACAATTTAAACATTTAATATTTTTTTATATTTAAGAACTGCCCTAGAAATGAGTTCATTGAATATTTTCATGTTAAATTGCTTTTTATTTGGATTAGAGCCTCTTGAATTTCCTCCTACCTGGCTCTAATATTTTTACATTTTGTTTTTGATAAATTTTCTTTTAATATATTTTTTCCTATCTCCTTGGAAATAAGGTCAATATGTTTTAATCTGTGCTCAGAAGTTTATATATACTTGATATGTATCTGCCTATTCTAGTACTGAAGCAATTCCATTTCTGTGACACATTCTCTAATTTGGCATTTGCCAAAGAATGTTCATATTTCAACATCTACTACTTTGAAAAATAAATAAATATATAAGTTAATTAACTACTGTAGCATCAGAGGGGATTCTCATGATCACTAAATATTTTGATAAAATTGTTTCAATAAACTCATGTGATAATTGAGGAATGTGTATATATTTATGTACATATGTATACATGTAAAGATATGAAAGCATAGAGCTAAATAATGGCTATATTTTTATTTTATTTCTCCACATAAAAATGAAATATAATTGAATCCCTAATTTGCTGTAAAGAACTTTAAAATTTTACTAGAGAAATTCTTTTATCTTATACACATAATTTTGAAAAGGGCACTAGCTTTAATATCTAATTCTAGTCTTTCTATTAGCAGACTGCGCTTTCCTGTGCTGGATGTATGAACACCCATTCTGGGTTGTAATAAAATATTTGTATGATCGTTTTTGGCTATGTCATATGTTACAAACCACACGATACATATAAAGCTGTAGTGGTATGTCTTCAATAGTAAATTTATAAAACTTGGGGTAGTTCTCTGTTAGAGTCCCCAATAAATGAGTTTTATATTTAAGTTAATACCACTAAGATTTCCAGAAAAATTATGATCCCAAATCCTGATTCCATATTCAATTCTTACTTCCTCCCAAATGCAGCTGACATCAATATCTTCTGTTGCTGTCCTCATTTATTCTACTATATATTTAAGGTTTAGACAAGTTGGTTTATTCTACAGTTCCCTAATTGAGTTGAAGCATATCTGTCTAATTTTTTCAATATAATTGTATTTTTTACCAAGGCAATGTAATGTCTTACATCTCTTGTGTTTCTCACATTTCCTAGCACAGGTCTGCACATGAATAAATGTTCAATACAGACTTATTTACTCCAGATATTTCTGCAATACTAGTTATTATTAAGAAATATTATACAGTTTATTTAACAATGTTGGAAGTCATAAAATAAAAATAAACTTCTGACATGGCCTTAAGAAAAAAATTATAATTATTTATTTAGAGGATCTATTTTTCCAAGTCTTTACTTCGTGTTAGGTATGATCAATATACCTTGATTGCTAATAAGGTTGCTATCGCTCAGGATAATTCCTTTAATGGTATCAACATTATGATTTTTAAAAAGGAAGTAGAATCTTGAAGCCAGGTATTGCAGATAAGTTTGGAGCAGAGGCTAGGCACTCAATCTTGTCCTACTCACCTGCGAGGCACAGATAATGATGAGTGAGTAAGGGCAGCAGCCTCCAGGTGAAACACTGATACTCTATAATGTGAAGTCTCTGACTTTTATTTTTACCTGTGTTTTCATAAACTTAATTATAACTTTAAATTACTAAACAATTATGTATCAAGTATTGCTATATTAAGACACTGAGTTAAAATTATATGGGATATAATATTATTTTTTTATTTTAGATTTTTTTGATCCTGCAGATATTTGAAAGAGCAATTGCTTTTCTCCTTAACCTGATTTTGATAATGACTGAGTAGTGAAAATTGATGATCCAGAGGCATAGCTATCTATGTAGACTTCTATTGCAAAATCTGCACTACAGTCTTAGGTAATTTATGTCTTAAAAAGAATCTGAATTTTAAGTCCTGGAGAAAAATAATATTTAGAGGGAAAAACTCTAAATTATAGCAGCTTACATTAATACTTAATACTTATTTATCTACAACAATTAGAAAAAAAGTTTTTCAACAATTATAAGATTTTTACAGTGTTAATCTACATTTTAATAAGATGCTTAAAGGCAGTAGTAGAATTGTCAAGAACATGGTCTTAAATTTGAGAGAAACTTACAAAAAAATGCTGACAGTTTCATTTTATGTGACATGAAAGCATTATTTTATCAAAAAATGTTATAGATCCTCAGATATCTGAACACTTTCTATTACAGTGTCTCAGAAAGTTCCACAGATATGCTGCAGTGCATGGTGCTAGCATATTACCTATGTAAAATATAGTGAGATATATAAAATTAAAGAAGTGATCTGAATAAGCAAAGTTTCTTCTATTTTACTCCCTCTTATCTAGAAATTATAGCAAAGCCTGAAGGTTTGAATAAGAGGCAGACATATTTGATAATCCCAAACTTAATGAAAAAATTTGGAAGGGAATATTTAAAAATATATGCTAAAATAAGTTTAGATGTTTGTTAAACTTTTACAGACTAGGAGAATAACATCTTAAGCAACCTCTGGATTTTTACTATATAGGCTTTGCAAAAGCATCACATTCTTAGTCTTGAAATATATTCCTAAAAAATGAAAAAGTTTTTCTGAATCAACAAAAAAAATCTGTATTATTCAGATAACCTGAAATTTTACAAATTTAGACGTAAGGAAATTAATATAACCTTTAACTTCACCTTATTATTTTGTATACCCCTTTTTTTCTATTTTATTTCTAATTCAATGCATTTCTAAAATATAGCAAACTATGACAATAGTTAATATGATAAATTTGGGCAATACATGAACATATTATATTATTTTAAAATTGAAATAGTCAAACATTTACTTAAACATGCATTATGTAAAACAGAATCAATGCATTAAAAATGCCTTAGTTTTCATTGCTTAGAAATATAGGCAATATATAGGTAATATAAAGATTTAATATTTTTAAAAGATGATTTAAAGAAAAATATTAAATAGTATTATATGTGGCACATAGCTATAGCAAACAGAAAAGTGAAAGTGGAAGAGAAATGTCTAAAATTGAGGAAACACTGTCCATGGTACTCATTGTTCTTCTCAAACAGAAGAACATCATTTTGAATCCTTTTAGGAGATCTACTACTTTCATAGGAATATCTTCAATCATATCCAATGACACTACATTCCAAATCTAGACATTTATCTATGATGATAATCTATATCATTAAGTCTGACGATGTCAACTGGTATGTGATAATAGGAAATAACACTAATAAAATATTTCATCTTTCAACCTTTCCATTAGTGAAAACTTTTACTTCTTTTAAAAATAAATATATCCCTCTATACATGTTGGGTAGTTTTTCCTTTCAACTATGGTCTTGGATTTCATTTTAAACCTTAATTAATCAAAAGTGAAACCAAGAGAGATTTTATTTTTTTATGTAAATGTGTATCACTATCTCATTCACATGTAGTTCCATAACTTTCCATGATATATTCTAATTCCTTACAATGGCTTTCAAACAGATTAATCTTTAAAAAAATACTCTTCTGCTGAAGCTCATTAAATATTTTAACAGAATTGTCAATAGCACTTACTATAATCAAGGCCCTATACTAAACACATACATTAACTCATTTCCATCATTTTCTTAGACCAAGCTTAGTAAATACAGATGAGAATATTGAGACAATAAAAAGTCAAAGGTCAAATGGTCACCCCGAGAATCACATTTAGTCTTGTTTGAGACTCCTAGCTTTGCCACTACATTAAATTATACAAATCTAATATTAAGACAAGTGGTGAATCTTGTGTCTGGATTACTAAGTCCTACATCTTCAAAGAAGATCTTGTGACAGAGAGCAGAAAGATTCTGGGTGGGTCTTGTCTAGAGCAATGGAAGTTTTAGGTGGGGCCAAATAGTTCACCACCCAAAGGATAAAATCTGACTTGGGCTATGGAGATGTGATGTGGACCCCAAGAGGTAAGCTAGAACGGGTAAAGGTATCACGGTGTGATACAATATGGAATAAACTAAGAATCAGAACATAGAATGAACTAATTCATCAAAAGCAAGAATTCAGAGCCAGAAGTGTCTAGAGGAAATGTCAACACTATACCCAAAGGCCTATAGAGAGTTTCACTGAATAACTAACTGACTCTTCTTACCTTACCCAACATGGTGACCCATCATGAATGTCTCTCCTGGGTGACATTCAAATCATCTTATTGTAAAATTCAGAGGTGATCTCTTTCTTCAGAAAACTCTAACTTGAACAAAAGTAGTTTTCTCCAAGCAAAATAGATGAAAGAGTGATTGGAGCCAGTGATGTTTCCAAATTTATTATATTCTCACTAAGTGACCTGAACTTTTCTGGAATTATCTCCTTATAGAATTGACTCTATATCTCACTAAGATACAGTATAAGTAATTCATAACTGATGGTTGCTTTTCTGAAATAATAATACATAGCAATTATTGAGCATGTCTCCAGTCATATTACTGTTCTTAATGTTTTACATGTGTTAACTCATTTAATTTTAACCTCAACCCTCTGAGGTAGGTGCTATTATTTTCCCCATTTTCAGATATGAAAATTAAGGCACAACGAGGTTAAATAATTTGCCAAGTCAATAAATGGCAAAGCTGTAATTCAGACCTAAGAGTCATAGTGCCAACCAACTTCTAAAATATTGCACATGTGTGCCTCTTGGGAAAGACACAAAGTTCTTAGGAATCAAGATCCATATATAGTTTATATATACTGCAACCAACTTTTTAAAAAGACATCTAAATAATTTTTGTTTTATAGTCATAAATTACTCTTTTAAATGATCTAACATACCTCATCAAATATACATGAAAAATACACTTTAGATTTCATTCATTTTTTTAATTCTCAATACAAAAAATAGGTTAAGCACCTTTGTTAATTAACTCCATTTCATTAAAATTATGACCTCGGGTTTAAAATGCCTTCACTCTTCTGTGTTAAATTTATGTGGATGGTCCATAAACAGTCCCTAATTAGTCACATGTGTATTCAGATGTGGGCTTGTGTGTTATAAACTAACACTGAAGTGTATAAGGAACTGTCAGTCAGATCAAAAGTCAACTGAAATCATCCCGTTTGCAAAGCTGAGAGCCTGTCACAGTTAGTTAGTCATAAATGTTTAAAACAGCAACCAAACTTTTATTCTAATTGAGCATGAGTTGAAAGGCTACCCACTTTGATGTCTTTGCTTTTATCATTTGTATATAGCTTTAAAAAATCTACTATTATGCTTTTTTTTTTTAATCCCCTCTTGGACTGGTAGACATTACTTGGTTCTGAAAATATACAGGTAGATCAATCTATAATTGCAGGCCCTTTGTACAGTTTCAGTTATGCTTATAATCTTCCATGTGCAAATGTTCAAAAGTAAAATTCTTCCCTCTTTTTTCTCTATTTGATCTCTTTCTCCACATATTTGTGATTCAAGACATAAGGAACACATCTTTGCAGTAATATTTGAGGCACTATTATTTAAAGTATAGTATTTTTCATACCCAATTTTTATCAGCCTTCAATAGAGGCAAGTCAAATCATGTATTTTTTAATGTTAACGTTTTATTAGTAAAATGTCATTAATGGCCCCATTTTAGAGACTTAGATATTGAGACTCAGAAGTAAAGTGACTGTTAAAGTCCTAGAGCAATCTATTTTGCGATACGGCAAAGATCTCATGTGTCAGGGCTATCTATACACATTTTCATTCTTTTAGTTTAGAATTTGTGTACAAGGCCTATATTTAAGGTCATTATTCTAAAATATTTTTCCAAGAATATTATCAGTTAGCATAGTTTATTTTGGAAACACTCTCTAGGCTACCCAAAGGACATAACAGTTGCTATGTTTCATTTTTTATGTTATAAGCTCCTCAATACATTATTTTTTTGTTCACTCAGTTATCTTTTAAAAATATTTAATAAAAAAAGAAATATGTATTTATCCATGTAGTTACCTTTGTTTACCCTCTATTATTTGTATAAATTTTGATTTTTCATCTGCTATTATTTACCTCTGTCTAAAAGACTTACTGTAATATATTTTATATGGCAGGTCTGTGGGTCCTCAGGTTTTCTATGTCTAAAATCATCTTTATTTTGCTTTCATTTTTTGAAAATATATTTACCAGCTAGAGAATGCTAAGTTGACAATCTTTGCTTTTCAGTGCATAAAGATATGACTCTATTATCTTCCCACCCACTTGCTGTGTTTCAGACAAGAAATGCAATGCCATTGTTACACTGTACATAACAGGTCCTATTTTTTTCTGGATTTTTAAAGAATTTATCTTTATACAAGTTTTGAGCAATTTTATAATGATATGCCCTCAGCTAGAGATAATTTTATCTTTTTTTTTGTAGATTTATTTTATTTTATTTATCTATGGTGACTGACATTGGTTAACAAAATCCAGTAAGTTTCAGGTGTACAATTTAACAATAAGGCTATATATATATATATATATATATATATATATATATATATATATATATAGTATTGTGTGTTCACCTCCCATAGTTAAGATTTCTATCACCACATATTTGACCCCTTTTATCCCATCTACCTCCTTCTTCCTCTCTCCCTCCATACCCTCTGGTAACCACTAGTCTATTGTCCATGTCCATGAGTCTTGTTTTTTTGTCCTGTTCTTTGTTGCTTTTAGGTTCATATATCTTTCTTGTGTGTTTTTTAATTTTTTTGAGCTTCTTGAACTTGTGGATTTATAATCTTCATTGAGTTTCGAAAGTTTGGGGTATTATTTCTTAAAAACTATTTTCTTTCTCTCTTTTCCCTCTCACTTCTGGGACACCAATTACACCAATATCAATCCATCTGAAATTGTTCCTAATTACTAATGATCTTTTCAAAATTTTGTCTTTTTTTCTCCCTGTGTTTTATTTTGGATAGTTTCTATTGCTAAATCTTCAAGTCCACTAACATTTTTTTCAGCAATGTCCAATTTGTTGCTAATTCCATTCACTTTATTTGTTATCTCAGGCATTTTAGCTTTCACCCTGAGATTTTATTCTGGATCTTTTCATATTTTCTTGGTCTTATATTAAACATTTTGGACATTAAATAGAGTTTTAATGACTATATTTTGTTTCTTCTGTAGTAACTATTTTCAAAGCCAGTCCTATGTATGATACATATTTGATACGTGTGTTCATTCTTTCATTCTGAGTCAGTTTCAATTGACTAATTTTTTCCTCTAATTATAGGTCATGTTTTCTTGCTTGTATGCCTGTTGATATTTGAATGCCCAACATTGTGAATTTTACCTTGTGGGATGATGGATATTTTTTATTCCTATAAATCTTCATGTGCTTTGTTTTGGGATGAAATTTAGTAATTTGGAAACAATTTTAATCTTTCAGTTTTTTTATGATTTGCTAGTCAGGTCCAGAGAAGTGTTCAATAAGGGATAATTTTTTTTTTCTGACACTAAAACAAGACCTTCCTGAGTACTTTTTCTGATGTTCTGTGAATTAGATTTTTTTATCCAGTCTATTTTGTGAGAACAAGCACTGTTCCTGGCCTATGAGCACACCAGTCACTGTTCCTTCTAATACTTTCAAATAATTCTTTCTCCAGCTTTGGGTAGATTTTTCCATATGCATATGATGATCAATGTTCTGCACAATTCTGGAGGAGAGCTCTCTGCATATGCCTAGAGTTCTCCTTCCGTGCCACTTTTCCTTCAGATAGTCTGTCCTATGAACTCTAACTGCCTTGGTTTTTCTGTATGCTTGGCTCACCAATTCCCCTGAATTCTCCTCAGTTTTGCCTTCCTATGCTATATATGGCCAGGAAACTACTGAGGCATAAACAGGAGGCAAACTTAGGGCTCACTTTCTGTAGTTTCCATCTTCCAGGGATCACTGTTCTTTATCACCTGATAGCCAGTATCTTAAAAGATATTTTATTTATTTCGTCTGAATTTCATGTTGTTGTTGTTGTTTGAAATATAAGGTGGGAGGGTACATTCAGTTCCCATTATTCTATCTTGGCCAGAATGATTAATTTTTGATGATGAAAAACATAAAAATGTATTAAGTACTTAGTATATCCTAGACAATGCTCTAAATGTTCTATGTATACTAACTCATTGAGTCCATAGAGTAAGCATTACTACCTCCTAGTGCAGACATTGTAGGTTACATGAACAATATCATTACTACCTCTTTTTTTTTATTGATAAAAGAAGCTCAGCTTAGTTCCTAGGATAGCATTCTGTCCTTTATGTATGTCTACCAGAAATGACATCTATGTTTGATTAGATGTGTATCTCCTCTTATTTCTTAGATTCATTCAATGGTGTATATTTCATAATCTTAGTAAAGACTATTTTTAAATAAAATTCTCAGAAGGAAAATTTTAAGAACCAGAATGACTATTAAAGTGCAGTCTTCAAAAGACATTTTAATTGTATTTTATAAGATTTGTTTGTAGATTATATATATATGAATTACTTTGCTACTTCCTAATATACATTATCAGCTATTGCCTTTTCTTTTTAATATTTTACACATATTTTGACAAAATAACAATTTTTATCAAAAGAAGGTATACTGAGTAAAAACACATCCTAGGCATAAGTAAGCCCTCAAGAAAGTACTACTTTAATACTCTAAAATCTACTCCCAGCTAAGCTAACAATCAATTAGTATGTAACTATAAAATAGTAGAAAGATGTGCATTGAACCCTGCAATGTGCTGATACCAATTAAAGAACAAAAGTAAATAAACAAAGTAAGAAACATATTACAAAGCACACCTGTTAATGGTTGGAGTTATTTTTTGGTTTCTCCTTCTGGAAAACATCCATAAAGAGGACATCTAGAATAAATGCAAAACATCTAAAAAATACTGTGAACCATGGTAATTAGATATATAGACAAAGATTAAAGAAAAACTGTAAGATTGAAAGTGTTAAATAATAATTTAGGAACATGGCCCACCAAGATTTTTTTGTGATGTAAGTCCTCAGTATAAATATATTTGTCAAAAGCTTTTATATTAGAACTATATATGTTGTATTTAAGTAAACTTCACAGAAAAAATGATATATGATACTTGGAGGGAATTGATAACTACAGTTAAAATGGCACCCAAAAGAAACAGCATATTTAGGAACTAAATGGTAAGCAATATGACACAGCCTTGTTGCATTTGGAATTAAGCCGAAGAGTATAATAAATTGTGAAATAATATAGAAGCAAAGGTGAGAAAAACAGAAGTGAAGGTACTTATAGATTCTTTATTGTAGGTAGGGCTATGATATTTATAAATGTTGACCTCTAGTCTCCTCCATCTGTAAAATAATGCACCAAGACCTAAGGTTAGGTCTGTATTACTCATGCTGGAAAAATCATTTTCCTTACTAGAATGTTTAATTTTAGTGAAACTGTAGGAAAAAACTTTTTTTGTAACTTTCATTGTTAAATTGCAGGGATATGGTCAGGGCTATCAGTATTTTCTTTTTTTACACAAGTGGGCGAAATCTAATCTTCCCATAGAACAGATAAAGCAGTGAAAGGACAAACATGTATAAGGAGAAAGAGATTGAGAAACAGAAACCATCATGAGCACATGTGACCTAAAAGCATAAAACTTTCTATTTCACATTTAGAAATTAGAGTTTAATAGTATATTATTCATACAATTTTACCATGGACCAAGTCAATTCTAAGTGCTTAAATTCTATTCTACTGATTTTAGTTTATATGTTCCTCTGCAATCTAGACATTTAGTGAGATGTAGAGAGTATGAGAAATCAGAGACTAGACATGTGAACTGAGAACATTATTTTGAGGTACCTCTTGTATTTTTAGCTTTATTAAAAATGAAAAATAATACTCATATACCATACAAATAGAAGTATTGCTTTCTAAAATGAAGTTAGTTTTATACTAAATAATTATTTAAAATGTTATGTTTTATGAGTAGTTAATTATAGAGATTGAATATAATGGTTAGATAAGACTAAATTCATATATTCTGTTTTATTTTATCTCTCTGTCACACTTTCCCTATGTGTAAGAGTAGTTCTATATAAATCAGATGTGATAATGTATATGACCCTTGATGCGTCATAATGTTCAATTAAATGTTATTTTCTCTCCTTTATTCTACTACTTTATACTGAAGTAGTCCCTTTTGGAAAATAGTAGTTTGTAGAGAACAAGAAGAGATTTCTGAAGTAGAAGAGATCCTTCTAAATTCCATGTCTAAAAGTTTTCTATACTGATGTTCTTCATAGTAATTTGTTAGTAAAAAAAAAAAAAAAAAAAAAGGATTCTACTACTAAAACAACATTTGATAACCTCTAATTCTGGTCCAAACTTACTTCACTTGTGAATCCCCAGCTTTTACTCAAACTAACTCTCATGGTAGAGACAGATTCTTTTAACTTCCCACTCAAGTCACATTCTTCGCATCAACTAATGTGCATCTTAGAACTCAACTTTAAATGCACTTCCTTGATCTTTCAAGTGGCATATATAATATAGAGGAAAAAAAAAAAAAACTTCCTAGAGTCACCCAAAAGTGTTCCAAGGACAATGTGTCAGTGTTAGAGAAGAGGGGAAATTTTGAATCCTTTATGGGTTTGGGTATTGTTCACTCAGATTGTTCTCTGGCTCCATTGGCCTTATGCTTGTCTCCCAGGGAGGAGGAGGGAGATTGCAAAGATTGACTAAAAGCTGAAAGAACTCTTTCACTAGAATTGCTGGAAGATTTTGGAAGCCCAAGGCAATAGTACTTTAAAACCTCTGTCCTAGTGGGATCAAAAAGAGTGGGGATGAATAGAAGAATGCAGGGTACTTTTCCCTACTCCGGGTTTCTGTTGAACATAAAAATGTCACAGTGTTTGAGCAATATATCAGCTGATTACTGGAATGCAGAAAAATGTGATATGGTATTTCACTCTGATGATATTTTGTTGCAGCATTGATGATTTAAAATAAAATTAAGAACATAGTAGGTAGTTGGAGATGGAAACCTTACAATGGCTTGATGTCACTAAATGATTCATATCGACAGAAAAAGGAAGTGGTAAATTCATGCTATAGCTGGGAGGACTACTTTCTTAGCACAATAAGATAATCCTGGGCCCATTTTAGAGTAGAGTGATTATGTTGTAAAGTCTGTGGTCCACTAAAGCTCCCAACAAGTTGAATTGTATGCTATGAGAAAAAGAATGAGATATGAATATTCAAAAGTAAGAGCTCTAACAGAATTTGCAGGAACTAAAGTTGGAGGTATTCTGGATCCTTGGAAACTCTAAAGATCTAATTTCAGACATTTCACTGTGATGCGTCTAAATTTGAATAATTGCTTATATTCTGAAGGCTTTCTTATTTCTATCCCACCACTGAATTGCTTCCCCTGATACAGAAAATAACAGTTTATTAATTAGGAGCTCTGCCTCCTCATCAGACAAACCGAGTTTTTAATCTTAGGTCTCTCACATACATGTTTTTGACTTTGGACTAATCACTTACATTGGTGAGCTTCTACTTCTACATCTGTACAGATGGAATAATAATTTTATCTACATCATAGGATTTTTGTCAGGATCAAATGCGGTAGAGTACATAGTAAATGCTCAATAAATATCAACTAAAAATATTTTTTATCATTATTTTGGAACTATAACCATGGTTAACATGTGTTTCACTGGATGTTTTCTTATCCCTTCTATATCATGATTTTTCAAGTACTTTCTCATTGATGGATTTCATAATCATTTTGCATATTTTGATTGACCTGAATCATCTTTTCAAGATTTATAAATTATTATTTTCTGATTCAGTTGGTTCAGTTTCTTAAATTCATAGAATTAGATATAAGGGCAATTAAGTGGGAAAATACATAAATATATATTTTATATATTTATCATATATATCTTTATATATCTGTATCTGTCTCTCACTCTATCTATCTATCATCTATCTATCATAGCTTACCATGATGGTCAGTAAGCCAGTCATATAACATAAGTACCTACTTTGTATCAAATAATATATTAAGTTCAAGAGATATAGCTCTGAGCTCAAAATACAGATTTTCACCCTCTTGGATTTCCAGAACTATTTAAAAGAAATTTTTTCATGGACTAAAACTACCATAGGTCCATTGGGGATACATATTTATTTGTTTGTTTGTTTATTTTAAATGTATTTATTTATTTTTTATGGTGACATTGGTTAACGAAATCCAATAAGTTTCAGCTGTACACTTTAATAGTAAGGCATATATATATATATATATATATATATATATATATATATATATATATATATTTACACTGTGTGTTCACCTCCCATAGTTTGAGTCTTTCTGTCACCACATATTTGACTCCTTTTACTCCATCTATCCCTCTCTCCCCGCTCCCTCCTACCCTTTGATAACCACTAGTCAATCTATTATTGTCCATGTCCATGTGTTTGTGTTTGTCCTATTCATCTGTTGCTTTTAGGTTTATATCCCACATATAACTGACATCATGTAATTTTCAACTTTTCCTATCTGACTTATTTGCTTAGCATGATTTTCTCGGGATACAAGTAGTTTTACATGTTGTTATTTTAAATTTAAAACCCTCTAAGCACTCATAACCTAGGGAAACATGGATTTCATTTTGCAAGTCTGAGGACTAGAGCATTTTGAAGAAAGAAAGCCTTGTGTTTAGAAGATCAAGGTGGGAACAAAGAAGAACCCAGTTATAACTTTAAGACTGAATGGGAACTTGGACCAAATGAGGCCAAGATTCATGGTTCTAGAAAAAAAGTAGTAAAATTGGAACTTGAGATGGATAATTTTATAGAATATTGTTAATACTAAGACATGTGTGAGTCTCTAAAATAGTTTTAGTGCCTAAAAAATAGTACAGAGCATATGTTTTGTTATTGTTTAATATATTACAGAAAAAGTATTATAAAAATAAAAATATTAGCATGACTATTTTTTATGCAATGAACTAGAGTTAAAAAATCTCTGTATCTTAGTTGATTAAGTGAATAAATTTTGCAAAAAAAAATATTAAACTATGTTCTGCTAGTTTAGTAATTAAAACAAAATTTAAAAACATCTCAGCAATTCTAATACTATATTAGAAGAATGACTGGAATATCTTGTGGTAAAGTTAGGGGAAAATAAATATATCAGGAAATCAAAGGACTTGAAAAAATTTAAAATAAAATATATTTAAAAGTGAAGGTCTGATTTGTTTTATTTTATGGAGTATATTATCTGCCATGCATAAGAAAATCTAATTTACAAAATGACAAGTGAACAGAAACACAAACCAGCTAAATATCAGAATGATTTAAATGCTAAAATGTTTGTTATTTTCTAGAGCACTGCTTCTCAAAATTTTATGTGCAGATCAATTGCCAGAGGATTTGTAAAAATGCAATTTTTAGTTTAATAAGTCTGGGATATGGCCTAAAATTCTGCATTTTAAGTATGCTGCCAGGTGACGCTGATGTTGCAGGTCTAATGATTATAATTTTGTCTGATTATTTTTAAACTCTAGATTTGCATTCAGTTGTAACAAATAATGCAGAGAGATTCCATATTTTCTTTATCTAGGTTGTCCCAATGGTAACATCTTATGCCTTTGTAAAAAGTCAGTTGGGGACATTTATGTGATCTATTTCTGAGTTCTCCATTTTATTCCATTAATCTATACTTCTATCCCTTCAAAACCACACAGTCTTGTTTGCTGTAGCTATGTAATAAATCTTGAATTTATGTAGACTGATTTCTCCCACATTTATCTTGATTTTTCAAAATTGTCTTAAGCTTAGTTCTTTAGCTTTTCTATATAAATTTTAGAAAAATCTTGTCTATGTTTCTAAAAATCTTTGCTGACATTTTGATAGAAATTATATTAAATCTATTTGAGGAGAGTCGACATCTTTAGTTTGTTACATCTCTCAAATCGTGAACACAATGTGTCTGTTTATTTAGAACCTCTTTGACCTTTTTTATCAGAATGTTTTAGTTTTAGGTATATCTTGTATGTTTTTTGTTAAACATTCCTTTGTTTTTATGAGCAATCATACATGACATTATATTTGTTTTAGTGTTCACACATTTTTCTAATTTATAGAAATACTATTAATTTTATGTTTATCTTGTATCCTGTAGTATTGCTGAACTCACATATTAGTCAAGGGCTTTTTTTTTTGGTAGATTTTACAGAATTTTGTGATCATGTAACTGCAAACAGGAATATTGTATTTCTTCCTCTCCATCTGTATGCCTTTTTCTTTTTTCTTTTTTTAAATCTGGTTGTATTGGCTACAATTCCAGTATTATGTTGAAAAAAAATGGTAAGAGCAGAAGACCTTGCCTCATTCCCAACTCTAGGGGGAAAGTAATCTGTCTGTCATCCTTAAGTATAATATGAACTGTAGATATTTTAAAGATACTCTTTATAAAGTTGAGGGAATTTCCTTCTCTTTCTATTTTCCTGAGGTTTGGGGAGTCCATGTAACTTGCCCTATGCCACACTTATAAACAGTAGAGTCTGACTGAGAACACAAAGCTTTCTCTTTAAATGCCATTCTCACCAGGATTCAAATGCATACATAAAACTAAGGTTTAAAAAGCATAGTCGGAGAGTGGTGAGTATACAATGTGGCTAAAGTATAGTATGTCTGTGAGAATGGTAGAGTTTACACACAATTAGACTGATATGTAGACATCTTTAGGGGTTACAGAATAAACTGGAACAGGGTGGGACTGGAATCAGGGACCTGAGTTAAAAGACATATATTCTTCTGGCTACAACTAATGATATCCTAAAGTAAGAAAATGGTAATGGAGATGTAATTGTTTGTGATTTCTAATTAGTTCTTTTGATCCTAGGTAAAATTAAGTTTAATATCTATTAAAAATTACTTAGGAGAGAATAATTACTGTAACAAATATACCCACACATTTCAATAATTTAATGGAATAAATTATTTCCTGCCCATGCAACAGTCCAGTATTCATTGTTAACATGTAGCTTTCTGCCATGAGATGATTCAGAGATCCAGGTCGCTTGTAGCAAAGTGGCATCCAGTTTGTGTAAGTGAAGAGAAGAAAGAAAGAAAATTTGTTTCTTAAAAGCCTTGCCCAAAAAGTGATATGCATGGCTTCTAAACATATTCCAGTGTTTAATACTCTGTTACTTGATCATATATAGCCACAAGGGAGACTAAGAAATACATTTATCTGTTTGCCCATGGTGAGAGCAGGCATAGAGGGTGAGGCAGACACAGATTTTGGTGAAAAGCACTTGGTGAGAAGTCTTTGCCACAAAAAAAAAAAAAAAAATGAAAGTCAACAATTATCCAGAAATAGAAATTCACAAAAGATTGAATGAAGAGTTATTGCTTTAACACATATAATAATTTCTTGTTGCTGGTCTAACAAATTGCCAGAAACTTGGTGGCTTAAAACAACACACATTTATTACCTTATAGTTCTGAAGTTCAGAAATTAGAAATGGATCTCACTGGGCTTGAATCAAGGTGCCAGTAGAGTTGCACTCTTTCAGGAGGTCCTGGGAGAATCTGTTCCTCTTTCCCCACATCTGGAGGAGGCCCACTTACCTTGGCCCACAGTCTGCTTTTCTTCTTTAAAGTTAGCAATGGCAGGTTGAGTCTTTTTCATGATTCCAGCTCTCTGGTTCTGACTCTTCTGCCTCCACTTGCACCTTAAATGACACATCTGATTACACTGAACCCATTAGGATAATCCAGAATAATGTTCTTATTTTATGGTTAGATGATTATCAACTTTAATTCCATATAAAACTTTAGCAGCCATCCCTGCCATGTAAGATGTAAAATAGTCACAGGTTCTGGGGATTAAGATATTGCAGGGAGGGGAACATATTATTTGAACTACTATAGCACAGTATTATCATTTTATTATATTCTCTGTTAAATTATAAAATGCATCTTTGTGTAAAAGAAAAGAGTTAAGTAGCTCTGCATTCAGATTTCAGCACTGTTATTTAGTAACTATGTTAGCTTATCAGTTCAGGCAGTCTACATAATATCTGTATGCTTATTTTCTAATACTTAAAAATAAAGAATAATTATTAATTTTACCATAGATATGTTGGTAGGTAAAAGAGATACCGTGTTTAAGATACTTCCTAAAACGTTGTTCACTGAAAATAAGCTGGTTTATTTCAATATACTTCTTTTATCCAGGGTTGGAGAAGATCGGTACAGTCTCAAATAAAGACATCATTTTTCAACTTTGAGTTTCAAAGTTGGTTATTTTTGAGTCTGTAGTGAAACGATAGTTGTAAATATTTGTGAGGAGATGGGCTAGCACCTAAACTACAAAACCCCTTTGACTTGTCAAACACATGGAGTCCTACACATAGAAATTGAAAAACTCAGAACAGAAAGTTTCTGCCTACTGGAAAGGAAGTGAGAGTGCCTTTAGAGCTCAGGGAAGGAGTGGGGAAACTGTGCCCTGTGGAAAGAAAGATTTGGAATAAGAAGAGTTAGGTGAAAATGCTACTAGAGTCCTTTAGAGAGGCTGGCCTCAAAAAGAAAAAATAAATAAATAAAAAAGAAAAATGATTAATTTTAGGAAAAATTAGAAAGCTTCCTCTCTTTGAGTCTATTTGGAACAAATTCTGATATGAAATTGTTTTACAGAGTATCCTCATATCATAAGTGAATAGAATAAGAATGGCAGTAAAATGAGTTAGAGCAGAGAAATGTCAGAGATTATACCCTAATCCTCCTTTCTTATAAAATGTAGATATCAAGCAATTCTTGTGTGCCTCCACTAGGGCACTATTTCATTTCACCAGTATTCCATGAAATCTTCATGGCAAAAGGGTAAATTAACAGACTAAAGCCAGACACTAGCAGGAGGATTTATTATCAGTGGGAGTGGAGGTGAGAGACAGCAAGGTGGGACCACTGAACTCTCATCATGTTAGGAAAACAGATCTCTACTTACAGCACCAGTGAGCACTTAAGCAGTAAATACAAGTGCAGCATCAACGCCAGAGACTGGAGAATACAGTTATACCTAAAGTAGCGATCGATGGAAGCCACCAGAGAGTGATTTGTTAAGGTTAAAATCATGGCTATCATGGAAACATAAACTGAATGTGTCAAATGTTTTATTTAACTAATTATTGAGGAAATGAGGGACATATTAGAAATAGTTGAAAGAAAAATTCAAAGAGCACACACTTAATCAGGAATGCCGAAAAGAATTTACAATAAATGCCAAACTCTTCAATACCAGGGCAATAATGAAATTCAGTCTACCAGATAAAATTCAATTTTGCAAAATTTGCATTTCTAAGGACAAAAACTGTTCACATTGCTACCAGTTTTCTACAACTTACAGAATTATAAAATAACTCAAAGACAATGGATGGGTAGGTATATGACTCTTACTGAATCACATAACCCAGAAGGGTGTGCTAGAGAGGATGGATACCCAATAATATTTTTGCCCATTTCAAAGTCTTCATTCACAGTCTGACTGACCAAACACACACAGACCACTCTCACGATATTTTGTCAGCTTTCTGTAGCGTCTATGCATCATCTTAAAAAGGAGAATGAGAGTAAGGAATCCTGAGTCTGAAGAAACTGAGTCTCCCAGGGTGGCACCCTTTTAAATAATAATAATTTTAAAAATAGCATTTCTGAAATAAATAAATGTAATTTTCATTTTCATCAGTAGTATTTGAGACTTTTAGAAAATTATTTCAATTATAGAGAAATAATAAAATGAATAGATTTTCTACATTTGGATAGAGACTTGTAAATTTTAAGCCTGATAGATATGCCAATGAAATAACACAGTTTCAGTCACAAATGAAGTGCTCTATCAAGAGTATCCTATTATGCATTCAAAAAATACTGATTTTCCTCCTTTGTGGGTAAGGATGCAGAACGAGTAACACTGTTTGAGAAAGTAATGGGAAATACTTTATTTTTTAAAAATCTGATATCTTCTTACTAACTCAAAATAATAGTATTTTGTATTATACTGCAGCATAATTAAATTTTCTCTACAGTCCAACAGGAAGTAGAAACATAATTCTTTATAATCTAGCAGGAGCTATGACTAGGTGAAATTTGGAAGCAGTTGAAGGACTCACTTTTCTCTGGTATTATCTTTTCTGTCTCCATCTTTCTTGTCCTTCAGGTATCAAGTACCTTTTTTTTACGGCTTTCAGTTTGCCATAATTCACCAGTGGTATTAACTATCTAGACCTTTCAGTTATTCGAGCTCTTAACTTCCCTATCCATTCATTCACCTCTAAAAGATGATCCACAGCAGGACACATTAGTTAACTTTCAATTTGCAAATGATATATAAACATTCCATTCAAATGAGAATGATGAGTAAGAGTTGAAAGGATTGTTCTAAACTGACACTGCATTTAGAGTGAAGAAAATTAATTATTCTCAAAGAATGAAATCTTAATGGGATTATGCTCTAGAAGGCAGAGGGTGTAGCAGGGTTTCAGCAATTTTGTAGTGTTCAGTGGACTCTACAGGTGGCACTTAAATCATAAGGAGGTCCCGCTCATTCTCCAATGTGTGAGAATGCTCCATGATCTGTGTGTTTATTTAGCACATGTTACTCAGGAATAGTTAAGTAGCACATGTTACTCAGGAATATTTCCCATCAGGAGACCATATATTATACATGGTGAAACTATAGCTACGACATCCTAAAGACCAAAATCAAGAGCAAAGTTTGCATGTACTCTAAAAGTAATTGCCAGATAATTAGAAAATGTTCCACTGCTTCAAAGACCTCCTATATAATACACAGTTAAATGATTATTTTGGAGCTTATTTTGGAGTATTATTACCTTTGAGAAAGCATTGTTATTGGGCACTTTTTCTAGGAGACATTAATGCATATAATTAAAAACATACAATTCAACCTCTCTGCAGGACATCTATGAAACCATTTATGGGATGCTTTTTTCTTGTCCTTCTAGGTGTTGCTGATTGTGGGCTCAAAGTAATGAGAAGAAAGTTATTTTTAGGTTGGCATAAGTGTTTCGGTTGCTCTAACCTAAAAAGCCTTATTTAGAGTTTGCACACACTACTACGGTACATTGTGTTTTATACAAAGCTAATTGCTTTCCTTAGTGTTGCCATTATCCATTTTTTTTTTTTCTAATAAGCCTTTCCCCACTAAAGAAATGAAAATGCAGTAGATTTGTGTTGCTTGTTGGGAAAAAATAAAATGTTCAAAGTAAAACAGTATATTGAAAACATTTCCTCATTATTACTACTCCGGTTTATAAGAACTTTACTTTTCCATCTGTTTTGAAAATAAAATATAAGAAAAATGTATCTGTTCTATATATGCTCATGTGATTAGATGACATAAGATTATCTGCGTGCATATTTGCGATGAGATGAGAGAAATTTTTGTGTAACCCTTCTCAAAGATATCCCAATATTCATAATCATCATTACATACTTTTTTAAAGTACTTACTTTTGCTCTCCTCTCTGTTGGTTGCTGAACAAAGTAGTGTAACTCATCACAGACCTTGAACTTAAGAGCTACTATCTGAAACAGTTGTTTGAAGTCTCACTATCAAGTTTCAAGCCCAATTTATTTTGACAAATGGAAACTAAGTTGAATATAAAATCCAAACCACTGTCCCCAGGCCATTGAACATTTGATAGTATATGGAGATGGGGTTCTAAATAGCTAATTCAGGATAGATTACACTAGCCACTCAGATATGAAAATGGTTGCAATTCATTTGAACATGAAGCTTTTTTATGGCTAGCAATAGGCAGGTGAAAACTATGTCAGTCATAAGACAGACACTTAGATTTTTATCAGATGGATTTCAAGCACTTTAGGGTGAGTTGAGGAGTCAGATACGGTAGACAAGGTTATCCCTGAAGACTGTGTGAACGAGGGAAGAGGGGCACAAAAACATAAAAGGAGGATTAGAAAATGTCTTCCTGCTGCCCATAATGCCTTCGTAAATTTTCTGATACTAATTAATTTGGAAAGATCATTCAGAATGTGCTTTTTGGATGTTTGGTTGCTTTTAAAGTTTGCCTTTAGGTTTTCAACCTAAAAATGATGAATTATGTGTTAGAGCAAGTAAGACTAAGCCTCACCTTTTTCCTTCAATAGTTCTCATACCCTTATAATGACCAGGTAATCTGTGCTGACAATCTCTGCTCCACCAAACTCTCATTGGTACTTTGCTACAATCCCCTTCTCAGTCTGAAACTTCTGTAGTCCCAAGAACCCCCAGAAATAATCACTGGGCCAGATCTATCTATCATATTCTCTGAGCCCAGCTTTGAATTGCTTTCCAAAAGATTTTCACTCCCCCAGGGAAGAAAATTAGATTATACTTCCAGCTATCTCAGCCTAGCCCTAGCTGAAATGTAGCAAGTTTGCTGTATTTGAGGTGTTAAAGAAAGAGAAGTAGAGGGAGGGATGTTCAAGAAGAAAGTGTCTTAGAAGACCATGAGAAAAACAGGCACCAGAAAAGCCCACTGTACTCACTCTTGATACATACAGGGTACTGATGTGATTTTCTGACATCAGTGTCAGGGAGTCTGGATATAATCAATTTTTATTCTATGTTATGAAGGTGGAAGTTTGATCTCCATGATCTTTGCCCTCTGCATAATAGCTCTAGTTACTACATTTTATGGCAAAAAGAATTTTGTGTATGTAATTAGGTTGCTGAACTGCTGACCTTAAGATAGAAAGATTATCCTGTGTGGACCCATTCTAATCACATGAGCCCTAAAAGCAGAGAACTTTCTTTCGTTGAGGGCAAAAGAGATATAACAGAACAGAAACTCAGAGAATAAAGGCATGACCAGGACCCACCTTTGCGGGCTTGAAATGGACAAGACAACATGGCGAGGAATGCAGGTAGTCTTAAGAAGCTGAGGGAGGTTCATGGCTAACAGCAAGCAAAGAAATGAGACTTTGCCTCCTCCACCCCTAACTACTTAGGAACTGAGATCTGCTTATAAGCACATGCCTGTACTCCTATCACCAGAGCTTCCAGACAAGAGCCCAGGATGGCTGACAGCTCATCTTTGGCTTTGTAAGACACAAAGCAGAATAAACGATGAAGCTTACCCAGACTTTTGACCTACAGAACTGTGAAAATATAAATGTGTGTAGTTTTAAGCTCCTAAATTTGTGTAATTTGTGATGTCATTGATAAAAAAAGTAATAATATACATATAATGAGCCACATTTTCAAAAAAGTATACACATAAACATATACAACAATTCCTGTGTATGTCATACCAATCTACTGTTTAAATGTTATAGTTAAATGAACACAACTAGAAAAATTAGGGAAAATCCCTTACCAACTCACCTTACCCCCAATTCAGGTAAGAAAAATGATGGAAGAGAAAAGGTTCCCCATGATTAAAATGATGTAATAAACCTACTTCTATGTGTTCTATGAGAATTAAATGCAATTAAAAGACTAAAGCACCTAGCACATTCTTTAGTACATTTTAAGTACTCTCTAAGGATATTCTCCTTTCTTCCTCTTTCTGCTGCCCAACTGAGTCTGTTACTTGGCATTATACCTGTATGTTTCTAAAGCTGCACACTCTGAAAAAATGCTGTAATATAAACTGGGCAGTGAATCTATCATCTGCGATGTTTGTTAACTGCAGCCTCCCCAAACCCATGCCAGACTTACTGACTGAGTCTCCAAGGTTAGGCTTCCAGGGATGTGAACTTCTAACATGTTCCCAAGGTGACTCTCGTGCAGTTGCAGGGCATGAGCTCAAGAATCCTGCATCTTGGGTATGGCCAAACTTGATTAGAATCAATAGCTGAGTTATCTGAATTTTTAGGATGGGTAATGTGATCCACAACATGGCCTAGGCAGAGACATTGAGTTTTGTGGCAGCAAGGCAGCCTGCTCCTTCTGCTCTTCATATATTTTACCAGTGAGCTAAAGGAAGACAAAGAAGCTATGTTCTTCCTACCTCTTAGCTGAGAAGGTTAGGTAGGAGGGCCTGCTATAAAAGACGGAGAAAAAAAGATAACACCATAGTGTGACTTCATATATAATCATATCTAAAACTGCTGAGTTGATAGTTTCCCTTATAATTCAGCTGTGGTTGAAGTTGTAAAACCCACCGGGTTCGTGGGAACTGGCCTCTAGTAGCAACTGTGACTGTTAGTTTTCTCTTTTATAATATTTCCTTTTAAACTATGTTTGAGATCTTTGTTGAAGGCATATACCTTGGGGCACCAGCCTGGTGTGTAGAGACTTCAGTGTGATACAGCACATGAAAGGATAGAGTATAAGTGTAATGAATCACAATGACAAGGCCAAGTCAGAGGCAACTTGTGAATGATAAATTGAATTAAAAACTCCCTTCCTATGACAGTGTAAAAGAGAGATGAAGAGCAACCTGAGAATATAGACCATGATCTCTTTCCTAGAAAGCGTGGCCACATGTATGCTGTACCACTATGTTCTGATCAAACACGCAGGGTCTATATTCACCTTGTCCAAAATAAATCAAGTGCACACATTATTAGCAACCGGCTACATGAGTTAATCACTCATGAAGGTGGGGAATGTGGCACTGATCCAAGGTTGAGCCATGTGTGAGTAAGATAAAAGAGCATTGCCTAGGTATTCAGAAGAAAGACCAATGCAAATGTGGTCCAGCGATTAACAAAGTAACAGTTATTAAAGCCTTTCATGATGAATAAATAAAAACTCGATGATAGGTAAAAAAGAAAAGAAAAGAAAAGAAACTTTCCCTTGTAGTGACCTGTTTTTACCCCTTTCTCTTTTTAATTTAAGAAGCAAAATTTATTATATGAAAATTAGAAGATCAAATCAAATCTTATCCCAAACATCTAATAAAATTAATTCAAATAAAACATTGAGTCTCATTTTCGGCTTGTGCTTGATACTAAGAGATGGCAGTGACTGTTTTTTGGTGACTTTCCAACTGGAGTTTGTTACAGGATGTCCAAGATACTGTTAATTAGGAAAAGGGCTGCAAAATAAAGGAACTTTGGAGAGAAGAAATGACAACTATGGTGCAAATATATTAAATCTTTCCAAGATGTGCTTTGTGGCCATTCTCAGCTGTATCAGTTGTCCAGAGCATAACTTATGAGCCTCGTACAAAGAATGTGCTGTAATTATACATCTGATCTGGCTAGTTTTTTGTTTTACAGTTCCAAACACACTTTTTAAGATTCCTCTCCTTATTTTGTACAAATTTAACTTGACTGGCAACTTTCTGCCACACATATAAAAAGGGAAAATACTCTTTCAGACTTTTCAAATGTTCTGCTTTATTTAATTATGAGAAAATAATATATTAGCATGCTAAACTCTGTTAGATATACAGTGATTTCACACGACAAAGAGCATTGTAATATCCCTTGATGCTTGGAGAACAATGAGGAAATTCTTGAATATTGCATAGTCATGAGAGCTGCAGCAAAAGTCTTCTGGACTCTGGAACTCTGATGTTAGCTTTCACTGTTACTCTGCTGCCTGATGCTCTCCAGTTTTAAGCACTTTCTCAGCTGGGATCCTCTGATGTCTTCTCAATTGCAAGTGCTTCTTTTGTTTTTAGTCAAGCAAAGTATTTGGGTTATTTCTGAATGCCTGTTTAGGAAATACCTCTCAATTCTCTACTAGCCTCTCCCCTAACCTTTTATATTTTTAGTGCCCTAGAACTGCTAGAATTCAGAAAGATTTTTTTCACCAAATATGTTAATTTTTTTCTATTACTATTTTCATTTCTAATGATGGCTTCCATATTAATATTCTTCAGAGAAACAAAGTTCACACACACACACACACACACACACACACACACACACACATACATTTTTTAAGAAATTGACTCACTTACATGATCACAGGGTCTGGCAAGCCTGAAATCTTTAAGGCAGGTAGTCTTGAAACAGGCAGGAGTTGATTTTCTAGTCCTGAGGCAGATTCTCTGGCAAAACTCTCTCTCTCTCTCTCTCTCTCTCTCTCTCTCTCTCTCTCTCTCTCTCTCTTTATTATTAAGGTCTTCACTTGGTTGGCTGAGGCCTACTGATGTCCATTCTATGTAGAAGAATCTTCTTTATTTAAAGTAAATGGATGGAATTTGTTAACCAGCAAAATACCTTCATAGCAACACCTAGGTTAGTGTTCGATTAGGTCATTGGTTGCTATAGCCTATTCAAGTTGGTGTAAAACCAACCATGACAATTTCATCCATGAGAAAACAGCTATTCTCTACATCATCATTAAGAAATCCATTTGTATTCTGAAGTAATCTGCTTTCCAATCTCTCCCAGAAATATGGGTATACTTTTAATCACTTTCTCTATTTAGCTCTCTTTTCTAGAGAAGGTTCTTGACTGAAAGCAATGACATTTTATTAATTTATGTGTTAATGGGCCCTCTCTTGAGAATTGTTGAAAGCTTCAGTCACTTTTTTGAGTGCGATTGTAATATTTCACGAATGCTCAGATGTTTACTTTAACGAAACTTATACTTCGGTTTGTACACATTTACTCTAGTTTAAAAACTTAAAAAATAGGAAATTCTTCACTTTATTTTGAGGAGTTTTTTTTTCTTACTATGTGAGCTGAATATAATTAATTTAAAAATAGATAAGGTCAGTTGAAGCAACAAGTAAAACAGTCTCTATCACTGTAGGTAATTTAAAACACGAAGTCAATTAATTTAAAAGAAAACACATTCTCAAAAAGTTATTTTTGCCCACAAGGCCCATAGAAAACTTTTCATAATAATTTTCCCCTCTTATTTAATGTACGATAGATAACACATAATTTTAAGTATGGCCTCTTTTTAAGTCTAGAATCTCAACTATACCTGAACTATAAAATCACTAGAAATTTTATTTGACTATCATGCTCTAGTTTAAGAGCATAGACATACTGCTGTCAACCGGATTATTGCAAACTAAAGATTTAATCTTAAATATTTATCAGAGAATCTTCCACTGAATTTGAGTGATTTTTATGCCAAATATTGATGAGTTCAATCATTTTAGTACAATTCAGTATAAGATTCTCTATGAACAAAATATTGTTTTAAAAAGTCAGATTTGTGAAGACATTACCTAACTAAAATATTTTGTTTAATAACTATATAATTATATCAGAAACATAGGGGATTTAAATGAGGGGTCCACAGTGATCTGTATTTTTAAATATAGTATTCAGTTTGGGGCACTAAGATTAAGAAAGCCACTGCCTAAAAGCAGTGTTCAAGGTAGTGAAAAATAGAAATAGATAGATAGAGATAAATGATAGATGATATAAATATACATATATACATATGTAGAGATACATTAGAGAAATAAGGCATTTATTGCTTAGAAAAGTAAACATAATAATATAAGAACTCTAAAAACTTTAAATAGGTTTCATTAAATTTAAGATGCAGGACAGCATACATAGTATGCTACAACTTGTGTCACTCAGGAACATGTGCATGTGAGTGCATTTGTGTGTACATAGACTATCTCCAATAAGTTAAAAAAAATTAATAGTAGTTGTTAGAAAAGTTGATTTTTTCACTGAATATGTTTTATAGTGTTTGAATTTTTAACCAGGAAATACATTACCTAATCGAAATTTTTAATTACAATAAAGTTGCTATAGTGTGAGTAAGAAATCCCAGTTATAGATATTTGTTGTAGGGTTTACTCCAATGAAAATGATAAAAAAGGAAATAAATATTTATTAATTATGCGCTATGTGTCAGAAAATTCAATATCTGTTTCATATGTTCTTATAAGATAGGACCTCCTATTCTCATTTAAAAGAGTTAAGTTGAGATTCAGCAAACTTAAGAATCTGGTCAATGTCACTCTTATAATGCAAAATTGAGGGAGGATTTGATTTCAGCTTTGTTTGACTGAATCTCCTGCTCAAAGCTCCCGAATAATGGAAATTTTCAGCAGGTGATCTCTAGGGTCTATTCCAGTCCTATTCCACCATGACCTTTGAAAGACTACAGCTTCTTACTGAGTGTTTTCTAGTGAGTGGTTTTATTTCTTAATGAGTGGTTTCTAGTCTTTTCAGTTATTTTCACAAAGTTAAAAAAGACCAACTGGTAAATAAGCAGGTAGATTTTTGCTTTTGAAATCTGAATGTTGAAAATGTTAAAGTTAACAAGAGGAGAATTTAGAAAAGGGTCTCAGTAAAGGGGTTGTGAAAAATAGTATAGGTACATAAGAATCTTTTGGCAGATAGCCTATGTTGGCATTTAGAGTAAAGACAAGAATATAGAGTTTCTTGAAAGATAGAGGGCCAGTGAAGATATTCAGAGAACAGGATGAAGTAATTACAGCTGCGAAATAGAGAGATGAGCTCAGACTCTTGTTGTAGACATCAGAAAGGAAGGGAAGCTGAGAAAAGGAACAATATCTGTGGTTCACATACCAGTCCCAATAGTCTCCCCAATTCCTTTCCCAATTTCATTCACATTCTCACGATTTCTTCCCACCACTTGGCTGATTTCAGTAGAAATGACATATTTCATTGAACTCCCAGAACATTCTTATTAAAGATATTCCCTCAACAATACTGTTTTTGTTGGAAAAACTACAGCTACATGAGCTAGCCAATTACTATATCTGATAATAGACAAGATTGACCTGTGGGTAAACATACCAAACCACAATAGAATTAACATTTTGCCTCATATTTCTTTGTTGTACAAACTATAACATAGTTTCTAAAGCTTTGTTTAGACAGAAATACTAATAAGAGCTGATTGATAGAGATGTACAAATATTATAAACTTATCTGAACCTCTGGTTAATGCAGTGTTTATTAGGTTTATACAATAAAATGAATTCATTTAGACTATATCAATCTGGAATTTGAGATAATTCACTCAGAGTCTGGGCTAAGTGGGCTTCATAAGTATTAGAAAGAAATGTGTCTGCTGAGTCAATTAATAAAGTAAACCCTACATAAAGGAGCATTAAAATATTTAATGTGGAATGAAAGCTTTTTCCAAGCATCTGCTAAACCAGTGGTTCTTAGTCAGGGACAATTTTGTCCCCCGGGGAACACTGGCAATGCTGGAGACATTTTAGGTTTTTACAATAAGTGGGGGTGCTACTGGTATCTAGTGAATAAAGGCTAAAATCCTGCTAAATATCCTGTAATGGACAATCTCATATAACAAAGAATTATCCAGCCTAAGATGTCAATAGTGCTGAGTTCGAGAAACGTATAAAAGCACCCATTTATCTTATGTCAGTAGGCTTTTTGCAAACTCTCTTTACCCAATCATTAAAATAGGCCCCCTAAAACTTCCACTAGGAAATTTTTCGTTGGTCTAAGTTAGTCAATACCATAAAAATCATTTAATGTGTCTGCCTGTTATTCTTTTCCTGTACTAGGACTCTAATGGGAGATCTTGGTGTTAGTTTATTATAATATGTAGTAACTGCTGCCACATCAACTGTAATATGCCAACCAAAATACTTGAGAATGATAAATTTGAATTTCTTTTAAAAAGGTACATTGTGACACAACTCACAAATTTAGACTTCTTTCTCTTCTTATACTAAATATAGCCTAGAAAAAATTCAATTCAGTCTTTTGCAATTACAAACATTTTATCTTGCATTTGAAGCAGTGAGTATATTTAAGGAAATAACATTTAATGAAAATGAATATTCTAATAGCTGAGTTTAAACTAACTATATATTGTATAATATATACTAAAAAAGTATTGATAATTAAATTAGCTATTGTAATTTTTCTGCTATATTGTTTTATTACTTAGTAATCTGACTGACATTATCTAAATTAATTGTATATATTTCCAGAATGTACTTGGTGTTATGTTACAAAATTAAAATTGAAGAAAGAAGTCAACATGTTCAGACAAAGGAGAAAAAGGTCTCCAAGCAGTTTTGCTAAGGCATCCAAAGTTACTAGACCCTGAGGCAGCTTTGTATTAATTAATATAGCTTTGTTTTAATGATATACATTTGTAATTATGCACTCATATCTAAAAAAACTTAATGTGTTTGGATAAAAAAAATTAGACCTAACAACACCCTTTATAAAATAAAATTTAATTCTTTTTTTATAAGTAAATGAAAAAAATAAGCCAAAGTAAAAAATACAGAAACTTTTTACTCTGTTTCCAAAATTCTTTTTGAATTTCTCCAAAAAAAATATTTGTTACTATTTATAAAAATTAAAAAATATATATTTATGGAGTAGACTCAGGGGTCAGAAAGTACAATAGAACCAGACCTAGATTAATTACTTCTACCACAAAATTAGTGGGCATTAGGCAGGGAACTAAAAAAATTCCCTCCTCTTTCAATCCTTGAGAATCAAGAAAGATTTTTTTTTTTTGGTGAACTAAATTTAAGTAAAAGCATAGAGGTTATGAACCAGTTCTAAAAAGCATAAGAACCTCTAGGCATTAATAAATCTACTTGTGATCTACAAAGATGCTTGAGAAAGAGTAGAATGCCATAAAAGTCAACAAAAAAATAAAAATGACCAATTTAAGACCTTGTACTTAACTCTTCAAACTCTTTCTTCTAGGTGCTCTTGTTTCATTATAATAATAAAACATAAGACTTTTGACCCAATTTTGCTACTGGCTTTCTGAGTAAACTTAGAAAATCACTTAACTACTTTTTGCCTGTTTCCTGTACACAGTGATAGCATCTGTACCATATGTCTTGTTTCTTCAAAGTGGAACATCATTCATCAACCAGAGAAAGACTAAGCAAACAGCACATCCAGTGGTTGCCTAGTGTGTGGTACTGCATGTGGTTTTCCTCGAACACCAATTGCATTCTTGGTAGTTCAAATGAGCACAGTCATTTTCTGCTTTACTCAAAATGACCCTTTCATGTATTTGATCCTTATCTAGAGAATACCAGGCAGGTTTTGGAGAAGAAATTTGTTGATTTGTATAAAGCATGCTTTAGAGGTAAATAAAGATACAAAAAGTACTGGCTTACTCAAACATTTTTCAGAGTATAGTTTTTCAAAATGAATTTTTTTTAGCAGAACTCCTGTAATTCTTTAAACTTTACATATTATTTAAAAAATATATGACAACATTATTTGCAACTCTCCAAGTCTGTGACTTTTCTACACAGGTGCCTGTCTTCTCACAGCACAGCAAGAGCTCTACTTGCTTACAGAGCACCGCTGACACAAAGTTGAGAAATGTTAAGTGATATCTCACAGAAATCAGAATGAGTTCAGGAAAATGATTAGAAGTATACATAATAATAGAGTTCTCAAGTTGCTTACCAAATTTCTATGACTAGCATGCTTGGCTTGATACCCATATTCAGAGACTATATTTGACATGTGAAGCTTTGTCTTAAAATACCAGTGTTAAAATCAAGAAGAAAATGCCTTTTTAAAAAAACAACTTTCATTTACCAAGCATTATCCATTTTGCTGTACCCACAAAATGAGTACACACACGGTTAAATTCAATAGCTCTGGCTTATATTGAATACTAGGAGATGGTCATACCAAGCAACACCAGCAACTTCTGAGAGGTAGATTATATAACAAAAAATTTTGTCTTTGTCCTGGGTTCCTGCCATAGAGCTTTCACAACCCTTGAAGTTTCCTGCATGATAGAAATGTCTTTATTATTCATGATCACATCTGAGTTTATGTTAATGAGGTGACTCATAGTGAACCTTCAGTTTAGGATTACGGTCTAGTCACCAGAAAGACCAACCAATGATTATAGGGTTGGGATTTTAGGCTAGCCCAAACCCCAGAGAGGAGAGAAGGCTTGGAGGTTGAGTTCAGTGATGTGGTCATTGATTTAATCAACCATGCTTATGTAATGAAACCCCAATAAAAACATTGAACATTGAGGAACAGTGGCATTTCCTGATTGACCAACACACTGATTTGCTGAGAGGATATGTCCTGATTCCACAAGGAGAAGTCGCAGAAGTTTTGAGATCTGGACCCTCTCAGATTTTGCCCCCATGTATTTCTTCATTTGGCTGTTTCTGAATTGTATTCTTTATAATAATGCTGTCATGGTAAGTAGAATACCTAACTGAATTCTGTGAACCATTCTAGTGCATTATTAAACTTGAGGGTTTAATGGGAACCCCTGAATTTGTGGCCAATTGATCAAAAGTGTGAGTGGCTTGGGGATACCCTGAACTGGCTCTGGCATCTGCAGTAGGGAAGTCTTGTGGAGGATAGAACCCCTAACTCATGAGGTCTATGATAATGCCAGATGGTTATACCAGAATTAAACGGCAGTACACCAGTTGGGGTTAAAACAGAATAGGAGTTCCTGGAGCTGCCAAGTGAACAGTAGAAATAGATGAATGTCATGGTGTACACTCTGTACTTTTTCATCCTCTCCCTTCTGCTTCTGCTGCTAGGAATTTTCCAGAGGTAACTCTCTTCTGGGAATGATAAGCTATGTTATTTGTCCAGTTTTAAGAGAGAACATGACATTTTCCTCTTTGCTGCTCAGTTTCAAGGCTAAGAGTGTTCCTTTTTAATATGGTAGGTGTCTCTGGATGTTTAAGATGAATGGAAGAAAGGGCAATACAGAAAGCCTTGGACTGATCCTGTTTTCTAGATGGTCACTTAATGCAACACCAATAGAAAAGCCTTCAAGCAGACTTGTTGTTACCATTGATTAAGGCCTAGTCCTATGAGGCTCCAGAAAGAGAAAAATAATTCTTTCTAACTCCAGTCTGAGGTCTTCTTCTCTAGTCTTTATTTTTTATCCTCAAGTAGACCTTTTTTTCAAAATGAATGGCTGTGGACACTTACTCCACTGATACAAAAAGATAAGGTGGCATAACTTCCAAAATATTTTTAAAAATCAGAATTAGTATTTAGGTTCATTGATCTAGATTCCTATATGCAGAGCATCCATAGCCCAGCTAGTGCTCAACTAGGCTATTTTTATCCCAGATCTTTTTTTCTCATATCTTTCTTTCAGTTTGGGGTAAAGTTAAGACCTTCAGTCTTGAGTTAAAATAAAACAAAACAAGCAATACTATATAGTCTGAGTGTAATCTAATTTATACAGATTAAAGGCCCATTTTTCTTAAAGTTACAAGCCTTATGGAAGCTCAGCTAAACCTACACCCAATTTTCATTATCAAATAGAACAATTAGCTGAAGAGAACAATTGGTTGAATATCTGAATGTAATTCAAACGGTCACTTCAGTGTTTTTCTCAAGAACAATGTGACCATGTTCTCTGTATTGTTCTGTCACTGAAAAGCCCATTCATATATTTTTCTAAGACCTAAATAATTCCTTCTCAAAGTTGAACTAAAATTCATACCTTTTAAGAAGTTGAACTGTTTTAAATATTTTAAATAATTTTATCTGTCTTATACATATGTAAGATATATATATATATGTGTGTATTTATGTATATATATATATACTAAATATGCATATATATGAGAAAGACATATATTATTATTTCTATAACATTCAATATACTGTGGTCTAAAAAACATAAGAGGCATCCATTTAATTATTGACTATGTCATCAAAAAAATTGTTGTCATATTTTATAAACATGATATATTTTAACCAATTCAGCTGGGTCATATCTAACTTTAAGGACCACTTGCCCTTAGATATTTTGCAGTCTATGCAGAAAATTTATTCTTATTCTCTGGGCTGAAAAATAATATCACCATCTGGATTTAAGGCTATTAGTGTAGAAATGAAAGTTTATTTTAAAATTGATCTTGCTTCACAATTATGAAGGGGATAAAACTCAAAATATGTTCAATTACTCTTTATTTGTAGGTAATGATGGACAACATCTTTACCTTTTAAACTCTGATATATTTTCATTAGTTGTTTATTTAACCAAGTGCAGAAACATTTCAATAACTTATATCTAAAATTTTACTGTTCATTTGTTTGCAACTACAGACCCTGGAGGTTCTGCATACCTGGCCCTGATCTTTTTCCACTCCATTTCTGATAAATAACTCTTGCTTATCTTTGCTTCTATCTCATTTGAAACAAGGCCAATATTTTTTTATCTGCTTTCAGATGTTTATGTATATTTGATATGCATCTGCCTGTCCCTATCATTAAAGCAATCATATCTTTCCAGCATATTCTTTGCTTAATAATAATCTCAGCATATAACATTAGTACACACATTCTGATTTGCAGATACTACTAATAAAAAAATAGCTGGATAGTTATTTAGTTCTTATTTGGTTACAGACCATGACATTTTCTGTGCTGTAAGTCACATGTATCTTTAGGGGTTATAATTAAAAAAAAAAAAAGATTTTATTTCTCAATAAGAAAATTAGCAACAATGTCCTTTCTTATCTGAGAAGGAGTTAGCAATATAGTCTTTAGGATATAATGAAAAATATGTAGCCTCCTTTAGACCTTCCAAGTTCTGTTATTATCACAGACATAGGGTGAGCCTAGATTTTTAAGTTTGGTGACATGGCTGACAGTAAAGGAATATTTTTTTGAATCAGCAATGATTTAAACAATGTTGTTTCTGCACAGCACTGTGGGCCTTGAAGGGTGGGCTATCAGCTCCTTCCTAGGAAACCTAAGTGGTCCTCCCTCTTGAGTCTACTTCATGTTTACTGCACTGAAAGCAGAAGAAAGTTGGTCTCTGCTACTCTGAGCCAAGAAGGAAGGCCAAATTTATGACTCTGACCTTTGACAAAAGCATTCCAGTGTCTACATTGTCTGTTTTTTCCTCCCTCACAGCAGTTTCCCAACACAGGTTGCCCACCAGGCTAACTGTCCAACCCTTACTGAATTTAAAAACAGAGCCAAATGAGGTGTATCGTTTGTTGTTGCTGTTTTGTAAACATGCTATTATGTTACTTACTGTCTTCTGCACTTCCTAGCAGAAACCAGAAAAGAAAAAAAAATTACAAAAGAACATAAACTGTTTTTATTATAGTTCTAATTTAAACAAAATCACAAAATTTTAAAAATCTCTCAAAAAATATATCTCTCCTTTAAGAAATTCAATTATGTATAGAAAAGATTCTGTTCTCATGTTCTTAATAATAAAAATATTTAGCTTTTCTAAATTCTATTAATTTTATATCTATATTTATGAAGATATATATTCTTTAAAGGTGTATATATATATATATATATACACATATAGTTTATATTTTTATGAAACTTTCTCTAATTATATCTTGTAAATCTACATATTCATTTACATCCTTAATTTTGAATAGATAGATGAATATGTTACAAACTAAATAATAATTTATTTTTTATTTGTAACCTATGGATAACCTTAGCTATTTTTCTCAGTTATTGAAATTGTGCTTTCTCCTTAAAAGAAACCTGCCAATAACTTCACAGATATATGTGGTGGTTGTGTTTCCAAATCATGATTTGCCATGAGACAGAAAAGATGAGCAGTCCTTCCCTTTTTCTCTTCACCAAAATGATGAAAAGAACTGCTTTGAGTTTTGCTTTGTGTTTGTATGTGAATTTTTGCAACTTCTCTAATCATTTTTCATAAGGGCTTTCACAACTTCAGTGAGTTTTTTTTGGGAAAATAACAATCCTGAAAACTGTGTACATTATTAGTTTCCTTTTGAAAACCCTTGCTGCAAATGTTTCAGTCCAGCTAGTGGACCACGGGATGTATGAGGACAGAAGGCAGCTTCTTATCAGAGAAATGAGTAGGAGAGCATTTCCTTGTAGTGACTGTAACAGCAGTGGTGATTATGGGCAAAAGGACCATAATGATAACATCTACAAAATGGTATGCTGTTCTCTGAAATGTAATATGAATATTCCCAAGAATGAGTGATAACCAGCTGCAAATGCTGAAAACAAAACATACTGATTCATGAAACTGTGGAGCTGTTGCCCCCTTCCCATGCTTAAAAAAAAAAAAAAAAGTCAGAGGAGAAAGGCTGTTCAAATTACATTTCTTTTCTTTTTCTTCTAATAATTCTATTAAAAAAAAGAAAAAGAAAAGAAAGAAAGATGGCTGCTGCTAAAGCCCAGGTTTTAGAAGATGAAAGAAGAGGGGTTGATAAATTAACAAATAGAATTCTAAGAAGTAAAGCTCAAATAGAAAAATAATTGAATACATAGAAAAAAATTGGAGTCTAGCTAATTGAAGGCTATAAAAGTGAATAAAGGGGTTCAGACATATAGCTGTATGTCTGAGAGTGAAAGGTTATGAGAGAGCAACAGTAGTTTGAAACAAAAAGGAAGATGTGTAGGAAGGACATGAACGATATGTGTCTATCTATGGAAGGAACAAGGAAGATACACGAGAATTTCTTGCAGTTGACTGACTCCAAATAAGCCACTCACACATGAGGCATCGTGCTCAGGTCTGCTTCCTACGTTTAGGTCAGCCATGACCAGCAGAGAACCATCAATCACTCTCACTCAGAAAATGGAGTGAGAGTGATTGATTGTTCAAGACTGAATTAGCCCTGCCTGATTCATGGAAACCTTAATGAAATCTGGGAGCCCTGAACTGGAAATGGGTTTTGGCCTGGAAATGGACCCCAAACCTTGGGGCTAAGTCCAGGTGTGCCCTAGTCAATCCAAATTCGCAGCCTCAGGGAGATGTATTTGGATACTGAGTTCCACATATTGCCTGTGTTAATTCTTTCTGAAAAACATGCTAAAATAATATGACATTTTTTTTTTTGCTCTTTCAGGAATAGATTCGATTAGTATTTTCATTGAGAAAATGTTTACTTCTCTCATCTCAATCTTAAAAATATTTATTTTTAAACAACTGGTTCATGCATAGAGATATGCTATAGAGAAAAATACTTTTTTCAATAAATACACATTCAGCAAAAATGAAGTGTCCAACGTAAGAACATTAACATGGCACAAGATAACAGTCACCTAAAAAGACTTTTTTTCCTTTCTAATAATTGTCTGCCTTTCTTTATTATTATTTTTAAGTCAGTGGCAAACTAAATCACGTGAACACAGTTTTGTTCCTAGTGACACCACTGGGGCTGATCAGAGTTCAGTGTCATCCCAACGACAGGGGGAGGGAGAAGGATAACAACAGCTCAGATATGTAGTTAACATTTCTTCTCAGTTCTTCCTCAAATGGCACAGTGAAGAATCACAGGTCATTGAGATTTAATAGTTTATTAAAAATATGTTTTAGAAAGACAAAGAATGCCCCAAGGAAGTATATGGTTCCAGAGCCGTAACCAACACAAAGAGATCAAACTGGCTACCAAAGGGTTAAAAGGCCACAAAAAACACCAAAATGAGAGAGAACCAGGAGGGCAGAAAGGACAAAAAGAGGAGCCCAGAAGGGCAAAATGGAGGAGCTAGAAGCAGAACTATCTGCTTTATATTTGGGCCATGATGGGTGGTTCCAAAGGCATTCTTAGGTTATTAACAAGTGAGGCCATTTTAATTGACACCTGATTGAAATGCAGCAATAAATATGCCTAGTGCGCATGTGCTCACCCAGAATTCTAATACTATTGAGGTGTTCTTTGGGCTGTCTTTAGGCTGGGCCCCTATTCCTTTGTTGCCCCAATCACTCATGTCTGATGAACCACCTAACACTAGGACTTTTTCTTGTTTGGGAAGAGAAAATGACCATCATTTCTTAAAGAGGACAATGATAATAATCTATGGCCTGAACATTACAATCACTCCTCTCCCCTTGAACCTCTCACTCTGGAGGTATCAGATAAGCTTGAGTTTAAAACTGAACTCTCGTAAAATCTAGTAAGGACATTTATTTTCAGTACAGGGATTCCTCATTCTCCAAATTCCTCCTTTCTCCAAGTCTGACAGAATCTAAGGTTAAACCTCTGGATAAATTGTAAGGGAATGTTTTAGAGCAGCCTCTTAGTTGCTTAGTTGCTTAGTTGCTTGTGGGTTGTACTATTTTTACTAGCAGTGCAGGTTCATTCTTTTTAATTTTTTTTTATTTAAGTATAATATTTCATTCATGTTAGTACATATTTTTAAACAGATAAACTATTTAAAAAACAGATTTTGAATAGTTTGTTTAATTTAGATTACAATCTCTGGAGATGGTAAGCCAAAATCAAACTCCAGACCATTTGAGGATGACCCAAATTTAATGGCCTAAAAAGGCCATCTGAGATTGCTCCCTGAAGAGTCAAGTCTGGAATTGGAGTGGTATAAAATTTTTCCCTATCAAACACACATAATATGACATAGTCAAAACACATTTAAAAAGTCTCCTTTACTTCTAAATATATTCAGTTCTCTTTTTAATATTTCATAGGAAACTTCACAGGAAGTCGCAGGGAGCATGACTGAAGGTTCTCTGACAGTCAAATTGCTCCTATCACTGCCTAGCTTTCCTACCTGAACTTCTTCCTTAACTTTAAACTGCTTTAAATATATTACAATATGGAGTTCTGGATGAAGAAAGAACACACAATTTATCCATTATCTTTGTCATTAAAATTAATACTAATTAGTCAACAGAGCTGAGAACAAGGTACTGCAGTAAAGATACAGGTGTCAAATTCACGTTTATGGTAGAGGAAGTAAGACAATTCTATAACATGTGCTTCTATCAGAGAGCATAGCTAGTAGGAGTGCCTCTGCCCCAGAAGATAGCTACTTAATTGTGAAATGAAAGTAGCAGCAGAATAATTTTTCTAGAATCTCAAATTGTCTGATTTTTAGAAATTTACACATTACATATAAATATGGAACCAAGATTTTTGTTGTCGTTTTGGTTTTTGGCTTTCTTTGTTTTTTGACTGGGATTCCATTACCCCATATTTTCATTTCTCTAATTATTTGAAGTTCATTCTGTTTCTCCAATTGTCACCTGGTCAATTATCTCCATTTTGTTTCTCATTAGATCTTTAATCGCATGCCTGAGATTACTGATGTATGTCCAATTTTGCCACAATAAATTTACAATATTTTTGCCAAAAATTCTATCCTAAAGGTGATGTTTGCCACACATCTTTAAGCTATACTTTCCTGTTTCACTGGGTTGTCAGATAAACACACTAGATTGTGGTTGGTGATAATTTTATGAATACTAGAAATAAGGCTGAGAAGGCTGTAGCAGTGTAACGTTAAACAGAAGACCCTAGGGATGGAAAAAGATAATTTTAGAGACATCCTATCACACATCTTATTTCTAATTTCAAATATTTTATACACCACGTAAGTGTATTGAAATGAAGGACTGTGGACTAAGAACAGAGATATAACTAGGAAAACAGCGCCCTTAAACCAGTTTAATCTTAAAGATAAGGAAGACCACCCAAACTGTTTAAGGCATCCAGGGAAATACCAAGAGCATTTGTGATAAAAGTCTCTTTCTCTTCCAAGGCAAAAGCAAAATAAGATCATAAAACACTACTTTTTTTTTTTTTTCAGTATCGTGGGAACACAAATCCATATTTAAGAGTGACTTTAGCTTGGCAATGGGTATATCTGGAGATAGTTAGTCATCAAGGACTAGTTAGTTTAAAAATGGCATTGGAAGCTATCAATCCTAAGGAATATGACTTGCACATTTAGTAGGGAAAATGTTCTCTTTAAACTAAATTTATAAGAATAGAGTGGAAAACAGTTGTTTCAATTATTAATACAGGTCTGAGAAGGAGAGGCCTGAAATGAACAACTTCAACCATCTTTTATTATATCAAATGTCAAAGCTGATTTCCCAAGATAGATGCTGAATGTATTTTATTGGATGCTAGTGGTAGATGTTTCCCACCCATTAAAAAAGAGATACAGGGCGGCAGTGTGGAGGATAATGGAGAGGAGTGGAGAGGCAAGAGACAGGGAGGGGAAGCAATAAGTCTTTTTTAACTGAGATTAGGCTTTCCATGTCCAAGTCATCACTTAAGAGCGTTTGATAACCATTTAAAAAATTCTTGATTTTTAAGAAGGCAGATGCAACAGGGATATGCTTCATGCACAAGACAGCATTGTTTCATGAAAATGACAAAAACTGTGACTGGTTTTGTGACTCTTTAACATTATGAAAGGAATAAATCCCTTGGTATATTAGAACCCTAGAAGTTCTCTCTCTCTCTCTTTTTTTTCCCTCTCTCTCTCTCTAATTAAACCAGGGTTTTGGGTCTTTATTGGTAACTGGGCAGCAGTATTTCTTTGTGGTTATAGTAACATAGACATTATGACATTCTTAAAAGTTTATATTTTCAGTTGATTCTATAAATACAGTCATGAGTTGGAGTATATACAATATCTATAAACACATATGTGATAATATTTATTATCAGCCCACATCTAATTTTCCCATTCTTTTGACTTTAGTTTGATGACAATGATGAATATAAATTTCAAAATGTTAGTTTTATAATTTTTTTTTTTTAGTCTAAAATACATCTCTTAAGTTCTTTCCTTCTTGGGCAATATGTTTCTCATTTGCTGTGGCACTAAGTGTATAGGTATGGCTGACCGCTAACCTGACATGTGCCTGTCACCAGGGACCACTGGTTCTTTCATCTTCTTAATGGACATTTTTCTACAGATGTCTGTGGCCTACCTGACTATAATCCTTTAAATTTTAATTTACTTTACATTTAGCCTGGTCATAAATACCATTTACGTACCAATACTCTTGCTTTATGCAATCCCTAAGGTGGTGTTTTTATTTTAATGAGGCCATTTGCAACTTAAGAGCAAAAAAATTCCATCTTTGATTGAATATATTTGTCAGTTTTATTCCCGAATGGCATTTTCATGGGAAAACTTGGATAAAACTAAAGGATGGCTGCTTACCAAGTGGGATAAAAGTTTCAGTATGTTTCTGCTTTCAAAATTTACTGAATAAATGGTCTTTGAAATTCATTTTGAAAACATCAAAGTAAACCATGGCTATAATCAAAAGTAAAATCCAGAATTAAGTTATGTTACAAATGAAATTTCCACTAGCATTTTTTTTTCTATTTGAAAGAAAAAAATAAATGAGGTTCCACTTAATAAACTATTCAAATATGGGCTAGAATAACAAGTGGAAATAAATGTAGAAAAATATGTGTAAATAGAGACTTAATTATTAATTTTGCAATTGTGTTCTTCATTTTTATGCCATTGTTAGTCTTTTTACTAGTAACATCATATGTTTTCTCCCTTCCTCCAAATGCCATTGAGTTTTTATTTAAAATTTTGTATGAAATGAATCTATTAAAATATATCTCTAAGAACTATATGCACAGTTCTCTGATTATGGGGCCAGATTCTAGTTCACACACATTCCTTAATGCTTTTATAAAGGTCCTCTACATTTATAGAATCTAATTTATATGGATATCTGATTAGAAATATTGAACTAGATTTTTGCTCTACATGAGTAAACAGTGATTTCATACAGTTTTATTTAAAGGGAGGAGACACAGACAAGAGTTTGAGAAACAACAATATTGAAATATTTTCTTGGAAAGAAATGAGAACTTGACTATTTAAAGTAATATAATAAATGCATGAGTTAACATAAGTATCAATTTAATTATTAGCTTTAGTTTTCCAACTTTGATTTACAATATTTCTTAAATAAGGATGGTAGTAGTTATTTCCTTGAATAAGACAAATGATAGTTTACCATTCAACACAACAGAATAATACTCGGTATAAGAGTTTTTGCTTTCTTTTTTCATTTAGTATTTTTATTCAATTTTAAGATGTTATTATAACTATTTGACAACTATGAAAACTAAGGCTCAAAGAGGTTAAATAATTTTCAAATGTCACACTGTAAATTATGAAGCTGCAATTGAAACTCACATTACTCAGAATCTAGTATTTTTAAAAACTGAATTTTCTCTATCTCTGCACTGTTTGCCAAGTAGTTTTTGTTTGTTTGCTTATTTAAGATATTTAAGGTAAACTAGTATCTTTATGATAGGCCAAGACCGTGTGTTAAAGATGATATTCTGACATATTCTTACTAGTCTTTATATCAAGGGCACTTTATCTTTCAGAGAAAACCTGGACCATATAAAGCTAAGACACTGAACTGCCCAGTTCAGCAAATGCCTATGTAATTTATTTCCATATTTGCACGTTTTTGTCCTTGAAAATCCTTGGAGTGAGTGAACCTCAACACAAATAATGTACATTATGAGTCTAAACTATCATTTATAAACTCTTCATTTATACCAAAATGTAGAGTTTATAAATGAAAATAACACCACTGCTATTTTCTAATGTATGGCAGCACAAATATTTAAATATTCTATGAGAAGATGCTTCAGTATATTTTTCTGTTTTATGAAGTAATTAAACCATTGAGGAAATTCTGCTTGCATTGAAAAGTAAGTCAGTCTATTTGCCATGATTTTTTGCCCAGGATATAAATTGCAAACTGATACATGATATGTTTGTGAGAGAGGATAGAGAAGAAATTTCTGTAAAAATAAATGTATGCGTAAGCTATTCTTTAGGTTTTAGAAACCTGTTTTGGAAACCTGTTTCCTGTTCATTATAATCTCCCTTTCCTTCCTTCCTTCCTTCCTTCCTTCCTTCCTTCCTTCCTTCCTTCCTTCCTTCCTTCCTTCCTTCCTTCCTCCTTCCCTCCCTCACTCCTTCCTTTCCTCCCTTCCTTCCTTCCTTCCTTTCTTCTTTCCTTCTTTCCTTCTTTCCTTTTTTTCTTCTTTCATTTTTCTTTCTACATTCTTGGTGCTAGCAATTAGCAACAATCTACCCACCTCTTTAAAAAAAGCAAAGCAAACAAACAAAAGAAATATCAAGGTCTAATTGCAGAGGTTGAATTTTCGATGAGTGAAAATATAGCATTCTAGTCTTTTTGCGGGCTCTTATATCATAATTTTCATAAAGCCGAAGTTAATACATTGCAGGCTATATATTCTTGAATATCTTTTAAAATGAGTATTATTTTTCAGAAATTATTTTTCAGGCAATAGATTAGAAGTGTATTTACTTTTCTTCATAATTCATAATAAGCACATCAAATATATTTTTTAACATTTGTATTTGCCAGGTAGTCTGTTAAATGTTTTTTTTGTTATTTTCTTTATTTTTTACAATTTTCATAATTAATACTATAATTTCTATTTTCATTTGAGAATACTAAATGATAATCTATGATTGCATATTTATTAAATTTCAGGGCCAATATTATATTTTATGTATTTGTGTCTTAATTCAAAAGTCTCACAGGGATGCTTAATTATGACTCTATACAAATTTTGATAAATAAAGGAAATTTATAGTTCTACCCTCCCATTGTCATAGTTACCTATTGGCATCTGTGGGGCACTGAGAGGAAACAAGCGTATTTGCACAGATGTCTTAAACTTAATATTTCCAACACTTTATGTATTTAAAACTGGGCAACTGATACATGTTTGCCTTCTCAAAACATAAAAATCATATACTTCTCATAGTCTTCTCCATTCCAGTTGCTAAAGCCAAAAGCTTCTCTTTTTCTCTAACATTGCATAACCAACTCATCAGGAATACCCTCCAAATCCACCTAAAACTCAACTATTTTTCATCAACTAGACCACACCCTCTCTGATCCAAAACACCATCTTCTTTCACACATATTACTGCAATTACTGTCTAATAATTCTTGTTGCTTTCATCTCCTGTCAGTTTGTTTATGCAGGAGCCAGAGCTCATTTTAAAACATAAGATATATCATGCCATTTCTCTTTTCAAAATTTTTTTATGACTTCCTACTTCACCCAGAATAAAGTCTAATGTCCTTACTCTGCCCTATAAGACCCTACTTATCTGAAAATATCTTCTGTTGCATGCCTACTCACTCCAGTCCACACTACTCTGCAAACACTGGCCTATTTATTGACCTCTGAACATAGTGGTCTCCTGTCTCAGTGCCTTTGCACTCCCTCTTTCTTTTTTCTGAACAGCTTTTTCCTCAGATATACACATGACTCGCCTCATTATTTCATAACATTAGATCAAAAGACAACCACTGACATTTATTTGCATGTTGGTTAAAGTTGCTTTTGTGCTACAATGGCAGAGTTGAGTAACTGTGACAGAGACCATCTGGCCCACAAAATCTAAAATATTTATTATTTGTCCTTTTATATGAAAATTTTGTCCACCCATTTTATTTTCCTCCTCAGTATTTATCACGATGTAGTATGCAATACATTTCATTATCTCATTCTTTTCTGTCCCTCTCTACTTGATTTAGACTCCATTAGGGCACCAGTTTTTAACATTTTGTTTATTACTGTATTCTCAGCATCTAGAGAATAAATAGATCATAAGACATTAAATAAGTATTGGTGGATGAATGAGGAAATTTGCTGGATAGCTTATTCTGTGTCTGTATGCCTGTTTCTTGAAGATATTAATGTTATTTATAACTAGCTCTTTGACATATCTTATTCTCCAAAAAAAAAACTTCATTTTGTTAATAACAGTAATATTTATGATGTTGATGCAGTAATTTTTGGCCATCAATTTTTAATTAAGTCTAGATAAAAATAATTATTTTACTCTCTAAGAATTTGAATTTTTAAAGTTATAGTCATAAATGAATTTTGGCAAGAAAATGTGCTGTGTGTGACACTTTAGAGCAGAGCACGGATAGGAAGTATAAAAGTTCTTGCTCTATTCACTATTAAAACTAAATATTGTGAAAGATATCATGAGGTCTTTAAAAATTTCTGGAAGAAATATACAGTGGAAGTATTATAGTTTTCCGAAAGAAGTTCAGAACCTGAAATCAAAAGGAGTGGATTAGATTCCTGGCTTTATTGTGCACAAATTGTATGATCCTAAGATTAAAATTATTAAGATATCTATATTAATGGTTATATTGAGCATTAAATAAGATGAATATGATTTAACCTATCCTACCATAAATATTTAATAAATGTAATTTAATCGGGAAAATCTGAGCTAATTTTATTATCCAACAAACATTAGAACTTTATGGGCTACTCTGGAAAAATATTCTGATGTACAAAAAGTAGATTTGGTGTCTTTCTAATCATTAGTTCAGTTTTTTTTTTTTTTCCTACACATATCTAGATGTGCTTTCATAGAAATTTGAGGTGAGCTGACCTGGATGGATCCAGTTTCTTCATTTATGAGCTAGGTTGTATTAAGCAAGTTGTTTAACATTTTTGAGACTCAATTTCTCCTTACATAAAAGGAGGATGATAACAATATCTACTTAACAGTGTTCTTATGAGAATTTAGGAATTGTATGTAAAATACTTAGCAAAGACTCTAGCATAGTTTAAATTCTAAAATTTGTTTGTCATGGTCCTTCTCCTTCTCCCCTTAACTCTTACCTCCAAGGTCAATCATATAGGATGTGGTTATGTCACATGATTTTTAAATTCTCCAGCAACTTTATTAAATAAAACAAACCTACTAAGAAATCTAGTATAATACTTTATCACCCTATGACCAGGACACTTTTTATTTTGGAATTTTGAAATTACACGCACACACATGAAAACACAAAGAAACTACTCTTTGAGAATAAATTTCTGGTCCCTAAGAAAAATTAATCATGGAAAGAAATTATTTTCTTAATCTTTCAAATAATATTGTGTAGATGCTATATAATTCACCTACTTCAAACATAGATATTTCTTTGAAATACGTCCTCAGTAACATCCTGTTTTGCCTCTAACATCAATTCAATTTATAGGTTTTTTCTTTTTTTTTTTGAAGATGGGGAGAATTTCTAGGTTAATTTTATTTTACCCTTTAAGTTAAAAAGACAGTTGTGTTACTGTAAAATGTAATATGCAGCTCAATGAGAAAATAGAGTCTTTCTCCATAACTCTATGGGTTCTGACATCCAGCCTAAGTCTGCCTCTTTAAAATTGAAATTCAGCATCTGCTTTCTTCTTCTTCTTTTTTTTTTTTTTTTTTTTTTTTTTTTTTTTTTTTTTTTTTTTTTTTTTTTTTTTTTTTTTTTTTTTTTTTTTTTTTTTTTTTTTTTTTTTTTTTTTACTGCCGCTGTGTAAGAACTGGATTGAGTAAAGTCCTTCCCACAGTGTGTCTGAGAGCTCCTTCCTGGTAGTGTAGTTGTACCTAGCCACTTAAGAAAGCATTTCTCTTTTTATTGGTGTCTCCGGTGCTCATTATTTTACCTTTATTTGCATTCTTCTGCATTTCATCTGTGTCTTTGATCATACTCTACTTTGACCTCTTTCTAGCTTGAAAAGATTTTATTCATAGGCTTTTTCCACCTTTCCTAACCTTTCTCAGAGTCAGTTATTTTTCCAAAGGGTCAACAGCTATGGAATTCAGTATGCTAACTTCAAATAGTGACCTCTTTAAATAAACATTTCTAAAAGGAGTTGTTCAAAGGAGATTGTATGATCTAAATAAAACTGAGTTTAGTCAACCTTGTGAAGCTGTTGGAGTTTATCTTTCTCTTCCTCCTCTTCTATCAAAACATAGGGCTCTGCTTTAGCTGGTTGACATCAATGCCTAAATGTTGAGTTAATATCATTATAATTTTTATTCCCAATTCTCTCATTTCCAGAATTTTTATTTACTATTTCAAGGATATGAACATATTTTTAAAATATAACTTAACATTTTTGAAATTGGGATAAATCTTACAATTGATGACCTGTCATGATTAAATAGGCAGTATTTTTCTTTCTTATTTGTACAAAATATAATTCTATGTCTTATAATTGATGACCTCCCTGATGAATTCAGAAATAAGAGATTTCTAGAAAGCATAAAACATTAAATTGTGGGTGTTAACCTCTGGTAGTGTAATTTCAGGCACAAAAGAATTTAAGTGTGAGTCTTAATTTTGTTCATGGAGTAATATCCTTACTTTCTCCAAACTCTACCTGTCATGTAGGTGACCCCTGACTCCCGCTATAAACCAACTGGCCTAAAGTTCAAAAGAAGTGTCTGAAAATTTAGCTGAAGCAAGCAGCTTGCATTTCAGGGATGGGAAGGCTAACAGTACTTCCATAGAGTAAGTTTCTGTTATTCAGGAAAATTCCAAGATGGAATTTTGTCCTCTATTTATTTCCCAGCTATTAGTTAATGATTTATATATCTAGGAGGAATATTATCACTTGTGCAATGTTACCCTATTTGGTCAAAATCACACTGCCACATTTTGTGTATGAATGGATTTGCCCTTGTCATTTATCTTTAGAAATCCTTCTTGGGCTCTAGGGATTATGTGCTTGCAATAGGAGAAATTTGACACTAGATGGTGATCTTACAAATTAGCAACAGAACAGAAGCTTACTTCTCAGGTGAATTGCCATAAAATGCTCACTATTTTTATTTTTTTTCTAAAACTTTAAACGTTTTAAACAATGTAACTAACTTACATAACTAAAGCTTAGAGATTTAAGATAATACATCAAAATTAGAGAATAGAATGTAGGTTGGCCTGTAAGTAGTTGTCTTAAATTCTAGTTAAGACAAACAGAAGGGTATTTTCTAGGCAATCACAAAATATATCTTGAATCATATCTCAGAAATAAGGCCAACATTTCATGAATTTTTAAATATGTTCAGCTGTTTTTGGTGAGGTTGATCCAAGTACTGCTTTTTGGTATAGTTAGACTTGATCATCTTTATGGTTCCTTTGAATTGTAAGGGTAAATATTTTCCAATCACTTGGATTTAAATACTGTTACTAAGTATATCCTATGATATTCTAAGTTTTGATGCAATGCGCTAAGAACTTCTTGGTTGAATCAAAACATTCTAGTGTACCTGATTACTTTTCACTAAATTTTGAAAACAAAGTTTGGCTTTTCATACAAGTTTTAGGGGCAGCCTATCTTTCCATTAACAAACCAAGAACCTTAGCTCTGTCTGTGAACACAAAGTTATGGCTATTCACACCAAAGGAGAGTGATGCCACAATAAGATTTAAACACCTTTTGATTTTTTTTTCTTATATATATATTTTTTAAACTAGGAAGCAAAGACTCCAAGTTGTTTTTAAAAGTTTCTTAAGTTTCTTTTCTTTTTCTTTCTTTTTTCTTTTCTTTTTTTTTAGGATGTAAGTATTTGTAGTATATATATATATATATATATATACACACACACACACACACACACACACACACACACACACACACACACACAAAGAGCACAGTATTTTCTCCAATGTAGTCTGGATCTAGGTTGATTGGGCAGCATATTTAGGAATGCTTACCTGATCCACAACTGTTTGCAGGAGAAAGAGCCTAAAAAAAAATTATACTCATTTTTCTTTTTTTTTTTTTTTTTTTTGCCTTATCATGACTTAATATTTTTCCAGGGTCTCAAGGATTGTATTTTCTTAGATACATCAGCTCTGTAATGCTGGCTAATATAAAACAGTGTCTAAAGCCATAGGAAGATTTAAGTTATACATGAAAGGAAATAAGTGGTCTCCAAAAATCACCATAACCACCTCCTATGCCATATATTAACTCATTTCCATTTTCTGTGTTTTTACTGCTTCTTCTCACCCATTTGATTACTTTAATCTCTTACCTTCTCAACCTACCATGATTTTTACACTCATAGTTTGTCTCTTTCTTTTAGAGTCCATTTGATTTGGCCATGTAGAAAATCAAAATTATTACTGCAAGATAGAAAATTCAGGTAGACCCTAACCAGCCACTACATTTAAAAAATTGAAACTCATACCATTTGATTGTTTTCTATGATAACGTCTGAAACAATTCCTACATATTTTCATTTTTTCAGAAGAGATTCTGCCTAGTAATCGGTCAATAACATAATCATGAGCTGTATTTTCATTTAAACTAAAATACTTTTATAGAAATTATAGTCTAAGTGATATATACAGCATCATGAAGAGAAAATTTTAAAATTGAGTGTCACTTTATAGGACTTACTAATTAATTCAACATTTACAATGGAGTCTTCATTTTCACTTGTATAAGGTCATTAATTTTACAAGTAAAGAGAATTACTGATTCATAAAAAAAATCATGTTTTAAGCAGTTGGTAATTTTTAAAACATATATTTTGAACTGTAGTGTTGTTGATATCTGGTTTCTACTCCAATGTGAAAAACTAGAAGTACTTCTACACTTACAGAAATAAAAGGGCTGGGCAAATTGCAAATTCAGTTTTTCTTGAGCCCATCAAAAAGCTAAGATCACAAGACAAACAATTGACAGGAAAACTGGGGAGAGACAGATGCCTATTGACCAAGACAGGATGCAAATATGTGCTTATGTAAGGCAGATGTCACTGGGCCCCACTAAGAATTTTGCTAGAATAACTTTTAAATTGAAGGCAGATTACAAACTAGTGGGAGAAGGTGAAGATTTGGGGGGCCACAGATATGGGAAAGGATAATTCACACTCTAAAGCTTTTTCTCCATGAAACCCAGCAGGCACTGAAAGGGAAGAAATGTTGGGGAACAGCTTTCCTCACTTACGACTAGGAAGGAAAACAGACACTGAGGCACAAAACAATTCCTTATGCCCCACCCCACCCCCACTTTTTTCCCTTATCTAGTTTATGAAAGAAAGCCTTACTCTATACAGAGAGGCAACAAAACCCACTGATAAAATCCCACTGCATCTGACAGAAGAACAAGAAAAACCTCTCTAGCCCTAGGCAAGGGGCAGGAAGATATTTTTAACAAGAACTGTAGCTGGAGGAAGAATAGGAACACTTTGAATGCAACATCTGGGAGACCCAGCAATCTTTCCCTCCTTTACTTTCTGCCACAGGGCTAAAAAGCATCAAGTCAAAATGATAATGAAGTATCTACCTCTGGATAAGCTGCAAGAGACAGGCAGTCTCTGTGCTACAGCATAAAAGAAAAGATTGGATGGTGAAGGTAGTATAAAAATTGAGGAAAACTCTTTGGGAAGCCAACTTTCACCTTGAGCGAAATGCAACACTAAAGAAATTTGAAAACTGTGGTCCTTTAAAGGCAAACTTAGCAACAACAATTTCAAAACTGCCTAACTCCTTTATACTAAAAAGCTAGCAGAAAAAAAGATATGCTTTTTTACAAACATAAAAACTACCTGAATCTCTACTTTCCTGCACAAGATGTTCCACATTTTACAAAAAAATAATGAAGGATATGAAAAGGCAACATACAGAGATACACATACTGCAATAGAACCACATCAGACTCAGATATGTCACAGTTATCAAAATCATCTAAAAAATAATTTTAAATTACTGTAATTAATATATTACATACTCATGAAAAAGGTAGACAGCAGTAAGATTAGATGGCTAGCTTCATCAGAGAGAAGGCCTCTTTAAGGAAGAATCAAATGGACATGCTAGAAAGAATAACATAGCAATACTATAAGTATAAAGTAATACTATAACTACCAAAGTTGCCTTTGAGTGGCTCAGTAGCAGCCTCAACATAGTGGAGAAATCAGTGAACTTGAGCACAGGTCAATGGAAAACCAGAAAAAGAAAAAAGAAGTGGGAAAAACAAATAACAAATAAAAAAAGTATCAATAGCTGAGAGACAATATCAAAAAATCTAACAACTGTATAACAAATCCTAGAAAGAGAATCAGGACAGAATGGGACAGAAGAAAAATCTAAAAAAAAATAATAATAATAATGGCCAAGAATTTTCTGTAATTATAACCAGAAAACTCAAAGAACAATAAACAGAATAAATAATATCTCATGGGAGGAAGGTGAGAGAGTGAATACACCTAGGCAGATTGTATTTTAAAAATGCTGAAAACAAAAGAAAATTCTTAACTAATGGTTACCAGCGGGTAAGGGAAGGGAAGAGGGGGAGATGGATGGGGTAAAGAAAGTTAAATATGTGATGACAAAAAGAAATCTAACTATGGGAAGTGAACACACAGCATAAATATGCTTTACTGTTAAAGTGTACAGCTGAAACTTATTAAATTTCGTTAACCAATGTCATCATAAAATACATAAATAAATAAAAGTAATTAAAAATAAATAAAATTTTAAAAATAAATAGAAATTACAAAAAGAAAATTCTTAAAACAATTGAATTACAATCAGAGAAACTAATGTAATATAGTTGATTTCTCATCGAAAACCATAAAGGAAAAAATCCTGTTCTTCCATAATTCTCTACCCATCAAAAATATCATTTAAAAATCAAGTATAAATAGGTTTTCTAAAACAAACAAAAAAATAGATAATTCATTGCAAGCAGATCTACACGAAGTTTATCAGGTGGAAAAAAAAATATCAAACTGAAATTTGAATTTTTACCAAGAAATGAATACTAGGAATGAAATAAAGTAAAATAATATTTGAAATGGCTCTAAAAGATAACCGACTGTCAAAAGGAAAACTAGCAGCCATGTATTGTATGTTCACAGCAGCTTTAAAATAAAATTTATGACAATAGCATAAAGTGTGAGAGACAGAAATTGAGAATATACAGTTATAAAGTCCTTATACTACTTGTCTTTTGTCTTGTTTTCTCTAGAATTATTCTGATAAGTTTTACCTCATAAACATAGAATAATTATTTAGAAATAGTTTTACCTGGAAACTGGTACATCTCCATACCTTGTGGTTTTCTCTATATAAAAAAAAAAATATCTGAATGTATTCATTTACTCATTTATCAAGTATTCATCAAACACCTTCTCTATGTTGAGGACTGTGTGTAGAACAATTGATGAATGCTGAATAGGTTCAGATCTAGCTCTCTTTCACTAGTACTTACTTGCTCATATGTACCTGGTAGGTCAAAAAAAAGTTCCCCCAAAACCTCTTCATATATATATATATATATAATTTTAAACAGCTACTTTCTGATGCAAAAAAGAAATTTATCTTCTTAGAACATTTTATTTTAATGCTTGTTGCACTACTGAGAATAAAATCTTTGAAAACTGTGTAATAAAAATATATATAATAGACAGTACTGGTGACCTACACAGCATTTGTTATCTCCTCATATCCATAATTTTTCAGGTTTACAGGTCTTCTTCCATACAACCCATATGACACAAGGAATGTTGAGTCCATTTCTAGCCCTACATGTTAATCCTCATCAGCCTAAACTAATCATCTGATCCCATTTCTAAACCCAACCCAGTGACTAATTCAGGAACTCAGACTTAATCCAATTAGTGTTTGGCATTCCAACAGAGGTTATTTTTATGCCATGGGTTGACCCTTGACATAATGCAGCCCAAACATACTGGAAGAGAAGAATTTTATTCCACAAATGGAAGAGTTGCTTTTTCTCTATTCTACCACACAAAGACAAGGAGACATTCTGTACTGCAGGATATTGGCAACATGTTTTGGCTACAAAAGAGGCCAGTTTGAGAACAAAGTGATTCATGAACAAGAATTGACCTAAGAGTATCATAAAGGGACTGAGTTGGAGTCATATTTTAAATTTTCCTCCAGGTTTTTCTATCCTGAGACTTCCAGTTATGAGAGATTCATTTAGTAATTTAATAAATATTTACTGAGCACTTACTGTGTGTCAGCTATTGGTATATTAAAGAGATAGCATGAACAAAAGAAGCAAAAGGGCCCACCTTTACAGAGCTTATGTGCATTGTAAGGTCAAAAAATAAATAAGAAAAGAAGTAAATATAGACTAGGTCAGATGTTGAGCAATGCTGTATTTGTTATTTTTGATTGATGCTCCTTATTATTTCTTGTAGCTCTAACTTTCCATCTGAGGTCATTTCCCTTTAGCCTTTTTCTCAGGAATTCTGCCCCAAAATTGCCAGCCACTTCACTTTAACAGCTTTGAATTCTGATCTTTTCCCCTCCCTTCAGGTCCCTCTCCCTCTGCTAAGGTAGTAAAATGCCTCCAAGCAGAAATTTGTGATGATCTTGGGGCTCACATATGTTTCTCTTTTCTTTAGGATCACATTCTGTCTGTTGTCCCATGTCTAAAAACAGCTGCCTTGTATATTTTTGTTAGAGAGAAAGTACAGTACCGATCTCATGACCGGAAATGGAAGAAAACCTGATATTTACGTGGCGGATAGGATTGGAAGGACAGACATTCCAGATATAAGAAATAATCTATATGTAGATATGGAAGAATGAAATATATTTTTGAGGAGAAAATTGAGTTGGTTAGAAAAGGAGAATGTTTTATTTCTAAGAATTATGAATGAGCAGTTTTGCCAAGAGGGAAAACGAGAGCTATGTCATGAAGTGACTTGGACCTAAATAAACATTCATTGCCAAAGAGTCCCTTGCCCAACTTTTGCCCTATTACTTTTGCAGTGTATATCGCTTACCGAAACCTTTTTCCTGCATATCCCCACTATCATATAAGGTTCATGAGAGTGAAACAATTACTTTTTCATTGTTACAGTTCCAATATTTATGTTACAGTAGGCACTCAAGAATATTCATTGAATTCATGTATGTGTATGTTCGTATACATATCAAATGTGTTAATAGGTATATGTGAGCTTATTTCATGTGTGAAATTATTTAAAATTACTGTTGTTTATCTAAACATAAAAATTATTACTTATGATTAAGTGAGTTATTCTGGGAAATACATTCATTCTTCCAGGAAAATATTATGTTACTAAAAAAATTTATTTATTTAATTAAAAGTTTCAGTTTAGCCTTTACATTAAAACTATCTCAGGTCAAAAGTTCAAAGAAATTATAATTCAGTGAAATAAATACAAGTATGAATGTCCAACATATGTTAAATCAATGAAATTCCCATTAAAAAAAAATAATACACCTCTCTTGATAGGTCAACAGCCTAGAGAGTGTCTTAAATAATTTAATAAAAAAACCTTTATTTTGTGATCTCAAATGGTTATGGTATTATGAAAGAGAGGCTTCCTTTGAGAAGTAATTTTCTTAATTTTGTCTGCCATTGAAACATTATTGTTATCTTTCTATTCAAAAGACTTGTTTTATCATATGTTTTCTAATGTAGTATGAATGTGTGAGAGATGTTTCAAAAAGAGACCTGGACTAAAACATAATAAATGACTAATGGGAAAACCAAAAATTTCAGTGGGAAAAAAAAATTAATTTACCCCCAAGTTTGCATCTAGATCTATTTACTAGACTCTTTAAACACCAAAATAAATAATGAAACTTTTGGGTTATCACATCTTGGCTTGAACTCGAATGTGCACTGCACACAGTTAATTCCATCTAGCTTCTCTAAAGTGATGCTTCACAGTTTCATTTTTAAGTAAAAGCATTTGACATATTGAAATTCAGTCACCTCTCAATCAGCTGCATGTGGATTATAGGCCTAGTATGGACTTATATTGATTAATTGCACTCATCTCTTGTTGGAATAAACATTCACTTTTATTTCAGCACAAGAAAAAGATTTGCTTAACTTTTATTCTGAAGAATTGAGGTCAAAAACATGTGGGGAAAATAATTTTATATAATAAAGTACATAGGTAACTTTTTTTCCTGACTCCTGAAAATATATTTTCACACTGCAGAGACAGAAGGCAGATGTCCAAGCTGAATGTAATAACCTGGCCACTTTAAGGAGATATTTTAAAGGACGTGAGGGATTATTTGTAAGCATATTACGAATTTTATAATTTAAAGATAAAAATTAAGCTACGCTTCTCCAGAAAAACTAGAGCTCAGTTAATATACATATATATATATGTATATATGCAGGTTTATATATAAATACCATCAGAACCTAGGGAAATTCTCTCTGTTCTGTTTACTCTCTTTCCCTCTAACTCTCTCTCTCTCTCTCTCTCTCTCTCTCTCTCTCTCTCTCTCTCTCTGCAGATTTGGTTTTCGTTGTTTTTCAGTGTGTATGTTAAAGCAGCAGTCCCCAACCTTTCTGGCACCAGGGAACAGTGCTCCTCTGAGAATCTAATGTTTGATAACTTGATGTGGAGCTGAGGTGGTGGTATTAGCGCTGGGGAGAGGCTACAATAACAAATGAAATTTCACTGGCTCGCAGGCCTCTCACTTCTTGCTGTGTGGCCTGGTTCCTAACAGGCCACAGACCTGTACCGGTCTGTGGCCCGGGGTTGAGAAGCCCTGTGTTAAAAAACATTACACTACCATCTCAAGTTTATACATCTCTGTTCAAGAGACCCACCCTGACTGAAACCGAGATCTTAGTTTTAGTTTATAAATTCTGGGAAAAGAAACTGGCTCAACTTGGGGCACTTTTCCATCTCATTTTAACTTCTAATAGAATTATTAATTTTGAAGTACTCTATATGTTATTTGTTTATTTGCCTTCTCTGTAAGGGCTCTACAGGACACAGTTTAAGTAACTAGTTTTTTTTTTTTTATAATTGTGATGCAGTTTACTATGTTACTTGTCATTTGCAAGATAACACAAAGAAGTATCAAGCACCATGGATAACTTAAAGTCTTCGAGAAACTGGTAACGAATTTATATCAGTAGAGCCTTTAAAACATAGAATTTTGAAGAAGAAAGGTTTGAGTCACCCTATCAAGGAAAAAAAAAAACCTCTACCACTCCAACTGTGGGCCGCAGACAAAGGTAACATGAGATTGGTACATGGAAGTATGTACTTGTAGATATAAACTCTAGCATTGAAGTGTTAGCAACTTAGTCTGTAAAGCATAACCAGGTAGGATTGTGATAGGAGAAGTAAGTTAATATCAACCTGTGAAGAATATAATAAATAAGGGGACTTATCTTTACTTTTGGAAAAAAAACGTTTTGAGAAAGTTTTTATTTAGACAAAAGCTAGTTGTAACAGAAGCAAACCACTTTTGCTATTTTGTGGTATGACGGCTAATTAAGTGTAAAAATGTGAAGTGGACACTTAGAAGCAAACATCTGTTTGTAAATAAATGTGTTACTTGAAGAAGCAAAAAACTCTTTCCATACTTTTGCTCTCATTTACTGTGGTGGAAACTAATGTTTCCTTTTGCTTTTCGGTTTGCCTTTTTTGCTAACAAAACCCTGGTGTTGAGAGTTGAGGGAACCATCTCATCACCATAATAAAACAGAGCTGAGGCAAAGCATATATACTGAGAATGATGGCTTCAAAAAAATGGAATGAGTTCTGTTCTTTGATGAAAGTTGTGAACCATTATATTAACTCTGGTATAGCTTATTTCTCTTACAGAATATAATAAAACCTCTCAGTATTTAGGCCAAGTGGTGATGAGTATTTTGATTCATGAAACCAAATAGATTCTAACTTATCCAAGTAAGAATTCCTGACTCAAAGTGGTTTTCACCTTAAGGACAGTTTTTTTTTTTTTTCTAATTATTATCATCTTATCAGTGAGACTTTCTCTGATGACCCAGTATAAATAGAAACCTTCCCTGGCACTCCCCATAGTAGTTTTATTTATAACATCCCCCAAAAATGGAAAACAAAATATATTTTGTTGCCCCTGCCAAAATAGTTAATACTTCTTAATTACAAAAGGAAAAAGAGTAACTTCACAGTGTAGAGATCTAGTGAACAGTCTGTTAACCAAGTGATCAAATCTTAGAACAAGGGAACATCACAGGCTTTTGGAGAAGGGTACAATATCATTACTCTGGTGATCCTGCCAGATAAGATCTGAATTCAATCATGCAAAACATTAAAAAAACACACAAATTGAATTACATAATAACTGCCCTATACTGCTCAAAATTATCAAGGTCAAAATAGAGACTGAGAAAAATAAGCTAAAGAGATGTGGCAACTGATTGCAACAAGTAATTCCAGAATTGATCTTGGACTGGGAAAGAAACAAATCCAGCATTTTATTAGCATGACTGACAAATTCTGAATATAGATTATGTATCAGAAAATAGTACTGCATCACCATTTCAGTGTTAAATTCCATGGTTTTGATAATTTCATTATTATTATGTAAGAGATGTCTCTGTTTTTAGGAAATGCACCCACAGATATTCATGTAACAAGCATGACATCTTTGATTTACTGTCAAATGATTCAGAATAACTTTTCTTGAAATTATATAGAAATGAAACAAACAAACAAACAAAAAACCCATGAAGAAAAGCCTCAGTTCAAGCACAACTTGTCCAGCTTTCCTGATGTCCCAGTCGGTTGTAGATGCTGTGTTTTCCATAGCACCCTGTATGTACCACTGCCCTAGAATCTCTCACGCTGTATAATAATCAGTAATCTACATCTTTTCCTAAGGGGATTAAAACTTTTCAAAGGCAAAAACTATGTCACATTTTATTTGAATCCTAGATTATAGCACAGGCAGAGCATGTTATAACTAGGAATCTAAGAAACAGTTATTGAGTGAGCGTATATAAAAATATGAGATTAAAGAAACATACCCTGCACATAGAAAAGGAAAATTGGTTATTATTAATAAAATTATTTTTAAATCTGCAATATTATATATTTTGTAAAATCATCCTTCTGACTGCAATTTAAGGTGATACTGATTGATTTTAGATAACCCAACAGTTTAAGCTGAAACACATCTAATATTCAGATTTTTTCAACCACTAATTTGCACACCAGTGACCATTTTGAAATATTTGAAAACAGAATGTGATGGAAACAAAACAAAACAAAAAGCATGATGTACCAATGCTAAGAAAAACATACCTCTTAAATGCTACTGCTTTGATATCAGCGCATTACTTAGTAGGAAGAGTGAATAATTTCTTTACACTTTTGTCTTTATAAAAGTTCTTATCTCATTCCACCTTTTTTCTTTTCTCTTCCCCAGCTATAGACACTTTTATATAATTTGCTTGTCCACTTAACTAATTTCTGTCAGCTCTGTCTCATAGAAAAAGTTTATTGTGCTTAAATCTTAGTGGTATTTTTTTTTCCTTTTAATGTGTATTTTTAGTTTATATTTTAGCTCTCTTACCACTAACACTAGAAATAGTGTTAGAGGAAATTATTATTTCCTATTCCAGGTGTTCTCTTTCACATAAAGAAGACTCTTTACCCCTTCACTCACTTGTCTCAGATGAAAGAACTTCACTTGAGAAATAAAACTGGCCATTTTAGGATAGCTCTACCCTTTTTTTCCCACAGAGAGAACCCAGTATCTCTACACTCCCAGTGTCTGCCTTGTCCTCACCTCCCTAGCCCAATCTGCTGGGCCCAGGTGGATAATTCAACATAAATTCACTAGTTCAATTGGCAGTCCCAAGTGACTGTCACTCTAATCAAGGGACTTCCATATGACCTCTATCAGTAAATAAAGTGACCATTGGGTTCCATCTGCCACTTAATTTTATTTCTCAATTGTTTTTTAGAGCTGTGATAGAAAAAAGAGGTGGTATTTATTGGGGACCCCCTTGAACTCTAAAATGTAGGATGTAACTGATTTTGTATATTTTTAACACTAATAAATTTTGGTTGACAGAATCATTTTAACTGAAATTCCACAGCTACCCTAAATACCACATTTCAGGTTCTTTGTGGGGAATGAACCATCTTACAAAAAAGAAAGTTAAACAGAAAAATGTCAGTGTGAAGACACTTCTAAGCACTAGTATAATGCAAATCTATGCAGTTTCCACCTGAAAATAACTTTAGTACTACATTGTCAGACATTATTACCATTGAGATTTGTATGCTGAAAGATTTCTCTTTTTATCAGTACACAAATGAGCTAGAAATCCCTGATGAGAAGCTGTACTGCCAGATATTCTTCAGGATCCCTAGAACTAGTTGTGCATAGTACTATAGTTCCAGAAAGTTTAATATGGGTCACCTGAAACCAATTGAATATTGTGAGTTATTGGTTTTTGTAATGTTAATCAGACTTATCTTTTATAATTCATGATTAAATAAGATACATTCTGAACTTCCGAGAAGTGGATACGGTATACACTAGTCCTATTCACTTTGGGATTCTTCATCTTCAGACCTTCTCTCACTTGTAATTGCTAGAGGTAAAGAGATAGGCTGGCTGAAGGGCTGTTTCCAGCAAGAACAAATGCCATAGAAATAATATTTGCTGGAGTTACTTCAGACCCAGGGTGTGGGCCTTGCCTTCGCCTAGTCAGGAACACTATTTTATCAGTTTTCCCAAGGATGCTCAGACTCTAGAGGACTCATTAATGCTAAACAAGCTTACAGGAAACAGATTTATAAACCAGAATGCCAATTTATTCACTTACATGAAAAAACACACTGCACTATGTAACAGAATACTTGCATCAGCTGGCAAATACATGCTCCTTCTCAGTAAAAAAATGTCTTCTTGGGAAATCAAAACAATATCAGACAGTTTTTGTCATGAGTCAAGAGGCTAAACAAAGGGAATTGGATGATATTGGGGATTACTTTGTTCAAATGAAGAAGTATATTCTTCTTCATTTTAGGTTTATACCTGCCAAGAAGTTAAGAGCAACATCACCAAATCTGTTTCTTTCTGACTCATTGCACAGTAAGCATTGAAAAATTTTACTGTTTATTTTTTCTTAAAAACAAAACAATATTTCTTATTACCTAACAAAAGAATCTGTGATAACATTTGTTTATGATAGCTATTTTACACAATTAATTACTTTCTAGCTTGTCTTTCATTACTTACATTTCTGACTACTGTGTCCCCTGTTGGGTTTGGGGAAAGTTCTATAGGCTCTTTGCTAAATTTTTGGAGATTCTTAGAATGGCCTCTTAGAGAGGGTTACTTCTACAGATAGCAAATCTCATTTGTTTCGTGTTGAATGATGGCAGCTTCAATTCATGAAGTGACATTTAATGACCATATCTATACATCTTAGAATTCTTTTCTATTTAAAAAGAGTAATATCAAAGTATAGACTATATAACTAAAATACTATTTCCATTGCTGCTTGATGTAAAGATATTACATATAAAACAAGCAAACAAAAAATATTTTTAAAAAAAGGAGAGGGGGCATACCTGAGGGGTACACTATTGCAAACACTAACCTGTTGCGAAGATTGTCATATTTAATGATTCGGTATAGGATATGTTTATAAGGTTTCAACTTTATGCCCAGTCTTTACCGGTGGCTTGGGGGCATAAAGACAAATAAGATTCAGAATGCAATTCCATGCATATATTAAATATAATAAATATGGATCAGAACTTCTCAGGTTGAATCAACCACCATCTATCTATCACCATCGATACGTCATTTATTCTGTGTGGATCTCATTTTTCTAATTAGCTGATTATAAACTCAGATGGTTATGGGTATTTGTTAGGCAGATAACCTGATAATAAAATTGGGCTGAGGAAAGGAACTGAAAGATTCTGGGAGATCTTGGCATTAAAGAAGAAAAGATAAAACTAGATGCCTTACAGTTGCAGCTGTTCATTTGGCATCATATTAAACAACACTTTCTAAACTCGTCGAAGTAAATTAGTATATTAAATGTAATTTCTGAGGGAAATGATGGGTACTCTATATGCTTTTAGTACCTTGTCCAATATAACAAAGTAAAATTATAACAGAGTTAAGAAAGCACTGGAGAATAAAAAGCCATAAAACTTTAGAAATCAAGATGGTTTAGAGACCAGGAATTATTTTGCCTTATTTTATAGAAAGGCCTTAATTTTAAGGCCTGGAGTAAATAAATAGCTAATTTAGGTCTCTTAGGTTGTTAATGGCCAGGCAAAGACCAATATCCCAAACTCTTGTTGGTTTTTTTTTTTTTTTGTTTGTTTGTTTTTAACACTCTGCTCTTTTCTGTAACACACAGATGTTGAGAAATGTAGGGAATCTTAATGATTATCTAGTTCAACTCTTTGATTTTTTTTAGATGAGAAAATCTATACTCAAAGGTTTAGAGTTGTCAACCACACAGTTAGAAATAGCTCAAATCTCCAAACAAGCAACAAGTATTCACATTTCCACATATTTTATACATGTTTTACTTTATGTAATCATTTACTTTTGAGAGCCTACCCGTATTTTTTCACAAGGATGTAACCAATGAGACTATAATAGAACAGGACAGTGCTGAGCTACCAGTAAGTACTTTTTAAAGGTAATGCAGATTCCAAAAGGTCATCCACCTGTCAACATAAACCAGCTAATCAACTGGCCTCCTGAGGTAATCAGGATATTCACTTTACCTTTAGTTCCTTAGATCCTATCTCAAAATGTAACATTTGTCTTTACTTGTGCATTTTCAGCCTTGAAACAGGGGTTAAATTGTTAATGCTTTACTTTCACTTCCTTAAATTTTTTTTTTAATCAAACTTTGCTTTTTCTCTCCTTGGGGAACAACAAATGGACAGCTTTCCTCTCTTGTACTCCTCCTTCCATTACCATCACAGGAGAATGCATCTGAGACTGTAATAATTCAGTGATGAAATACAAAATGTCGCAATGCCATCTCTCTTAAAGTGAACTGAGATTTTGTTATGCCATTTTAGGTGCACTAATAGCAACTCAAGTCCCAAGGAGTATCCTAATGTGAATTTAATGAGCTGATAGCATATAAATGACAGTACTGTGAGGGTGAAGGTGACATAACCTTTTTCTTTCTATTTGATGTTTGTCTTTGAAAAACTACAGATCTATTCAAATGTACCACATTATTACTAAGTGGCGCATCACTCACCAAAGGAGCTACTATTGTTTTATCATTTAAGAATATTTCTATCTTTTACTGTAACAAGTAACAAGAACACTTTTTTATCACTAGGATAATAAAAATCTAAATAATCTTTCTCTGAACAAACACAAATTATGTAATGCTCTGCTGTCTATTTTGCCATAGGCTGATGGTCTATTGTGACAAATATTTACTTATAGGCCCTAAATCCTTTGAATGTCACAGTCAGTGATATAACATCTCTAAATTGGATGTTAAAGATAGTGAAACTATCCATCCTTATTTGAGGCATTATTTCAGTATGCAATTTTAAGTGCTTTATAAAGATGGTATTTACAGAAGCTTTGTAAGTTACAAGCAATTGATTCCACAATTTAGTTCAATCTTTCAGAATGGCCTATTGCCTGTGAAAATCCAGGTAACCAAATTAAATTGAAGTAGCATAGTTTACTCCTGGCACAAACTAAAAATGGAATAAGGGAAAAGGGTGGATAAATTTTTTAAAAAAGAAAAGTGACTCAATATTTTTTATGGTGAACAGTAATAACAAATGTAGAAATACTTTTTGAGAGTGTATGACTCTTCTACTGCATTTTCAGTGGGATTTATACCCTAGAATTACTAGTTATATATCAAGCATGCTGGAGGGTTTGAAGATGGAATGTAGAGGTCAAGAATTGACTGAATAGCAATGAGATAGATGAGTATGGACCCATGTGTTAGTAGACTAAAAATCTTATACATTTCTTCCATATTAAAAGGGAAATATACACCTCAAGTATTTTATATGACTCTTTGAACTTTTTCACTGAGACTCTTTAATTTACATATGGAGAACCTGGAACCAGAAGGATTAAATGCTTTTCTGAAGTCTCAAAGCCAGTTTAAATAACAGCTAAGCAAGATTAGAACCCTTATTTGCTAATTTCCAAATATATAGTAACTTCACTTTCATGGCTACATCAAATCATGATAAAGACAGGAAACTGATGTGATTTTTTAAATTTATCAGCTATTCGTGTAGGTCTAAATAAGTAGCATGATCTCTGACCTGAATTGAAGTTGTCATGCCTAGCAATTAAGTTAAACAAAACAAAGTTAAACAAAATAAAGTTAAACAAAATGTATTAAAACTCAAGAAGTAAATTTGCTTTCCAAAGAAAAATATACCTTGGTTTACAGTCTATGAATATAAAAATTAAGCAGCTTATGAATCTCAAAACTTTGGATTTTGGCAAAGTTCAAAAATCTTTTGGTTGCCAGGTGACAAAGCAAAACATATCACATATGCTTAACAACCAACGTGTACATATTTTGTCTTTCCAAGGTTTCTAGGGTTGGTTGGGCATAATGATGCATTACTGCTGAAGGAGCTTCCAGCAAGGACAAATGTTTATCTGCTTCCAAAAGCATTTTCTTAATCCATAACAAAAACAGCCCAATATTTCTCTTTTTTTAATGATTGAGTAAACATTATTGCTACCCAATAGATACTGTATTCCATGTTATATTTACATTGTGTCAGAGACGGTATTTGTTAAGGGAGAATAACTAGTTATGTTGTAGTTAAAAAGCATTAAATATATAAAAGGTTTTTCCCCCATAAACTACAAAAGCATTAAACTGTTTGGCATATTTATTGTTATTAAAATATCAAATTATTTTTTTCTAAGTTTTAAAAATTATTTTTAAGCCTGAATATTGTATTGCATTATATACAAATTTAAATATATATTTGAAGCTTATAAAATCCTTTTGAGACAAAAGACCAGTCAAACATTATTTTATTACATTTAATATCCAGCAAAAAAAGTAAAGTGATATATTACAAATTCCAAAATTAATATCGCATAAATCTATGCCTTCTGAAGAGTGATAATAAACTCTGCCCACTTAAAAGTCAACAACTTATTTCTCAGCAATTGGTGGCAATGCAATTTTAGAAAAATAAATATTTTATTTTATTTTTTAAAAGCACATATATGTTTATTTCACTTTTAAAAGCATGTTTATATATGTTTTAAATTCTATTTTTTTAAATATTTACAGTAAAATGTGATTAAAATATCATGAGTGAAAAAAAAGTAAACCACAATGAAAGATTTGAAAAAGGATAAATGGTCTTTTCTTGGACTTTTTTTTAGAATTTTTTTTATCAGTTTTCTGGGGACATGATTACTTTATCATAGAATATAAATACATTTCTAGATTCACTCACCACTCAATATGAGAAATAATACTTAATAATTCTTGTTTTAGGGAGAGAGTTTAACTATACCTTATTGATTTTTTGGAAAAGATATTGTGTTACAAATAATAAATAGTAAGTACTTTATTTATTCTTTAATAATACTGTTGGATATCTTGTCATAGATTAATACCCTGAAAAGTGAGGACTGAATTATTGATATTCATTAAATGTAAATAAAGTTAATTTTCAAGTAGATTTATCTTATAATTTGTAATATTTTTGAATGTTCACAGTGCTTTGTTAAACAGATGTTATTTTAGTTTTAAAACAAATGCGTTTTTTTCAGGCTAAAGTAAATAACACAAATGTGAGCAAAATTCAAGCAATAGAGAAATATATATTCTAAAAGTTGAATGTCTTCAATAATTTTACCTCATAAAAAATTTCTTTTTAAGAGATTTATGCCTATCAAATTTTTATTTTGTTTATATGCATTAATAATTTTCTGATTCTTACACAAAATGCAATATTTTGATTGATATTGTTCAATATACTTTTTTATATATTGATATATTCAATTTCTCTAGCTTATTCCTTAATATAAATTTTAGCTATCTATATATTTACATATCATATCCATGTGTCAAATAAATATATGACGAATTACTTTAATCCTCTCCATTGATGGACACTTGGGTTCTTCAAAAATTAGTAGTATTACTCATAATACTATAATAAAAATTATAAATATATTTATATTGTGGGGGCATTTTTATATACTACATTTTCAGAAGTAGAAATGCTAAGTCGAAGAACATTCAATTTTTAGGATTTATTGTCAATATAGAGTGACAACCACATCAACTTCTGAATATTTTCAAACTTTACAATATACTTTTTAATTTTATAATTTAAAAAAGAAGCTTTAAAAAAGTCAAATTTATTACACATGGATTGTCTTTCATGTATTATTGCCTATTTCTAATATTTTGTCAGTCAATTGCTCATTAATACTTTGTCAGTTTAATTTTTTTTTGCTGATATGTAGAAACTTCTTACATGTAAAATTATATGGCTCTGTCAATTTTATATGTAGCAATATTTTAACAGTATATCATTTACTTTGTAATTTTTCTTATGAGATAAAGACTTCTAAAATTTAGTCAAATGTATCAGTTATTTCTCTTATCATATTTATATTTTATTTATTATCTTAGACACATTCTAACAATTTTGAAGCAATGAGAGTTTCAACATAAATTAAAATGACGACTATGCTATGTCAAGACCAACATTTCAAGTGGCCAAGATGACTATAAGGTTTAACATTTCTTTGTATATTAATAACCTAAGGTATTATAAAAATAAATAAACCTTGTTTTGGAGAGCCTGGTGGCAATTCACTGAATAAGTCCTGTTGACATTATTGATCACAGGAAAGATTTTTATGAGTAACAAAGGCAACCACTTATATTATTAACCATATGTGTACTCTGGGCATTATTGGTTTATTGGGTCTATTGTTAAGCAGGTGGAAACCTTAGTTCCAACTTCACCATTTGGCCTGAGGATAATCTTCTGTTGTTACCTGACATAGCTCAGGAGTACATAGACTAAATTTCTAGAAATACCTGTAATTCCCAGTTATAAAATTCTTCTGCCTTTGTACATCTGATAGAATCCCAGAGAACTTTCAAAGTAGCTCAGGACTCTGAGGAAGACAGAGAATAAAACTAAGTGATTCTCAATTCAAAAGGAGTCAGATTTTAAATTAAGTTTAGAACCTGAGGTTAAAACAAGACTCAAAACCCTAAAGAGTAAATTGTTTTTCCTCTTTTAGCCTGAAAACCAAATGTTAAATTAATTTTACTGTCCCAATATAACAAAAATTAAAAGTTTTATAGCTTTTCCTTCATGTATTCAAAAATACACATTAAATATTTATACTATTCAAAGTATTGCACTAGTCATTGTGTAAGATGCAAAAAAGAATGAGATAAATAAGAATTATTATTATTTTACTGTTATTTCAAGGAACTTTTTATGCATATAAACAGAAAAAAAGGCAGAAAGTAATAACAAAGGAATACAGATAAAATGTTGAAGGTTTTTTTAATCAGAAGGGATTGTTTATGGAAAAGGTGACTTTCACAGTGTTATGAAGAATAAGAGGTGTTTAGACATAGAAATACATAAGAAGCAATATCCCAAGGAGAGAAAATATTTTGAGAAGAAAAATGGTACCTGCTCACAGTCAAACTCCTCCTCTGATTTCAGATAAACTTTTATCTATCTATCTATCTATCTATCTATCTATCTATCTATCTATCTATTATTTATTTATTTATTTATTTATTTATTTATTTATTTATTTATTTATGAAGTTTTTTACTATCAGAGTAGGCCCAACAGTGTAATCTCATGAGATTGCCTGCTCTATATACACTACCTCTCTATAAATAATCTTTCAATTCTTAGCTATCACAACAAGCGCAAATTATTTTAGTAAATTTCTTAAATAAAAACTGGAGATAAGCTGGTTGACTATTTTCTGTGATGCCAGTAAATAGTTTGAACTTTTTTCTGTGTTAATAGATATTCTTAGTATACAAATAAGAAGTCTGATAATAGGCTAAAGACTTTACTTTTTTTCATACACACTTTTGTCATATATATATTTTATTTTAGAAGCTTTACAATGTTTTTTTCTGATACAAATGTTTTAGAAAGGGTTTAGATTCAGATATGAGGAAGAAGAGAATCCAAGGCCTTTGATTTTCTGTTTGTAGCCCTGGATGAAAGCCTGTCAGAAAATCAGCATTATTTTGCTTCCGGGTTTTAATAGGTCTGAGATAGCAGAATCCTCACCATATAGCCTAAAACATAGGGAAAAAATCAATCAAATACTTCAGCATATGTATCAAAAAGTACTGTGTGGAAAGAATTTTCATTTTTATCTAATAGCTGCAAGTAGAGGCCCTTCCATGACTGTGACCTAGAGCATAAACACAATATATGAAGCTGACTCTTCTGAGCTACCAAGTTACGTGCAGCATCAGTTTAACATTCATATAGTGCACAGATTGCATCTGAGAAAATGTGCATATCAGAAAATGTGAATCACTTGTCGGCATAAGAGTCCCACATGTGTAATATGAGTCAGTGACAGCAATGGAAGAGCTTATTTCCTTTTTGCCTCCAACCCAGGCCTGTCATTCTATATGATCCAATATCTCTAATCCTAATTTAAATGCTATAGTTAAAACGATTTGTTCAAATGAAACTTGATTGTTTCAGTGAAATAGTGGGGGACGAATTTGAGCATCTCTCTTGTCTGTTTAAGAGTATACGTGTGTGAAGTAGGAATATAACTTAGGTGACTTTTCAATGAGTCTTAAAGCCTGATTATTATGCCTTCAAATATATAGAGATCAAGAGCTATATGGAGAGAAACTGCATGCCTTAGAATCAGAATATGCCACATTTTATTGGCATTAGCATGACTTTAAATCCATTTTACCTTAAAAGGAGAAGGAGTAAGAGGAATGCAAATGGCTTAGATAAAAAGAACACAGCTCATACAGTTTGTGCAAGAGGGAAACAGATTGGGAAATGCTCAAGGAAACAAAGCTTGAGCCATAGAAGCAAATGGTCACTGCTGCAAAGCCCAATAAATTGAAGCTTTGTGTATACATACAAGTGGACAGAGTAGCTTTGGAAACCACACCTCCGTCAGTTTATACTCATGGACCTGGTCCTGCTGTTACCATTCAGATTTTAAACTTTGATTTATGCAGCTTTTGGTGTTTGAGGTTTTGTTTGGTTTTTGGAGCCAGCCTTTTTTCCTTGCTTGCTTGCTTTTTTTCTTTTATTGCAGCAACAACAGTTTGTCCAAAAACATACACCAGAATCTTTCATTATATGTACATATAGTGTCATTTTATAGAAGGCACAAATTTAATATAATCTGAATACTCTAAATCAATGTTGAGCAGAGCTTCTACAACTAAAATAATATGGAAATTTGTGTAACCTACAATTATAAAGAGCACAGTTACGGGAAAGAAACATTTTCTAGTCTCTTCTGGGAACCCTACATAATTTATTTATTCATCTTACATTTGATTTATAACAAATGAAATGAATCGCCACCAAACTTCTCAAAATGCAATTATTTCCATAGATCAAAGAGCTGAAATATATTCCATAAGTTCAAGTTAGAAGGGACTTTGCTCTTTGGTTTTGTCCAAGCCCTTTAGTGGACAAAAGAAAAAAATAATATCAGAGAGGCTGGTTAAGTTATTTGTTCAAGATAGGACAACTTAATACCTCAAGATCTGTTCTTACTTACCTTCAATCCTGGCTCCTAACCTAGATTTTTTTCACTACAACATATGTGATACAGGAGGGTCCCAAAGTTCTAAATCTAATACTTTACTTACTTTAGGAATGAGAAACTTAAACATCAGGGAGCTTACATCAGTACTTAATAGACTGACTTTCTGTAGAAGAGAATAGGTTTTGTTTAATCCTGTATTACATATTACCAGGCCTCCTCTCAATAATCATTCATCTTCAATACGAAACAAAGCAAACAAACAGAGAGTAGTGAGAAAGGGAGAGGGAAAATTGTGGTTTACCAATGAACCAAGTGCTTTTCAAGAGCATGATGGAAAGAGTCTCTCTTCCTGTGACATTATGAAATTGGACTAGTGGTTGATCTAGGCTTTGGGACTTAATTAATAATTATTACCATTAAAAAATTTTTCCAAAGTTATTTTTATTTCAAATTTTATAATACTGAATCACCTAAATAAGAAAGCTTTTTTTTTGTTTAGGTACTAGTTCCATAACTGCTATCTTTGCAAATGATAACCTGCTGATAAGTATATTATCAGTTAAGTTCTTAAATGTTAATGCATTTCTTTTTTAGATAATATGAAAAATCTGTTAACATTTAAATTAGGACATTTGAAACAAGGATTGATTTAGAAGTAAACTAATAACATGGATAAATCCATTTTGGTTTTCAAAGCAAATATATTAACTACTAACTATATATTTACAGGTATAATATTTACTGAATTCCATTTTCTATATTATAAGATGTTGATAGACATCTTTAAACTCTGAGAAGAGCAGAAAAATCTCAGACTAGTGATTTTAAACATTCGCTGCTTATTCAGTTTACTCTAAGATTTTTCAAAAATATTGACACCTGGGCCTTACCCTTAGAGAATATGAATTAATTAGTCTAGGGTGGCCGTGTGATTGTAAATGTAGAAAGGGCTGGGAACTGCTGTCATACACATTTTCATGGCCATCAGTTTGGTGTGATCAATCTCTGTCTTTTCTTGCATAATTGATCTGGAGCTATAGAAGCCTCTATGATCAAGTTCTACCGGGTATAGTCTTGGCCTGGAGAGAAACTGATGGAAAGTTTATTTAAAAATGAGACAGAGATCTTTAGATAGAGCTGAAACACTTCCCCTTCTTGCATACTCCCAGAAACAACTAAAAAACAGCCAAAGCAACTTCCCCACAGGTTTCTAACAACATTTATATAAAATAAAATATTATGTGACTAACCTTCAAGTATGACAAATCGCATATAAACACTAAAGCTTCCTAGGTTAAAATGCATACTCCATTCTCATCCTTTGCAATCCCTCTAATTTTAGTTATTTTCTTGAACAGGCACACAAGGCTTTGGACCTTCATTTGCTTCTATCTTCAGCCTCCCAGAACTCTCCATAATTCCATTAAGTGCATGAAAACTCACCTCACTCAGACTCATTAACATCTCTCTTTCACAGAGACATCACCTCCATTTCTTTGGTTTGGTATCATAGTGAACCTCTTACTTTCCAACATTTTGGGGAAGACATTGATGCTGGAAGGGAGTGGAGGGAATTTACTGTCTTTCACTAATAATCAACACCTTACTTTCATTTTTTCTCTCTTTTCCATTTGAAACCTTCAGTATCTCTACTGTTTTCTCTAACCCTCGAAGGTACATCCCTGTATAACTCTGTGTCACCATCACAGGATATTCTTTTTTATATCTTTCCCTTTACAATTGCATGTTCATGCATTGTCTTGTTTTGCAGAGTAGAAGACATATTTCTGACAATTCAGAAAAATAACTTCTTTTACTCATTGCATGGTGTCCTTGATGCATTGTCTTTACAACTATTTTGTATGATTGTTTTGTTTTGTTTTTGCTTTCAGCACACTAGAATAATATGTTTACTCTCTGAGAAGCAGCATAGCTCGTGATTGACAAACTACTTGGTTAGAGGAATCTCTTGGAAAGCTTATTAAAAATACAAATCCCATGCCCCATCTCATATCCGTTCAGTTAGAATTCTTGGAATCTAAATCCAGCAAACGCAATAGTATGAAGCCTCAGAGACAGTGGTCTAGTCAGCAGGATTTGGTCTTTAGAGCCATGTAGTTCAAATCTCAGCTGACTGATTTCCTGAACCTCAGTTTCTTCATCTCAAAATAGAGATTAATTCACAGTGATTTGTGAAGCTAAAATGAAATTATCTATATAATAAACAGTACAAAGTAAAAACTCCACAATTCTTTGTTTTCTCCTTTCCTCACAGCTATTTGATGGATTGGGATCTTTATAGAGATTTGCTAAGGAAAACAGTCTTGTTTGCAAAGACAATAAGTTTTCCTGTTACCTTTTCATTGTTTATCTTTCAGAATGTGTTCCAAAGTTGTTCCAAAGTTGCAAGTGAAAAAAAGCATCATGGAACTTCTGATAAAGATTGCTGCTCATATCCAATCTGAAGCCATCTAATCCACAGAGCAAAATCCCCTAGTGGTTCTTGTTGGTTTTTCCCTTTCCTATCTCTTCATGGAGAGGGCTATGCTGTGCTCATTCATTGTGTTGAAATTGATGTGAGGGAAAGAATTTTGCCTTTGCTTTTGTTATTAAAGACCTTATCTATTGCTTTCTAAATCTTAATAGATGCATTAACTCCATAACTTTGCTTTTAGTAGCATCAATTAGGTTTACATTCAGATTGCATATTGAAGGTGTGAATAGTAACACAGATAATGAAGATGCCAACAGTCATTAGGTCCTTTTGAATTCATATTTTAAGTGAGGAAAAAACATAAGGAAAAATATTTCTGGACAGAACATAACTTCAAGTGAGATGTAGAAATTATCTACATCTATTTCAACACAGAACTCTCCTTTAGATACGTTGGAATATAACCAGAAGGTATGGTAATTTCGTAGTTACATTTTTAGTAAGAGCCTGATTAATTGCCATGCCTGAACACTTAAAGTTCTGCTTAAAAACAGTTACAGTCACCACTGTCAAGTTCTGCTGAGTAGAATTAACCTGGAGGGAAAAATAAAACCTTTTTCTCATTCCTTCATAAAAGATAAAACAGAAAGCTCAAAAAATCAATTGGAAATGGAAAGCATTTACAAAATAAAATCTAATTGGAAGATAAATGTGATTCTGAGAAACAGTAGAGTAATTGAAAAGTACTTGTTAAAGTAAGCAGGCTGCTGCAGAAGGGACAAGTAAATATGAACCTCTTCAATATAAATCTTAACCAGAGACAGTCATTTCTGCCTTTCTGAGAAGGAAAGCAGAAAACGTTATTGTCTCTGGGAAATGACAGGTATATAGGTTAATGTCCGACAATGTAACTGGCTTCACAAGTTCCTCTCCTCTATGCAACCTTCTTGACATCTTTTTCCTACCTGGTCTTCAATGAGCTGAGTTCTCCTTTTCTCTTTCCTGGACAAGTGATCTGAAGGCATTTGAAAGTGGATCTGTCTCAAGTCATGTTATATCTAGTAATAAATTGCAGTTGGAATACATGTATAGGATGTATTGCATTGTTAAATAGCTGAGAAGACATACACAATGATTTCTAGTTTACAAAAATTTTATGTTTAAAACCAACTCAGTGCTACCATAGTTTCCTCTGGTTACAGGTTCTTGACCCACCCAGTCTGCTCCAGCACCTTTACACTCTTAGTGAAATCAGATAATCTGCCATTCTTCTTTTTAAATTCTGTATTAATTTATTTTTTAATCTCTTCTGGCATTTAAATCATGCAATGAACTTATGGTACATGGCTTGTATCTTTCAATCTTTCTATGAATAAAATCCCCAAATTCTTATCATGTCCTTTGCACCTTTGCTTAAAGGGCTTATACTAAGTACACTCCATATTTTCCCTTCATTCCACTTTAGCCAAACAAGCCTACTTGCTCTTCCAGAAATACGCCAAGTCGACCCACTTCGGGCCCACAGTGCTTGCTTTCCCTATGCCTCGAAACTTCCCCAACAGTGTATTTTTTTAGGTCTATCCTTACACATTATCTCTAAATGGCCTTCTCAGACTACCTTATCTAAAATAGCACCTCTGCCACTTAACTACAATGGATTCACACTACTATATTTTTCTTTTTGACTCCTATCAATCTGACATTACCTTTGTTATATTTCTGGACATTTATTTAATATTTACTCTCTCCATGACAAGGACATAAACTCCATGAAAGTAGAGATTTTGACAGTTTTCTTTATGTCTGTGTTTCTAATATTTGCAACAGTGCGTGGAATATGGGGATTCAAGAAATATGCTCAATGAAAGAATAAATGAATATAGAACTTTAAAATTTTTGAGAGCAATGAATAACAGCATATACAAATAAATTGTCTTATACAAAATTGGTGCTTAATACAACTTTATAAAAGAAAGAATATGTACATAAATTAATAAAACAGCTATTTGGTTAGCTAGAAAACCTTATTCTCAATCAACAGCTTAGTGTATTATAGAGATTTTCTACATGTTAACAACATGTGAGAAACGAGAATATCATTGCTGAAGTTTCTGGATTACAATTAATTAAATTCTTACCTTCTATATGATAATGTTTTTAGAGCAAGTGTCAATAGATAGTCACATAACAGCCTAAAGAAGGACCAATAAGGTCCAAGTTCGAATGGATGTCATGTTGCCTTGTGAACCTTGGAATCTATACTAAGTCATCTGGTATGATTGGGCTTCATCAATCTTTTTGGGGAAAAGTTAATTGAAATTTGATTTAATCTTACTTTGGAAAATTTCATGCTATTTTTCACAGTAGAATAAGCAACGTTGTTCCATAATAATGACATTTGTATACTCCAATATATTGTAAACAGTTTAGAATTAAAGGAGCCTTTAAACATGGAGCGTTTGCTATACTTCTTTGTAGTGCATATATATTGCTAATGGGAGTTTATCCTGACTGGAAAGTAATAAATACATTTAGACTTTTCCCTTGCAATTTTATACTAAACTAATCTTTAATGATAGTTTGCTCATTAGTCTACAAAACAATGAATACTTAGTTAAAGATAAAAAAAAAAAAAACTTTGGGAGATACATTTTACAATACAAAAGCCTTTTGATGCTTGATTCTGGAATCAATAGTTGTCCAGGAAAAACAGGAATCCAAACTTAAATGCTGAGATTCAGTTTAAAGCTTATAGCTTACTACCTTAAATTGGTTTTAAACGCACTATTATTACTGTGAGTGATTTTATGAGCCTATTATTTTGTAGTAACTCATAAGGTGTTTATATTATTAGTATGCACCATACTTGATCTTTGGCTCATTCAGAATATACCTCTGAAAGATTATCCACAAATTGCATATTCATAGTTATCATTCTACCATTTTGACATGATGGATTTCTCTTTCTTATCCTTTTAAAATTATGAAGCAGTGTTTATAGGCTATGGAAGTTCTGAATGAAGAAAAGCATTCCATTAGCTACAATCAAAATGATACTTTTTGTCAGGTGTTACTATTTGTCACTGACCTCATCTTTTTATGCCAATTCATTGTATAGTCTGAATTTCAACTCAAGCATCATGCTTGCTATTTGCAAATACTGTGCAGAGCTTCTCCCCTTGACTTTGCATAGCAAGCTAAAACAACATAAGAAAACTAATAAAAATTCAAGAACCAAGAAGGTGGGTGTGTATGTGTGTGCAGGTGGGAGTGTGCACACCTGAGTGTATATATTTAAGGTCTAAAGTTAACCACAATACCCCAGACATGTAAATTAAGGAGCAAATTATTTGCATAATAAACCAATATTTACGTTAAAAAAAAGCATGCTAGTATTTTCATTTGTCCTTTTTCACATCTGACCTCTTAAGATAGTACTAGAGCTCAGTTTGTTCAAACAATGTTTTATAATTTATAAATTCTGTTGAAATATTTATTTTGTGCTTTTGTTGACTATAGTTTTTGCCTGTGAATTTGTGTTCCTCTAAAACGACTTTTCCTTTTTTGTGAGGCAGAGTCAGCTGATAGATTCATAATGCACCTTTTAAATTCACTCTTTCTCATCTCTTATTTCTACCTCTTAAGTTTTAGAATATCAGAAACCAAAATTATATACATTTTAAGTTTATATAATTATAAAGTTTAAATGTATATAGATATTATAGATATTATATTTTATACACTGTTTAAAAAAGTTTTAAAAAATCTCTGAAAGATTGAAAGAATTTTTTAGTGCCACACAAATAGTTATTGGTAAATATAGAACTAAGGACCTGGCAGGATGTTTGAGGTTAACTATAAGATACAGTCCATGCTACTGAACTGCTTTATTAGATTTAGAATTTTTTTAACAAAAACATAATATGATACTGATTTTTGTAGTTTTTTATACATATCTCTAAAACATATGCCTAGTAAACCCTAAGATTTAATCCTCAAACTACATATATATCATTTTAAACTATGGTTAGAGATCCAAATATGAATATGGGACAATAATAAGATCCACAGTAGATGTAATAAAGAAATCTAATAGAATTAGTCTTAGCTATTCTGTCTTTTGTAATAACTTGAGATACCAATTATTTTTGCCTCACATCGTTGCTGCAATTCAAATATTATTGAATTACAATATATGTTTAAATAAAAATGGTAAATCTTCAAGCTTATTAAAAGAACAATATATTATTGAATTGAGCTCGATGCTAATATATAACAGCTTTCACTTTATATGCCACATGATTTATATTTACATCTCAAGAGTGAATTCCACAATCAGTTTATGTTAATCAAGGCTAAAAAAGTGTCCTAAATCTCCCTTTAATTTTTCCCTTTTATGAAAACGAATAGGCTTCATTGAAAAGATTGTAGGAGTTACATGACCGTCAAAGCAAAAAAACACTTTAAAAGAAGGGAGTATAAGAAAAAAATTGTTAACCATTAGGAGAACAAAACGAGAGGGAAAAAAAGAGCAGTAATTATTGAGAATAATTGGCATCTGACAAATATAAGTTATCCTAAAAAGTTTTGCAAAAACAATTGTGCAATATTGGAATTTACAAAATCAAAACACTCTTAACTTAGTACGTCATTTGTCTTGTGTTCTTTATTTTTGTCCAAAGAAATATAATGACTGGGATTAGCATTTCTAAATAAACTAATCCTATTTCAGGGAAATGTCATTTTCCATGTGAAAACACCTGTGTAACAATTCCAACTCTTCTGCAGGAAAGTTTTCTCACTTTGTGCAGTGTTTACTTGTTCCTCAGCAGGGTCTGCTGATGCTAATGGACTCACAGCAGTACCTCCTACTTCAGTTATTACAGGTCTAATTCAGTCATTAACATTTCATTAATGGACAGGCCTCCTAGCTGGCTTCGAGGCTGTGCAGATATTGATGAGATTCCTGTTAAAAGAAATGCATCTTCATCTTTAAGGTGGACTGCTTTAGATATGGAGTGTCTTAGGGTTTTGTAGAGAAAAACATCGTTTGTTTTTTGAGAGTTTGGATGGGACTTAGGTTAAGTCAGAAAAGAGAATGAAAATTTTGTCCCTCACCCTCAGGGATTCCATAGCATATTATAAATTGAGCACCCATTTCATTCTAAGATGGGTGGTTAACTAATAATTTTCCCTCTCCCAAAACAAAGTGTTGTGCATATATGTACTTTGTAAGAAATCTCAAGCCAATTTCCCAAAGCAATTTATTCTTTGTTGTTTTTGTTTCTTGGAGTACAAACTTGAAGAATTAGCTTAATGACAATGCCATTCAGCCTCTCCTTTTTCCACAGCTACTGCCACCATAGAAGAAAATTCTAGCTTAATGCCTCCAGTCTCCTCTTCCACTTTTTTATCTCATCTGAACAAGCTTTAGTCCTAACCACCCCATCAAAGCTCAAGTGTCAGGGAAACCGGTGATTTTCCTATTTCTAAATCTGATGGTCACTTAAGCTGACATTTATTTGTTACTTTATCTTTCATCAACATTGAATATACACCCAGCTGTTATTTCTTTTTGTGCATTCAGTGGTTCCACATTGTCTTGGTCTTCTAGTCATCCTATCAGCTACTCCTTTGTAGCCTTCTCTACTAGCTCTCTTCCTTTGCTAATAACTAAGGTTGGGATACTTCTCTTTAGGATGCTCCTTCTCTTCCATCCCTCGGTGACTGAGTTCAACCTAATAGCTTTAAGCATCTTTTCTGTGCCCCGGATTTCCAAATCTAAATCATTTGCTCCAGCATCCTTTTATGGCCCTGAGAAAGTTAAATAGTTTTCATTCAAGCTTCTGTATTATGTTATTTAAGTCAAATAACTTCCCTTAACTTCTACTTTCTTTTCTGTAAAATGAAGTTGTTAAACTATTAGATCTCTAAGGTCTCCTCAAGCTCTAAAATTCTATGACTAGAAGTCTAAGCTTTGTATAAAGCAGGACAATCAGATCTAAGAGTATGAACTGTATCCCCAGTCCTCCTATTAAACAAATTGTTATCTTCCTGTGCAACTGAGAATTGAAATATATTGTATCATACAAATTTCTAATGCAAGTACTTTGTGAAAATTACTAATTTGATACCATAATTATGCTTGTAATGTAAAATTATTAAGTACAGTCATATTGCTGGTAAGTGTACATAGAGCTTATATTGTTGCAATAAAGTGTGTTTAAATTCCATTACATAACTTTATTGTATTTTTAATAGCATTCACAATTTAAATAGAAAAAAGGAAGGAAGTAGTCAAAAGAGAATGATTATGAGTAGTGTAAAATCTATTTTGATGTTTAAAAGTGATAACTAGTGAGTTTCCTATAAGTATCTTTAAGTTTTTTATAGTCAATATTACAGAATTTTGTTTATGGTAAGCATGGTAACAAGCAGAAACAGGAATAGGGTTTAGTCAGTTCAGAAAATGATGAATAAGATTACCCATAAAAATGTATTCTATGAGATATAATTTCTGTTTCATAAATGAGACTTTACTTTTTTTATTTGGTATGACATTTTTAGACACTTGAAATTTCTGTCTTCTAGACCCATGCTCTTCAGTTTTAAAAACAAATATGAAAAATTATGCATATATTTATGTGATGGAGCTAAATATGAGGAAGGTAAAGCCTTTTTAAAAGTATATAAGTAGCTAATCCAGGGTAAATGTTCCCTAAAGAAAACTGTAATTGTAGATGAGTTAAGGATGTAGTTAGTGTTCACTTAATACAGGAGAAATATGTATAAATCATAGGCCAGATGGCCAAAGCATTTTTAAACTCACAGATCTAGGGCACTTTTGTTTATTTGAAAATAACAAAAATAAATAAGCCACAACTTTAAAAAGATGAGTTGAGTAAAGAGAACAAAAGTCTTTGCTGAATTTGTATTTTATTTTGTACATGATCATGAGACTTCACTTTGATTTTTCTCATCATTTAAAAGCTTTCATGCCTTTAAAACAACAGACTTTCATAGTCTTAAATGATACACATGTGATACAAGTAAAAAACGAGAATATTTGAGTTTCACTTAATTTTTAGTTTTTACTATATAGAAAAAAAATAAAATTTAATTAGAAATTATGTTAAATGTTTATAATAATTAGAATCAAGTTTATTGCAGCAAAAAGAAAAATTACAGTCTGTTTCATCAATAAAAATAACAGAAATATTTACATGACTTGAGCCACATCTATAATACATTTAATATTTAATATTTTTTTCTGGGGACTCATAATTTTAATTAATTTTTACTTAGTTTGTATTATACTACTGTATTTACATAGTCTTATATTGAACTGTAACTGTATTATACTTTCACATATTTTTTTTTTCCTCTAATAATACCTTGTAATAAACCTTTAAAGTAATCAAGAATGCTTTGCCATGCATATGTTTTGGCAAGTCTTTAAATCTAGTATCTGGCAAAGGACTTCTTTACTGGCAGTGTGAATAGGGAATAAAAGTAAATCGGAAGAAACTTTCAGTTGTCCATGTCAGTTCTATTTGATTCAATATGGTCAGCTCCCCTCCTAGTCTGATTTATTTTCAATTAACTTTATTTTCAGCAATTTATGAAGAACCATAATCTATGCATCCAGAAGTTTGTAACCATGTCTTTGTCACACATGTAGCTTTCTGTGTAAATGCCCTAAATTGTGTAGCTACTTTAGGTTCTCCCACTGCCAATGCCATTTCAAAATTCTGGAAGAGTGACTGTTACAAACCAGTCATTTTGCAAGACATTTCTTAGTACTTGTGAAAAATGTGGGACCAGTTATTGAACAGATCTCTCTTCTACTAACACAGTATGTTTCCATTGTTGATCCTCTAATTTAGAAATGTGACTTTCTAAGGTTCTGTAGAAAGCAATTGGTCTTACATTTTACCTCAGTCTACCTTTTCCAATGACTATCATCAGTTCCCTGTCATTTATGATATGATTCAGTCAGACTGTATTACTAGTCATGTCTAGAATGTGAATATCCTCTCCCCTTTCCCTGTTATGGAATTGCAGTTAACTCTTCAGTTCTGTTTGAAAAATGTCATGTCTGTTTGACAAGCTTTTACCCATAATTTAAGACTAGATGTTAATTTTCCCTATTACTCTCTCCCACATCTTTGATCCAAAAGCATTGGGTATACCCTCTCTTTAATTTATTTAAAACATTGCATTGAGATCATTTATTTGTATATGAACTTCCCCAGCTAAACTGAAGACTCATTTTAAGATAAAGAAACTTTTTTTTTCAACTTTGTGCATTTAACGTCCAGAATATTGTCTAATAAATAGTAAGAGATCGAGATGTGTTGGTTGTTATGAAGTTTATTTTTTGATAAAACTGGGCATTTAGTTCAATTAGTGCTATGGACTGAACTGTGTCCAGCAAAATTCATTTGTTGAATCCCTAACTCCCAATGTGATGGTATTTGGAGAAGGGGCTAAAGGCAGGTAATTATGTTTAGATGAGAATGGGGTTCTTCTTATGTGATAGGATTAATACCCTTATAAGAAGAGACACTAAGCACCTTGCTCTTCTCTGTCTGTCTGTCTGTCTGTCTGTCTGTCTCTCTCTCTCTCTCGTTCCATTATACGAGGACACAGTGACATGGCAGCAGTCTGCCAACCAGGAAGAGGGCCCTCAAAAGAGCCAGAACATTTGGGCACCCTGATCTCAAACTTTCAGGCTTCGGAATTGTGAAAAAATGAATTTCTGTTCCTTAAGTCACCCAGTCTGCTATTTTGTTATGGCAGCCCAATTATACTAATACATTTAGTATTCCTACATTTTTCTCAAAAAAACAAAAAAGAAAGAAAGAAAGAAAGAAAGAAAGAAAGAAAGAAAGAAAGAAAGAAAGAAAGAAAGAAAGAAAGAAAGAAAGAAAGAAAGAAAGAAAGAGAGACTCACCTCATGTTTCAATAACCAAAGTTAGCCATCAGGAAATAAGGAAATATAAGATAAGAAATTCTGGTTAGCAGTAAATTATGAAGTTCTACTGTTATTATTTTTATTGTATGCTGTTCACATGTATCTTTAATTACTCTAATTTATTTTTCCTAACTTTCATAGATTTTCCTGCTATAAAATTTACTTGGGTGTAAAACATAATGGAAGAAATAGTTATCCTAAAATTCTGCCAATGTAGATTCAATCATTAACGTTTCTGGCATCAAGGATGTATTTTGCATTAGGGTCAGTTTTTCATGATTGAAGGAAAGGTTAGTCCAAGTTTCTCTCCTGTTGCTCATAAGGAAGTCAGTGAGATTTACTGGGTGGTCCAGTGTTATTTGCGATTGAAAAGAAAATTCTTATCTGTTATAGACTATGAATTTACGCCTGAAGGATGAGGGTTGATTTACTTTCGTAGCACTGAAAATGTTATTAGTGGTCATAAAATTACACAATTCTATCTTTGTAAATTATTTAATTAAATATCTATCTGAGCCAGAAATTCTGCAGTTTAACTATGTGCTGTGTGAGAAAATATTTCTTTGTATTTGGTCTATATTTATTGCCCTTTAAATCCAATGAGGGTCCCTTTGCTCTCATATTCCACACTGTGGTGAGTAGGAGGGAATGAACAACTGTCATTTGACTCCAACAGTTTTACCTAATTCCTCACATATAACTGATTTCTTCCCATAATACAGACTCATTTGTTTTGTTTTTTAAAATATAGAATCTGTTTCCTCTCCTTCCCCAATTATTTTTAATATTTTCTTTATTCTCCCAGTTATTTTTGATATATTCTTCACTCTCCTCTATGATATCACAGGTTTAAGTAAATATCTTTCCTAAAACATTAGAAAATAATTATCCAGGAAGGGAGAATCCCTAGACCTATGAAATAGACCCCACACAGGAAGTGGACATGATACCCTGTTAATTATTTCAGCTGGGCCTGGAAGGAATCAGGGTGAGCAGGTGGAGTCAGTTAGGTATTAGGATTTCCTATTTGATTCCTACTTGGGTGTTTCTCTAGACTCACTGCTGCATGGCCAGTAAGTTCTCTCAAGTGGAGAATTCTTGCCTAGTGTATGATAGAATAAGTTGAGTTCTGTTCTTAAAAATTGTTAAACAAAAAATAAAAGTCAAGAGCAGAAGGGGAAAATATTAATTGGATTAAATATAGTCCTTAAAAACAATTGAACATTTATATATTTTTGACACATTGATAAGCATTCATATTCATAGATTGCTAGGACTAAAAAAAGTAGACTATATTTATTTGATATGCTGGACAATTTTTCAGATGCTATTATTCATTTGTTGAGATATTTTGAATCCTAGGAAACAATCCATGTACCTATGTCAATGGTTTATATAAAAATATGTGAAGTAATACAAAAATAATCACACTGAAGACAATTCTAAAAGAAGCAAAGCCTTAGCCTATGCCTGAAAAGGCAATGCTCTACCAGAATTATGGGTATCTTATTTAAAATAGCTTAGTAGGTAAAAATCTCATGCTCTGGGGCCAAACTACCTGTGTTGAAAGCCAGGCCCTACCTAATGTATGATATTGAGCGAATCATTTACTCTTTCTCTTTCTCAGTTTTTAAATCTTAAAATGTTAATTTTAATGTTACATTACAGAATGTGCAGATAAAAGCATATGTTAATATTAATAATGACCTTAAAGTACTATCTGACACAGACCAAAACTGAGTCTTCAGTAAAATACCAAAAGATGATGCTTTTAGAAACTCAGAGTATAAATCTTTGAAATATTGTACAAATTAGCTATCACTGCTTAACAAACATTCCAAAACCAATAGCTTAATACAAGAACCATTAGTTGTTTCTTACATATCTTTAGGTATAGTGGGGCTTCTATCCATCTCTGCTGGGCTCTCCTAGGCTCTGCTGGGTTTCCACATGCATCTGTGGTCAACTGTTTAGTTATCTAAGGGCTGTTTGATCTATAGGAGGTCATTGGCATGGATAATTAAACTCTGTCCTGCCTGATCTCTCATCCCCCACATCTGATATGGCAGGCTTCCAAGAGAGTAAGGAGGAATGCACAAGCAGTTTTTTAGGCCTTTGCTTATATGAATCCTGCTAATCTCCTTTCATCTAAAGCAAATTACATGCATATTCACAGATTCAAGGAATGAGCAAATAGACCCCAACTCTTTTCAGAGAAATTGTATAAGGTGTGGATATAAAAACGTGTAAAGTATTTAGATCATTAATGCTATCAATTTACCACAGCTATTTACCTAATAACCTAGTGCTATGTTAAGGAGTACAATTCATTGCAATGATTTAATACAGTTCTTCAATAATTCTCAAATTTAATTGTACTTCCTAGCAATGAACATTTATTCATCAACTCTCTTAAGTTTGGAATTTTAAGAAACAAGGGAAAAAATTGAAAAGAAAGAAAAAATGATGAGCAATTGGTAAGAGTTGTAAAACAAAGTAGTAATTTTTAGTTTAGAAGTAAAAGGGTGGAACTAACCTAGGAGAAAACAATTCCTCTCATATCACTTTTATATACTACCATAAAAATACATATACCAGAAGCACTAAACCCAATACAAACATAACAATTACTTGATTACCAAGATTGTCTTTGGGGATTATCCCATTTCATTCAATATTGCTTTTAATAGTATCTTTGTGATTTATAACTCTGATTTCTTGTGTCTCAGATAGTCAGAGGACCACAATACTGTATTTGGTTTATCAATTACACTAATAACTGGATAAATGAAAGTGTGGATAGATGGTTTTGTGGGATTCTGGAATTATTATTTGTCACTTATATTTGGGTATACTTTGCTGTAATATTTCTGATTTAAATTTCAGGAGGCTATGGTTTGTTGGTTATTAGAAATACTTACGTTTAGTTTAAACTTTTACTAGAATTTTTATTCACAGTTTCTTGTTGTATTTTACTTTTATTTTTTAAAGTTTTATACTTCTTCAGTTATTCTGATTCCACTCTCTAATTATACCTTTCCCAAATGCGCTGAAGCTAGCATTGTGCCATTCCCTCTCTGTGCAGTGTGTCAGACTTTCCCATATTGACTGTGAAGCATCACCTACTTGCACAAAAACAAGAAACAGTTTCACAGATTCCCTTAGAGCTGCACCTATAAACATATTGAGCAGAGCCATTTAGCAGCAGGTTTCAGCCTTTAACTCTCTCATTCAGAAGCAATAACAACACATTTGGAAGATAAAAGGTTTAATTTCCAAAGACTTGCTTGACTCTCAGTCTTCTTGGTTTAGGATTTGCATGAAGCCCTACTTGCAACTTTGAATGTAACTTTCAGCAAAATTGAAGTGGGCAAGAATAAAACATATAAAGGTAAAAAAAAGTCAAAGAAATAAATATGTGTATGAATGTGTATATCTGTATAAACCTCAATTCATATTAAGGTCTACTAAATTCTCTTTTTGAATTCAAAACTCCTTAGCTGAAATTACAAAAATATTTGTTTCCAAGTGGTCAAGGGAGATCAAGCTGAAACAAAGTCAAGGTTCAGTGACTAAATTGTATCTCTGCTCCAGTGGCTTCTTAATATTTAAACTGAGGAAGGCAGAGTCTAGCTTCAAAATTAGTGTTTTAAATGAAATCTTCTATGTCTTAATGAGTGTGTATTTTTATTATCTACTATTTTTATTGTAATGTATAACAATATTTTGCCCACTAAAACATAAGAGAAAATATTCTCATTCTAGGCTAAGCTAGAATGTATTTAAAGGGTATATTCAAACCTGGCACACAGCATTAACAGTTTTCTTTTTTCATGTGAATTCTCCCAAGAGAAGTGTAAATAGCAATGGCTAGAGCAGCAGTTGGAGCTAATGTACTGATGGCTGCGGGTACCATTACAACAGCAAGAACATTTCATTCAAAGACCATTTCTGGAGAAAAAGGGTCATTTCAAGGAAGACAGTTATTAGACAGAAACTAGATTATATCCACAGTAAAAACAAAAAAAGAGAATATGCTAGTTAAATAGCGGTATGTCATTTTTTTCAGAAAACAGCACAATTATATTAATGTGTATGGAGTTTATAATAACAGAAACCACACGAACATATATCAAAAATAAATGTACATATATAGAGATTTACATACATATGTTTCTATACATTTACATTTATATAATCCTGTGACTTTTTTTATCTGAATAAAAGAAGAATTTATTGTGCTTTTCCCATAGAGTTGTTGCATATATGAAATTAATTAATACTTAAATTTGAGAGACTAGCTCTCATACTGAACAATGTCTACCAGAATCTGGCATATAATAAATGCTCAATAAATATTTGCTATTATAATTTTATTATTAACATCCTCATTAATATTGATATGAAAATTATAAAATAAATATTTAATTATCATCTTATAAATAATTTAACCTTTTAATTTCTTAAGTATTAATTTCACTTAAAAATTTTTAAACTGAATTGATAATACAAACATAACAGAAAATAGTTCCACATCTAGAAGAACATGTAAATAAAGTTTGTTTGTTTTCTGATTTTTTTTCTCCATCATGTAGCCATAATAATAATATCTAATTCATTGGGCTATGAGTGTTTGATTGTTTTGTTTTTTTAATCAGTCATTGTGTTAGGTAATTAGTCAGACATGTGCGACAGGGAGAACAAAGAAATTGAGATTCAGCCTAGAGACCACCCAAAGAACACCCTAATGGTAGTAGAATTCTCGGTAAGCACATGTGCACTAGGCAAAGTTATATAATAGCCAGATTTCAATCAAAATGACCTCACTTGCCAATTACCTAGGAATGCCTTTGGAACCACTCATCACAGCCCAAATATAAGGCAGACATTCACGCTTCTGAGTCCTTTTTGCTCTTCTGGGGTCTCCTTTTCACCCTTCTGGATTCTCTTTTTGGTGGTCTTTTGTGGCCTTTGTCCTTTTGTGGTCATTTTGGCACATTTGTGTTGGTTACAGTGCTGAGACCACAGCGCTGAACTTGTGCCTCCTTGGGGCATTCTTTGTCTTTCTAAAACATATTTTTTAATAAACTTATTAAATCTTAATAAACTGTGATTCTTCACTGCCTTCATTAGAGGAAGAACTGAGGAAAAATGCTAACTGCACGTGTGTTCCATGTATTCCTTCTCCCTCCCCCTGCAGGTGGGGCAACACTGAACTCGAATTGGCTCCTGTAGTGACAAATGTTTTTTAGGAAAACAGAAAAAAATATCTTTTGACTCATTTCAATGATGTTTTTAAACTTGATACTGTGTGTAAGCACCATCATTCTCATAAGTCCATTAAAAAATTAATTATGGGCATTTTGAGCCACACTTCTCTTGCTCAATCCCACTTCCATATCTGGAAGTATATTTTCCCTTCTAACAAAGTTTTTCTGCTGTAAAAAAATTAATTATGAAATTAGATATTTCATGATTGTTGCAGTTACATTTTAAAAGTAATGTTTTAATTGTAATTCAACGAAGAATACCAAAAGCTCGAATAGATCAGCTTAATATAAGTAACACCAACAGTAAAAAGAGAAGAGCACATCCATCATTGGAAACAATGAGATGAAAGCTAATAGGACCACTCTTTCAAAAGAAACCAAACAAGAGAGGATTATGATTTGTTCTTGTATAGACTTACAATACAAAAGTGGATCATTAGAAACTAGTCTATAAGACTTTTTTGATATATCTTTAAAAGGCCAATATTTCTTCAGAGTAAATATTTTTCAGCAATCTATATGAAAGGTAATATCACAAAAACATTAATTCTTACAGTATAATTACAGTAATATGAACCTTTTTTAATCTACCTGAAAATCTTTTCTTTGAGATTCATCTCTGTACTTAAAAGACATGCATTTATTATTCTGTATTTGCAAAATATCTTTACCTAAAATTTCCCCCCTAAGTTGATAGCTTAAATTTTTATATTATACATGGATCTAATATTATCATACTCAAAATAATGTTTTTTTGTTAAAACTGTAGCTATGTATCATATATATTCTTCCCTATATTTACAGTTCCCATTAATTTGTTTCAGTGTTTCTGTTCTTTTACCCTGCCATTACACATTGTAAGAAACTACCCCTGTGAGAAAACAGCCTCATCTCATAGTAAAAATGATTATACATAAATATTTTTTTATTTTTAATTATATTTACTTAAAAGTATGTTTCAATTACTATTGCTGCATGACAAACCACCCTAAACATAGTATTCTGAGACAATCACTATACTCATGGGTTAGAAATTTACATAGGCAGAACAGACAAGGATAGCTTGCCTCTCTGCTCAAGATGGTCTGGTTCTTCAGTAGAAAAATTCAAAGCCTGGGTGCTGGAAGAATCATTTGAAGGCTCATCATTTATTTATATAACCAATTAGTGTTCTATGTTGGCTGACAATTGTGTGATTCCGACTCATTTTCTCTTATAGTATATTAGTTGGGGCTTCCTCACAACATAGTAATTGTATTCCAAGGGCCAGTGTCTGGAAAGAGGGAGCAAGGTAGAGGGCGGATTGAAAGTCACACAGCATCCTTGTACTACATTGTATTTGTTAGGGCAATTACACAGGTCTGCCTAATTTCAAAAGGAGGTAAAATAGATAACATTTTCTGACAGGGGCATTACAAGGTTCTAAAAAACCATGTGGGGTAGGAAATGGTGCTATGGCCATTTTTCAAAAATACAATTGGCCACAGAAAATTTAGTGTTTAAAGGAGAATGAGATAGTCAATAATTCTTTATATGTAATATCAGACGCTTGCTGTTTATGAAGTTAAGGCCCAAGCAAGTCTAGCTTTCCTTATATACACATAATTCAGCAAACATTAATTAAGTACTTACAAAGAATAAGATATTGTGCTACATAAAATAGGAAATACAAAGAACTCACTGCTTAATATTGTGTTGAATTTAGATAAAAATGAGAAATACAATTAACTATGTCTAAGAATTTGGAGGAAGTTTTAACCTGAAGTGAATCTTTCTTGATGCTTAGATAAAACTGTTTGAGTAGAGAAGGGAAAAAAAAATCTGCTGAAGAAAAGAGCTGAAGAAAGGCAATAAAGTGAGAAACAAAGCTATTTTTAGTTAATGGTTACTGATCTGATATTAGAAGTGGAAAGAAAATATTGAAAAGACCATAAAGTTTGGACTAGATCATGGAGGTCTTAACTATTTAAGGCAAGAGTGCAACTAAAATTAGTTTTGAAAAGGAAAATGACATAACCAAAATTATGCTTTAAGAAGGGTCCTCTTGTAGGTCTATTTAGCATAGACCTTAAACAAATAGACAGTGAGATATTTCTTTAGCAAAATGAGTTTTTTTTCAAAAAGAAAGAATTGCAATTTGGGACATGTGGTCTAATGTGAAACTCAGGCAAGTCAACAGTACAAAGAAAAGGAATGTTCTTTCATAGAAGAAAAGGGAAATTCAGATGGCCTTTTGTAAACAAAAAGTCCATTGGAAGAAACTTGGAATTAGAAGTGTACTGGCTTTTCATTGGCTCAGTTGTAACAGTCTTTCATTGATTAAGTGATTGCCTGGCAAGAAGAAGATTCTTTTTTTTTTCTTTTGAGATAATAGAGTAGTAAAACCTTTCCTGCTGGAGATGGAAAGTACGTCTCTTACTGTTTGGGGTAATTGGTTATGAGTATTAAGCCATGAGAACCCCTCGTATAGGCCTTCCCAACTTCATTAATTTCTACACAGAAAATGCCAGAAAGGCAATTAGTAAAATATTGTCAATCATAAGGCAGGCAGCAATGAGAGCTAGGATTAGGATAGATTCAGAGGTCACTGAAAGAAGGTAAAAGTATAAAAGGTTTTTCAGGATGCGTAACTAAATTTCGGGCAAATAATTGTATATTGATTATAATGAGGAGACAATTCTTATTTTAGAACCAGAGGATAGTAAGGATAATAAAAATTAATAGGGCAGGAAGTATAAAGGGATTTGGAAAAATTAATTTATTTTTAGGCAAATGAATTTTTAATAAGCTTCAAGTATCAACTCATATTTTCCAGAAGATAGGTAAAAATCTGGAGCTTAGAATGTCTGAATTAGAGGAAAATCAATATTAAGTGAACCATGGTCATGGATGAAATTACCTGGTGAAAGAGAGGGGAAACAGAGAAAAGCATCTAGACTTGAATCTTACTAGACTTCATAACATGAAGGAAGATGAAGAGAAGGCAGTAAACATGAAGCCAAGAGGAGATTTAGAAACCATGCAGAAGATAAGGGAGAGAGAGCACATTTTCCTTATTGGGAAAGTCAGTGGTATCAACCTGGCAGAGATTATTCTATGTAAGAATGAAGACATACTCTTGAAATTTTGAGATCTTACATTTTCCTTTTCCTAGAGAAGTGGTTCTTAGCCAGGAGTGAATTCTCTTCCTCCTTAGGACATTTGAAACATTACTGAATGTCTCTGGAGCCATTACTGAATGGGGGTGTTACTGGCACCTAGTAGGTAGTGGCAAGAGAGGCTGCAAAGTACCTACAGCGCACAAGATGCATCCACAACACAAATGGTCTGCTCCATGAGGTTACCAACACTGAGAAACGTTGCTCTACATCTTGTGGAGTACAGTGGATCATCAAAGTGAGATTTTACCCCTTTTTAAATTTTTCTTTGCTTGTCAAATTAGGAAGGGAGAAGCCTCAGAATGCCAAGATTTTTATGGTACTTCATAATTTTTAAAGTGGGCCTAAGACTTATTTTTTTCCCATCTAGACTAAGTAGTAGCAACAGATTCTATACGTTTACCACACTAAATATCAGGTCTATTTAAGAATCATGAACTGGGTTATATTTACCTTGTTTAATCTGATATGGATTTTCAATGCACAACTGGAAAGCTGGTCTGCTGTAGGCTTTAATGTTATAGGTTAATGTTCATTTTAAATGCATTAAAAAGTTACTTAAATATATTTAAAAATCTATTTGCTAAATTTTGTGAATAAAATATATGAAACCTATCAAATGTAATTTTTAAAAGAAATTTACTCTTTAAGGCAGTTATATTTTTAGAGTAGTAAAAAAAATACATATATGTTTGTGAGGGAACAATCCATTGTGAGAGAATATGACATTCTGATAAATAGTGATTTTTTCCCCTCAAATGCATATCTTAAAATAATTTTTGACATGTGAGATTCTTTTCTCAACATTGACCAATTTTTAAACGGTATAATAGCTCTTGTTTCATCTTCATATGAAGCAAACTTCTTAAATTTACTACCTACAGTCAAATATCTTTCAGAGGATGTTGATTTATTTATGTAAAAAGCACGATAATACAAAGTGACACCGGGGAATTATTTCCCTTCTGCCCTGGGCCTTTGAATCATAGGCTACATCATGCTGCTCAGCTGTTGACTCTGGATAGAGTCCAGGACAGCACAGTACTGAGGAAGATGCCAAAAAGATACACCACCCTATAGCAAATGAAGTAAGTTATCTTCTCTGCAAACTCAAGAGGATAACAGAATGATTTGTACTGCAGTGGATATGCAGAACATTCATCTTTAATTCTCACTGTTGGTCTTTTAGTATACAAGATGGCATATTGTTCTCCAAGGGAGGAAAAGGAACAAGGACTCTTCGAGAACACTTGTACCTATCATCACTGACTGAATCCTAGCATGTTTAAGCACACAACACTGATTTCTTCAATTATCATTGCTTGGTCTTCCTTGCAGAGAGGGTCAAAGATTATAGCATAGCAAAGGAAAACAAAAACCGATTGCTTCTACCAAGGCACATGGCATGCCTGTAATAAATCACTGTTTTGATTGTCTTTTTAGTAGCATCCTGCTAGTTGAGACTACACAGGTAATAAAATTGGTGTGCTCTTCGTTTTCTGTGGTGAGAGCAGCAGTGCACTGCCATTTCCAGAACTTGTTCACAGTTTCAACAGCCAGTATAGTTGTTGTTTGCCTTATTAGCTTCCCAGGGCTAGGGAAGTTGCCAGGTATTGCAGCTGTGCAGAAGTATGGAGTCTCATTTTACAGGAGAGACTTTCCATGGAATTCTGTGGAAATTTCATAATGGAGAAATATTTGGCACTTTGGGAAGAAAAAATTTGTTTTTAATTTTCTTGGCTGAGCTCCTCCATGACAATAAATTGCCCAGAAAACTGCCAATGCGGGGCTTGAGTCATTTTAAAGCTCAATCTTTTGATAGGTCATCATAGCCATTTTATTAAAATGTGTGATTTTCCCCAGTTTAGGTGATCTTGACCAGAAATAGTGAATAAATTGTTGAACTCACTCTATACTAAGTCAAATGAAAAGTAAAAAATTCAATTACAGAGGTACTCAGTATATCCAAGAACAACCCCCATGCTTGAGCCATACTAGATTTATTTCTAAAGGATGAATTCTAGCATTTATTTTCGATCTGAAAAATAAACAATTTAATATAAAGTCAAACAAAAAATAAAGAGAGACTTTTTGAAGATATTTATCAAAAATTAGTTATATAAATACTCAGTTCAGAATAAAATTATGTTCTGGGAAGCTACTATTATCTAGTGATTATCAAGCCTCAGGAATATTAGAAATAAAGATAGTTTTACGATTTAAGAAAAAATAACAATTCATAAGAACTCACTCCTTAATTATCAGAATCTGGTTTACTTTTTGGGACTTACCACCTCTTTTAACTTTTGTTAACTATGATATTAAACAAAAAATACACCCCTGTATCAGAAACATCTTTATATCTTTGCTAAGATTTCAAGTTCATAATGTATAAGGGAATGTGTTTTATAGGCATCTAGTATATCTCATGTTATCAATAAATGATAGTAATTATTAATTTTTTCTTTATAAAACATGAAGACAACATGAACAAGATCATGTTTAATAAATCTTTTTCTACTCTTGTCCACTACTAAATTAAATCTTATAGTGACTCCCACACAACACTCCTCCCCATTCTCTGTTCCCAAGTAAATTTACTCTGGGTGGCATAAAATTGACACATAAATTGTACATTAATCTGAAAACATACATAGGTACAGTCTTATTTTATTTATCTAAGATATCCATTAGCTAATAGATACTTGTTGTAATACTATGATTTATAATAAAAAATATATATTTGGTCTTTGTCCTTATTCCTGGCACAGAGCTCCTAAAACCCTTAGAATTCCTAAGTAATAAGAACAATGAATGTGTCTTTTGTCATGTTATGAGGTGACTTTTGCATTTAAAGATGGGAGTAGGTTGCCAGGAGAACCAACCACGTGATTCTAGAATTGGAATTTTGAGTCCTATCCCCTGACTTCTTGGAAGGATAGAGGAGCTAGAGGTTGACTCAGTCTTCAATTGCTAATAATTTAATCAGTCATGCCTATGTAATGACACCTCCATAAAACCCCAAAAGGATGGCTTTCAGAGAGCTTCCAGTTTGGGGAACCATACTGCTTCCACAGGCCACTCTGCCAAGTCCTAAAAGTCATGAGGACGGAAGCTCCTGTGTTCAGGACATCACCTTATATATCTCTTCATTTGGCTATTGATTTGTATTTTTTTAATAGCCCTTGTAATAAAATGGTAATCTAGTGAGTAAAAGAGTTTCTTGAGTTCTGTGAGCTGCGCTAGCAAATTAACAGAACCAAAAGAGGGCATTTTGAGAACCTCTGATTTATAACCAGTGGGTTAGAAGCACAGGTCATAAACAGGGTTTGCTATTGGCATATGATGTGGACAGTGGCTTTCTGGAACTGAGCTCTCAACCTGTGGAATCTGACACTATGTCCTGGTAGACATTGTCAGAATTGCGTTGAGTTGTAGGACACCCAGCTGGTGTTGGAGAATTGTTTAGTGGTGCAAAAAAAAAAAAAAAAAACACATACATACTGGAAATTGGTATCAGAGTATCATACTTGCAATATTTGCTATTATCATTTAAGAAAAGTTTAGAAGGTTATTTGCAATATATGATTTTGCTAGAATTCTTGAAGTTGGAATCTAAAAAGCCCAAGAGTATTCATAAATGGTAATCCCTGGAGACTTTATTGAATGTCACTACAAGACAGTTAATTCTTGTTAAATACCTCTGAAAAGTCTTTTCATAAGTTTTGTTTGACTTTATATGTGTAGTGAGTAGAATGAAAATCTGAAGAAATGGAAAAGCTAGAGAAGGAGAAATGGCAGAAATTTGAAGCAAACTAATAATCATAAACAAGGCAATATTTACTTCCTTAATATTCCTTTAATCAAAAATTCTATTAATAGCAACTTATTTTAAAATTCTTATTAATGAAATTTCCAACTGGAAGACACTTGGGAAAGTTGTAATTGTGGCCGGTAGATTCCTGAAGACCATATTAAACTCAGCAATTCTTCCCTCTCTTATTGTAAAACACAGCATTCCCTACTGGCCAAAGAGATAAGATCCAAAAGGCCATTGTAAAGTGGTTGTTTAGAATTTAAAAGTAATTTTTTCTATGTCTTCTATGTCTTATGCTTAACATTGAGGATATAAAGAAATATTAAATAAATTTTTTGCCCTCAAGAAATTCGTGCTTTTTCAGGGCGATAAAAACATCAACAGATGAAAATATTTCTAGTTATCAGGATCCTTGTGGTGATGGGTAAAGCAGGCCAGCCTGGAAGAGCTCCTTTCTACAACAAAGGTCAGAGTGGTGGAATAAAGCACCCTTTCACTCTGTGATCTATCTGTTCACAACTGAGCAGGGCACTTAAGAGGAAGGTGGACTGTAGAAGAAGCTGAGGCAGAGTATCTCAGTATGATGTTGAAGAAAATGAGAAGAGACTCATACAATGTATTCCTCTCTGGAGTCTTTAAATCCTCCGAAAAGTTACTAAATTTATGAAAATCCAAATATACTTGAATTGCCATTGGAAGATAAGGGGACTCAAATTTGAATCTAGGAATAACACAATACAAAATGATGCAGCCTGAAGGAGGTTTGTGGAAGAGAACGGGGCCTCTGATATGGTAGCTGGGCTCCACTGACATTCAATGTGCTCAGAGCACTGATAGAAGAAACCATAAAAAGTTATTGGAGTTTAATTAAGAACTATGTAAGTGGAAAAGGGAAGGGATGTCAAAGAAGCCTTCAGTGAAGATCTGATGCCTGAGATGAGTCTTAAAGATAAGCAGGGATTAGGCATTCTAAGCAAAGAAATAGGAAGAGAAAGAGAAACAGTCTATGATGATTTGGGTGGATACAATTTGTTTCTAGTAGGGAGAGTGGAGATAGGAGCCGGATCATAAGAGGCTTTATGTACATTGTTAGGGAGCTTGAATTTTATTTCCCATACTGAAGGAGACAAAGAAATCTTTTAAACAAGAGATTGATTGATTGATTTTTGTAGTAGGGATAGGCTCACGGTTCAGCCCACAAAACTTGTGTGAGCATAGTATTCTTGAAGCTTAGGACTAATAATGGTAAATCAATCAGGGCAGCAAACAGTCATTACGATTTCAACAAACCTCATCACCTCCCAAAAGCCTTTATAAGTTCCTGTCATCAAAGCTATTCCAGTAGCTGGGTTGTGTAAAAAACATTTGTGGGGTTCAACAACAGTCCTTGCTTTGCAGTAGGATGAGGGCACTTAAATGTAACATTTTCTTCTCCCCACCACAATTTTGGTAGTGGAAATGGAAGTGGTTCCAGTAGCTTAAGACACAACTACAGTCAATCACGCGTTGATGGATTTGGATGATTCCAAGTAAGGGTCCTGGAAGTAAATTATGAGAAGAGGTTTCTTTAGCCACAGGTTAGTTTATGCGTTCCAAAAACATTCTGTTTGATAGTCAAGAGAATTAGACTGTTCTCTCCTATCTACTAGTTTTCTCTGAAGCACCTTCACTGATTATTTGTTAGGGTTACACATGTCTCTGTGTGCATACATATATAATTACATTTTTCCCACTAATATCAAATAAACATAAGAAGTAAAAAGCAGATTATTTTTCTCTTTCTCCATTTAAAAATTTTTTTCTTTTTACTTATAACTGATTTTCTTAACATTACAGTATTATATTTCAAAAGCTAACTAGTATGTGTGTGTGTGTGTGTGTGTGTGTGTGTGTGTGTGTGTGTGAGTATATGTGTCTGTGTAAGCAGAGTTTTAGTTTTCTGGTGGACAGCAATGCAGGACCCATTGAAAGAAATGGGGCATGAGGGGAGGGACTTGCTGACAAAGGTGACTGGCTGCGAATCATGTAATGGCAAAGTGTCTAGATGAGGGGCATAATAGATATATCAGTGTGCCTCCTATCCAAAGTCTGCTTTCAAGTCTCTTGTCATCATGCTTTATCCTAATGTTCAAGGATTTTATGTTTTGTTTCTGCATTCCCAGTTCCAGCATAGAGCTTATTATATAGTTGTACTCAATAAATAAATAAAAAATAAATTAATACTTACCTTGTGTTGTGAGCTAAATGTTTGTCCCAAAATCATACGTTGAAATCCTAACCCCAAAGGCGGTGGGGCCTTTGGGAGGTGCCTAGGTCATGGTGTTATTCTCACTAATGGGATTAGTGTTCTTATAAAAGATACCCCAGAGATCCCTCATCTTTTTCTGAATGTGAGAGCATAGTGAGAAGGCACCAACTATGAACCAGAAAGAGGGTTCTCATCAGAACATAACAATACTGGTACCTTGATCTTGGACTTCTCAGCCTCCAGTACTGTGGGAAATAAATTTCTGTTTTATAAGCCGCCCAGTTTCTATAGACTGCATTGCCAGATTTGTTGTTGTTTTGTTGTTGTTATTATTATTGGGTTCAGCCAATTGGAGATAAATGGGAGAACTACAGGCAGGACATGAGGGATTGGAAGGGAAATACTAATTATGTTCCCACTGGATATCTGGAGCAATTGCCCTTCCATGGCTTCATCTTTTATTGGGTTCCAGTAACACTGTCCCCTCCTTTTCTCCTTCAGGCTTCTCATTGTTCAAATATATTAAAGTGCCTTAAACATCTCTAGCTGGTTCCCTTAATTTTGGACTTCCTATTAAACTGTTCTCACTTAAACAGTTTTAAATCTACCATATGTTTCTTGCTAGGAACCCAATTGATAGAGCAGGGAATTGTAAACTATGAGGAAAAAGAGAAGGGATATGTGACAGATCTTCAGAAAAGGACTTCAAATTCATCTAGAAAATACTTCACTATGCCTACGATAAAAAAAATCAGCATAATTGAATATGATAAACTACTCTCCTAAAAGATACATCCAGCACATATGCTCGTCTGTCATTTATATAAAACGAATAGAAATATTTTTCCAGCTCTTTGACATTTTCCCTTTATTTCTCTCTATTTCTAATCCCATGAACCCAAGGAAGGACAGTGGGAAGTCACTGGGATGGAGTGAGTGTTTTCCAGCAACTCTGTACTGCGGCCACTTTCAAAACTGATTCTGAAAGCTTGGTATAAAGCACAGGACCTGGAGAAACACAGTGCAAATGAATCCCAAATGAAATGGTGCTTCTTAATGATTAGCAAACTTAAAAAAAAAAAAAGAAAAACTATATACCACCGAGTAAAAGGTCACTGTTTGGGAATTTGGGTGGCAAATAAATCATCAACTTGAGCATGTTCTTAACTTACAAATCTGTTTATTCCAGAACTGTATATGTCAATTTTTATCTTTAGAAATAATTCTCATTTTCCCAAAGAAATATTGCTACATATTTTGAGAAACCTTCACAGTGGTCCAAAAAGACTCGATATTAATTGCACTGTAACTCATACTCTTAAGACCTCACCCTCAAACACATATGAATACTAATAAAGTTCCCTTAGGAAAAGTACCTGAATATTCTCCAGTTTATATTTCTGCTCATAGAGTACTTGTAACAGAATGTTAACTTGGGATTTTCTGCTGAGGCACCAAGACCCCATAAGATGCTGTATTACAAAGGAGATGTTAGACAATACACAGAATTTCAAAATAGAAAACCTTTAGCCACCTCAGGAACTTCCTCACATCTACTGAAGGATAAAAAGGGTCAAGAAAGTGGATATTAGGAAAGAATGTGTATAGGGCATTATTTCAGAGAACAAATGGTGTGATGTGAGATATCTCTCTGCATGGCTAGTAAGGGGGCTGAGAGTATAAGAATTATAATCCTACAGTTAGGGCCCCAGAAGGTTAGTTCCTAATTGATGCCCAGAAAATTAAGTATCTTATGGTATAGAGGAGAGGACTATGTCAGTGAAGAAATGGCACTCCCACCCAAAAAGCAAACAAAGTACATGCATCTCCAGAGAACAGATGGGAATCTCCAATGCCAGTTTGAGGGTATTTTAAAAGTCCAACAAAGGGACAAGGTACCAGACAAAAAAATGTTGTGAGTTATATTACTGGCATGAAGAAACTTGGCAGAGATCAAGAGCAGGGAGCTTAAAGAATGGTATTACCAAAATCAAGGAAGCTGAATTTAGAGGCACCCAAAAGGGAGCCTCTCAATTGTCAAGAAAGTGCATATGAGAGAATCAGCTCTAAACATCCTCAGGCCCATGAAGTAGAAGCCATCTTTAGACGGTTGTTGTTAGAACTGTCTACACTTGACCTCTCCAATAGTCCATTTGAAACTAGACTCTGAGTTCTTATAATCTTTAAATTACAGTACCTAAGGTCTTGCTCGAAGTCTTCATCACTGAATCAAAGACAAAGTGCTGTGATCCCATGTCTCTCAGATTTCTTGTTTATCTTCTGCCTGCAGCTATTCACCTCACAACAGATAGGAACCAGTTTATCAGATATAAACATATATGATTCATATATAGAAAGACTCCACAAGTGGGAAAAATAATAGACCTGCTATCAGGAAGGCCTAAAGAAGCATTGGATGGGGAACAGGACTGAGCATTGCAGTTGAGCAGAAATCATGAAACTAAACCTGGCCACAAGATTTTTAACAACCCATGATAAAACTGAACACTTGCTATGGGTCAGACATTCTGCTGGCATATTGTCACTAACTGAAACACTATCTCTGCTAATAGATACTTTTATTCCCATTTTCAGATAACAAAATTAAATTTAGTGAATACGAATTAACTTATAAACATCTCACAGTAAGTCACTGATCATATATTCATACCCCAAATTTTTCAACCTCTCATATATCTAAATCTGTGAACAGAGGTGTCAAGTGTGTGTTTATTTGCATGTGTGTGAGTATATCCCTTTGTGTTACTGTATCTGTGATATATTTCTACCTGTGGATATTGTTATTTATTTATCTGTATTTATACTAACATATTTGAGTTTATGAGGTGAAAAACATTAAGAGTAAACAATGAAAAATTGCAAGCATATTAAATTGAGCCAAGCAACAGTTGGAAAAAAAGATTAGCAGTGTGCTATTAATTTCAGGAAGTAATATTTCTGACATGGAGGATAAAAGAATGAATCTTTTAAAAAAATGCCTGTTTTTAGGGAGTACATACTATTTCTTTTTATTTTAAAAATAAATGTTCAATTTTAGATTTAGATTTACAAAAAAAAAAATCAAAGATAGCTCAGTATTTACATAATCCCACACCCAGTTCCCCTCTTATTAACATCTTTCATTAGCATGGTACGTCTGTCACAATCAATGAACTCATGTTGATATATTATTTTTAACAAAAATCTATACTTAATTCAGATTTCTTTAGTTTTTACTTAATGTCTTTTTTTTTTCTTTTCTAGACCCCAACCAAGATATCATGTTACATGTTATCATTATGCTTCTTTAGACTCATTTTGGTGGTAAGAATTTCTGAGACTTCTTTTTGATTACTTTATAGTTCTGACTAATACAGGTTAGGTCATTGGGAGAATACTTCTTAATTCATATTTGTCCCTTTTTTTCATGAATATACTTGGGTTATGGATTTGCGGTATTAAAGTTACTTCTTAAAATAAATATATGTTGGTTGATGGAGGGAGAAGAGAAATTATATTGGTTTGAAGCTAGAAAGCCTGAATGCTTCTTTCTTCTTTACACCATTACTTATAGGACTTAGAACAGTTTCAATTCCTAAAAGAAATTGTAATAGGTATGATTTTTAAATCCAAAATCTCAAGTATAAAAAAGTATACTATATAATGGACTATTACTCAGCCATAACAAGAGATGAAATATTGTCATTTGTGACAACATGGATGGACCTCAAAATAATTATGCTAAGCAAAATAAGCCAGACAAAAAAGTTGAAAATCACATGATATCACTTATATGTGGAATATAAACCTAAAAGCAACAAATGAAAAGGATAAACAGAGACTCAGAGACATGGACAATGGACTAGTTGTTACTAGAGGGTAAGGGGTGAAGGAAGAGTGGGGAGGTAGACAGGATGAAGGGGGTCAAACATAGGGAGGTAGGGGGATGCCTGAAGTGGGTAAAAGAGATCAAATATATGGTAGCTGAAGGAAACTGGACTTTGAGCGGTAGTCACACAATAGAATATATTGATGTCAAGTTATAATGTACACCTGAAAATTATATAATTGTATTAACCAATGTTTTCCCAATAATCTTAATTTTTAAAAAGTTTAAAAAAGCATAATAACTTTTTTATTTATTAAGAGATAACTTAAATTCTATTTTAAGCCCTTAAACAGCCCATGTGTAGGAGAAAGGTATCATTTGTCCATGAAGACATATGCAGAATAATATGCTGTTTCATCTCTTTTTATTGCCATCAGTCCACCAGGTCCAAAGTCACTTACGTTCTTTAATCCTGCATTTTCTTATTTTACTTCAGAGACAGTTGGGGCATAGGCTATTTCTGCCCATCATTCAACATATTAATCTCTGCCAACATTTGTCCTAGACACACTAACAGCCATTCTGTCTCTAAGAGCTTGCTGCCTTCCCAAGGCTCTACCTCAAAGGAATTTACAGGTTAATTCTGCTCTGAAATCCTTCCAATCTCTCTGTATCTTTGTCACCTCCCTTAGAAGTATGCCTAGAAAATAAGGCACAAGACACTTTTTTTCTGGGATTCACATTTTTTATCAGTCATTGATCACTCTCCATCCCATTACATTCTCATCCAAATCTAGGGAAATATATTTTTTCTTTCCTGGGGAGCTGTCTCCCTCTTTTTTCTTGTAGTTTTACCTCAAAAACAACATTTTATGATGATATTTGCCCATTATTCACAGAGGATGCATTTTTAAAATTGGATTTAGATCTTTTAAGCCAGGAAGTTTCAAAATGTTGCTCTTTCTTACAATGTAATATCACTTCTCTAAGGCAAAATTTCTACCCCAGTTATTTGCCTGTATAGATAAAAATAAATGTAAGGACAGTATAAATAAAAATAAAGATAAGGATAATGAAGATAAGAACAACTAAGTCAAAAAAGAACATAGAGAAAAAAGACTAAAAGTATATTAGAGTATTTATAAATATGTTATAAAGAAAAAAGAAATAATTTGTGTAAATCACTTGTAAATTAAATATTATTTTAAAGTAAATTGTAAATCACACATTGTATAATTTATAAAAATATTTTATTTTTGCAAACAAACAAACAAACAAAACTAGTGTTCAATGATTCAAACCTTCACAACAACTTGTATAGACCAGAAAGGAGCATGATAATGTCAAAGTTGAATCCAAACAACAAAAAAACTAAAATGTCATCTTTATTACTTTCTTAGTTATTTAGTGTCAAAATACCAATCTTAGGAAATTTAACAAGTCTCTTTTAAGGAGACTCTCACAAGTGAATCAAAGGGGTATTTTGACTAAATGATATTAGATTATACCAGCTGATAGCTCATGCTCATACAGATGGATCTGTGAGATAAGACTATGCACATTTAGAAATCAAACACACTTGGGAAAAAAAAAAAAAAAAAAACTCTTCAAGCTGGGATGGTGCAAAAAGTAATCTAATCTATGAAACCATGCCGAAGAGGAGACTATTATAATACATAGACACAAAGGAGGTAAAATTAGAGGCCATGAGAAATAATGGTATGGTTTTAAGGTAAGGAAAGTGCACATATTGTAAACAGAGGGTAAATGTGAACAGCTTAGTTGACAGCCCTGGCAATCACCTACTCGTATTCTCCAACTAGTATTTAACACTAAGCAAGCAGAAACTTTGGCTTGGGCTGGACTTTCCCAACCAGAAACCAGTTATAGGAATAGGGAGGAGGCTATGGAACAGGAGGAAAATGGGAACTCCAAGTACTTCACAGGTGACAGCATTCTAAGAGACCAAGGTAGCCTGAAAATTATCAGCCTTCATGTGATAGAGCAAAGTTCTGAAACAAAGAGCACTTTCTGAAACAGTTTGATAAAGCAAGGAAATTATCTTAAATTAGGGTTCCCAGAAAAAAACTCTGAGAAAATTATTATATAAGGATTTTTAGGGAGTGTACCTGAAAACAAGAGAAGAGTCAGGGAAATGAAATTGCGCAGAGGGAGACATTGAATCTCAGTGTTATTAAAAGAGAGGCCCTGGCTGATTCCACAGGAATCTTGATTCTGGAATGGCTCTTCACATTTTATCCCAAATTGAGGCAAAGGTAAAGGCCCTTTGTATCTCTTGCCTAGTGGTCATTAGATAAAGCTGACCCCAGGGCAGCAGAATAATTTTAAAGATAGTTTCCTCTCTGGAGAGGGTAAAGGCGTAAGTCTTTATGAGCAAATACTCTGGTCATCTAAAGAAATGAGTGCTTTGCTCCTGCAAGGAAATCTTTACTATATAGTTTACTATGTAGCCAATCACTTCTTATAGAAAATTCTCCTCTGAGAACACCACTTTGATTCTGTTTGATCTTGTTTCTAGCAAAATCTACAAGAGAAAAAATATTTGAAAGAACTACAGCACTCTATGTCTCTATCACTGCTTCAGCTGTTCTTAGGCTACAATTGATAGTTGTCTCCTCTCTCTCCAATCTCCAAAAATTCTGAGTTCTTCTCACTATGCCCTTCTCAGACCCTGGCTACTGTACTTGTCCATCGCTGTTCTAAATTTGCAGGGAAAGAAAGGAAAGTGAAGCCATGGGATGATGGTAAATTAAGTTACCCTCTTACTTCTATACCTTGTTTCTTGAATTCATATATTTTACCTATCAGGGACAATTCAGGGACTATAATGTTCCAAAAGTGTCCGGTTTTCAGAGGGCAACATCTTTAATTTAGGCCCTCATTTGTAGCTCCAAAAGACTGATTCATTACTTTAATAGCCTAGCAGATTATGGGTGATGTGGAATGTGCTAGGGCCATAGTCGTATATCCACTGCTGCACTCCTTGAGGGAAAGTGGATTCCTCAGTCCAAAGCAATTTCGTGCAGTATCCTGTGTCAGTGGGATTAAACACTGCCTAATCCCTTGAATAGTGGTGTTGACTGAGATAGAAAAAAAAATCCATGCCCAAAATATGTGCAATATTTTTTCAGAATTAATTATTGGCCCTTCTACACCAGAAAGAGTTCAATACAATTTGCTGCCAAGTATGTTAGTACCTTCAGGGATGGTGTTGTAATGGGGTCTCAGAGTTCATATCTGTAACTAGAATTTGGACATTGTGCAGAGGTTGGTCTTGGTGAGTTGGAGCTCAAGTTTGGAGCCCATGCACAGCTCCTTTACCTTGACTACTCTGTCTATGAATTTATTACATTACCAAATGCTAAAGGCTGATTGAGCTATTCTGCTTCGATGGTTAATATTTAGTGTTCTTCCTTTAAATGCTTTTTTACTGAGCATTAGTATGTAATACAAAGATTTTTACAGATGCATTCACTCCCCTGAATCTATCTATATACTTCTTCCTTAGATCTTGTCTCTAATCTTCCAATATATATATATTTTTTTTCTTTTAGACTCCTGACCAGCTAGCCAACACATTCATCACTCCCAATGAGTTTATTTGTATTCTTATCTCAAGCTACTTCTTCCACACAGAGTAGATACTTAGGAAAATCATCCAAAGCTCTGTCTTCTGGGAAAAATTTTCCTCACCACTTTGTTTCAAAGGTGCTCTGTTTGGGGGTGCAATGCGACAGCAATCCATTTTCAGCTTATATTAATGTATCAAGCCAACCTATCCTGGGATTATTTTGTCCTTTGTCAGTGATTCAAAAGGGTCATTCACCATATGTCCAGAGGTGTGAACTGAGTGAAAAGCACTGGAGCAAGAGTGGAGCTTGATATGATTCTGAGCCACCTGCTCATGCAGCTTATTTGTGACTCTGGCCCTTCTTATGCCTGCTTCTGGCTATAACACTTACATCTTATGATGGATTGCTACTGAGCCAACCAAGCCTTATCTGACAGAATCCAGTTCATGATATATAGCTCTGACTGAATGGTCATCTGATGTTTCAAGATCAGCCACTCCAATGCTGTTAAGACTCAATATAAGCTGGGAGCTATTTTTTGAATGGCAGGCACATAGTTCTTCCTTACTGATAGCATGTTCCTTCTCAAGAATGCTGTGTCTTTAAATTGTGATTCCCTATTGGGACTAGCTATAAATACTACATAGTGATTTTCTCATCACAGTTACCTCTAGTATCACAAAGTATGCCAGATTATATGAACTAACGGTGAGCTTGCTTTCTACCCTGGACTTGCTGAAGGGCTCTTTCCTGTTTCAGACCCAACTTAAATGTGGCTGCCACCTCTGTGTTACCACATAAAAGGGTAAAAAGAGTACTTCCATCTGTAATTTGTGCTGTTGCTGGAATCCAAAAAGACCTACCAAGAATCGTGTTTACTTCTTAGTAGTGGAAATTACAAGATTCAGTCATTTGTTCTTCACTTTGAAGGGTATGTTCAAACATCAGTCAACTGAATTCCCAAAGCTTTTATTTTTGCAGGGCTTATCCCCCACTCTAATACTAAGCCCTCCAATGTATTTGCTACTTTCTGTTATCCAGTCTGATTAACCTGATGCCATTGATATAGTAGACTAAGTATAGAGTTACCCTGAAGCAAAGATGAAAATATATACTGATTCCTGTTCCACATAAATGTAAAATGCTTTGGTCTCCCTTTCTCATAATTATGGAAACAAACAAATGCCAGGAAAATGGTTACACATCTTGTATCCCAGTTGTGTTAATTAGTTCTAACAAAAATGTTATATTCAGTGAATATATATTTAGTGCAGCAGCTTCAACTAAGGTTACTGCTTGGTCATATTTACAAAAGTCAACTTTCTTCTGCTGGTTTTTACTTTTTTCTGTGAGGGATCAGACTCAAGTTAAATAGTGATGTGATGTGGACTACCACTCTTGTATCCTTCAAGCAGTTAAAGGTGGTATTAATCTCTAATTATACCTAAAATGTAGCATTTTTTTGCTTGTTTTTTGGATATGTTTGTTGAAGGTGAATGAAAGTTTCAGAATCTTCTACTTTCTCCACTATGATAGCTCTTAACCCACAGGTAAAGCAGGTATATCATTTTTAATTGTTCATTTGGAGACCAGAAACAAGATTTTTATTCAACACAGTATTGGAAGTGCTAGCCACATCAATTAGACAGGAATAAATAAAGTCATGCAAATTGGATACAAAGAAATAAAACTAGTATTATTTACAGATGACAAGAGAGTATATAGAGAGAACTCTAAATATTCCACCAAAAACTGTTAGAACTAAATAAATTTAGAAAAGGAGCAGGATACAAAGTTAATATTCAGAAATTAGCTGCATTTTTATACACCAATATTACATTATCAGAGAAATTAAGAAAATAGTCCCATTTAAAATTGCATCACATAAATAAATTAATTAAATACCTAGGAACACGTTTAACAAAGGAGGTAAAAAAGGTGTATTAAAAATTATGAGATATTGAAGAAAGACACTGAAAAATATACAAATAAATGGAAGCATATACCATGTTCGTGGCTAGGAAGAATTAATATCATTAAAATGTCCAAACTACCCAAAGAAATCTACAGATTCAATGCAACCTTTATCTAAACATCAATGGCATTTCTCACAGAACTATAACAAATAATCTTAAAATTTATGTGGAACCACAAGAGACACTGAATAGCTAAAGCAATCTTGAGAAAGTAAAACAGAGTTAGATATCACTTGCTATCAAACATATGGTAAAACTATAGTAAACAAAACATCATGATTTTGTCATAAAAACAGATATGTAGATCAATGGAACAGAATAGAGAGCTCAGAAAAAAACTCACATCTATATGGTAACTTAATCTATGACAAAGAAGTCAAGAATATACAATGGGATAAAGACAGTCTGTTCAATAAACAGTGTTGAAAAAACTGAATAGATACAAGCAAAAAATTGAAACTGGACCACTTTCTTATATCATATACAAGAGTAAACTTAAAATGGATTAAATACTTAAATGTAAGACCAGAAACCATGAAACTCCTAGAAGAAAACATAGGCAGTAAATTCTCTGACATTAACCTTAGTAATATTTTTGTTCACATATCTCTTTGGGCACAGGAAATAAAATAAAAAATAAACAAGTGTGACCACATCAAACTAAAAGGTTTTGCACAACAAAGGAAACTATCAACAAAACAAAAATATAGCCTCATGATTGGGAGAAGGTATTTGCCAATGATACATTCGATAAAAGTTTAATATACAAAATTTATAAAGAATTCATACAACTTAACACACACAGCTTCTCATCCAATGGTCCATTGAGGGGCATTTAAGTTGCTTCCACATCTTTACTATTATAAATAATGCTGCAATAAACAAAAGATATATGTATCTTTTTTAGTTGTTTTTTTAATTTCTTTGGATAGATATGCAGAAATGGAATTATTGGGTCATAAGGTAGGTAGTTCTATTTGTTTTTTCCTCCACATTCTCACCAACATTTATTTGTTGATTTATTAATGATAGCCATTCTGACAGGTGTGAAGTGATATTGTGGTTTTAATTTGCATTTCTCTGATAATTATTGACGATGAACATCTTTTCATGTGTCTATTGGCCATCTGTATGTTCTCTTTGAAGAAATGTCTATTCAGGTCCTCTGCCTATTCTTTAATTGGAAATGTGTGTGTGTGTGTGTGTGTGTGTGTGTGTTAAGTTGTATGAATTCTTTATAAATTTTGTATATATATATATATATTTTTTAACTTGGCTATATATATATATATATATATATATATATATATATATATATATAATGGAATATTACTTGGCCATAAAAAATGAAACTTTAATATTTGGGACAACATGGATGGACTTAAAAGTTATTATACTAAGTGAAATAAGTCAGACAGAGACGCAAATACCATATGATTTATATGTGGGATCTAAAGAACAATATAAATGAGAAATCAAAACAGAAACAGATTAATAAATATAGAGAACAGAATGATAGTTGCCAGTTGGGAGGGGGTTGGGTAGCCAGCTGAAAAAAGTGAAGGAATTAAGAAGTAAAAATTGGTAATTACAAAATAGTCACACAAGAATGTAAAATATAGCATAGGAAACAAGTCAACAATATTGTAATAGTTATGTATGGTGCAAGATGGGTTTTAGACTTATCAGGAAATTGCTTCATAAATTATATAAATGTCTAACCACTATGCTATACACTTGAAACTAATATAAAATAATATTGAATATCAAAAAATTAATTTAAAAATGATAGATAAACCAGTAGAAAGTTCCAATCTCAGGACAATAAAGGAGGCAATAGGGGGCACCAGGACAACAAACGAAAGATTTATGAATAAATGAATACCTGGGGAAAATGGTACAATGTTAAAAGTAAAAAGTATATTGACTGGAAGGAAAGAGAATGTTGACAAACTTTACAACATATTCAAAGAAAAACCTGGCCTTAAACTTCAAATTTCACTAGAGCAAAACATGGCAGCCACTAATGACTTACTTCAGCATTGGAAATTTCTCACTCCTTTCTACAATTTCATTTCTGTAGAATGTTTTGACCTTTTATTTCTGATACCTTATGAAATCAGTACTTTTGGCAAGCATAAATTTTGGATATTTCATTGATATTTTTCTTATAATGAAAAAAAAAACATTGAAAATAATACAATTTATTTAAAAATACTTGAGTTTAATTTGCATTTGGATTTAATTTACACTTGTTTCTCAACCTCTGTACTATTGACATTTTGGGTCTATGGTTCTTTGTTGTGAGGGCTCTCCTGTGAATTGTGAGATGTTTCATAGCATCCCTGGCCTCCACCCACTAGATACCAGTGACACTCCCCTTCCCTAAAGTTGTCTCAACCAGAAAATGTTCTCAGACACTGCTGAATATCTTTGGTTGGGAACCACTGATTTCAAATCATATTCAAGTATGGTTTTGGCTTATAATACTTACACAGAGAAGAAATTATTTCTAAAGTAGGCCAGTTTGGTGTGTTTGACATTTAGGGATATAATTTATTTAATTGTAAAGTAAATTCTGAAAAAATGAGGTGTTAACAGAGATCACATTAAAAAGGGAGAGGTCAGATAATTTTTTTAATGGGAGAGATTAACAACAGTATTTAGTTTTTGTTATTATAGGTAACATGACATCATATTTTTTCTTGCTTTCTGTTTTGTCCAAGAAAGAAAAAATAAAAATATAAACTTTAATCCTAAGAAAGAGGTTCAAAATTTTTGAGAGAAAAACCTGAATTCTTAGAAATATCTTTGTGAGGTATTGATTTGAGTTTTTATTTTTGGATAACAAAAGTAACATCTATCCTAAAATTAAATTAAATGTGGCAGGCACTGTGTTAAACAAATATGAGGTTATATAAACCATGGTTCCTGCTCTCAAGAATCTTACAATTGAGAGCAGTAATTCTGCACTTAATTCTTCACATCAGAATTTCTAGGAGAATTTTGCAAACTACTAGTTTTCAGATATGACTCTAGACCAACTGATTCAGAATCTTGGGTTAGAAGAAAGTTCAGGCATCAGTTTTTGAAAATCTCTCAATTGGTTCCAATTTACTTCTAAGGATGAAAGACAAATTTATGAACAGACAGGTAAAATGGAACATGATAATTATTGTATATTGGAAGTATATGTTCCATCATATTGAAGTACAGAATAATAAACTTCTAAATGTTAATGTATGAAAGTTTTGTGAATTTGAATGTTATTCCTACTGCAAAAGAGACAGAAGATCAAATATATAATTTTAAGTTAAATATAAATGTTGAGTAAACTTTAAGACCATGTTAAAATGTAATTTTTGTCAAATGAGGGGAAGTAAATGCAAAAAATAGCTGTCTGAAAATCTATAATATCTTTATACTATACAAAAAATTTTGTCCCTATATCGAAAATTCTAGGTGATATTAAATAACAAAGGAGAAAATAAAAGTTAAATAGAATAATATTTAATTATAATTATCATATACTGTAGGTCATTTAAATTATTAGTCTGGAAATACATATTATTTAAATTTTTAGAAACCCATGAACATATGATATTCCAGTGAGTAGTAGTAATTAATTTAATGGTCAAAGTGAATAATTATACTTGCTCTCAATTTTTCCTGGTAAAATTAATTTAGTCTGAACTCCATGGTGTAAAAATCTGTCTTGGCAAATGAGAATTTGTTCAGATAATCCAGCAAATAGAATTCTGTCACTTGGGAAATATTTGGGTCAGTTGTGAATGAATTTTGCAATCTGTTTCTGCACATATGTAAGAAAATTTTTCTTTTTTGAATAACCTATAATTTTGGTTCTTGAATTTTTGTAATACAGGGTAAATATTGTGGCTATGACCCACGGCATCCACAAAGAGTGAGGATATTATTAATACACAATATAACATTTTTCTCCAGACATTTACTGCAGTTCAGTTTTACAATGTGTCCTATTGAGAATATAACTTGGAGAATCTATATGTGAAAAAAGATTCTTAAGACATATGCTAACTAATTACTTCTCTTTTAATTTCTAAGCTTTATGAAAAATCAATTTAGAACTAGAAATCCATATTACTGGAGATCATTAACCTACTTCCCTAGAATAAAACATTTAAATCAAATGGTCACATAAAGTATATCTGTGCATTTTTTGCAAAAGCTCTATTGAGGGAATTTTTCATCATGTTGCTCAATATCACTCACATAAAGATCATTAATAAATTACTTTCAGAATTCAGTTTAGAGAAAAACAAGGTTTCTATTGTCATAGACTAGTGTATATTTTAATATCAAGGACAATGTTATAAATGTTAAATTACTCTTCCTCTTTCATTACAAAGTCATACTATTTATAACACTCTGTTTGCTATATCTTGGGTTTTCTTATTAATTTTTTTAAAAATATTTTTATTCCCAGAAAACTTTGGGCTAAATTTAATGTTCAGTTATAGTCACCTTATTAGCCTAAACTCTTGGACTTTTAATTTTGCCAACACCTTGTCATTTTATATTTTCTTTTTTTCTATTTTTACAATTGTATTTTATATGTATTTTGTGTGTAAATGATATCAAATAATTTGTCAAAGTAGGCTGGGTAGAAATCATGCTAAAAGAATGCATTTCTAACAAGTATTAACAAGAAGTTAAATAATTAATGCATTATTTGGATTTTCTCTGCTTTGCTTTCTATTTTTTTCTTTTAAAATACATTTAAAGGTAATTACATTTTCACTGAAGAATGCATTCTTAAGTGGTAAGGTATGTCATTGTTTTTATTTAAACCATGTACATTCATTAATTTTATGTCTGTTTAAAACATAAAATTAAAATCTAGGATCACAGATACTGTCTATTCTGTCTAAAGACAAAACACCTAGAAGTAAATGCCCAGATTCCTGGGTATTAGCTTTATTTATTTGAACATCTTAAATAATGGCAGATATCATAGATGTAGAATATAAAATGGTAGCAAAAGAACTCCTATTCTATTTTGTTGATATTACCACAGTTTATTGAAACATTTGTAAATTAACTTTCCAATTACAATCACTTAATGACACCTGCTTTAAGAAGCTGTCATGTATTTTCAAAACTTAAACATTATCTATTTTAATAATATATTATAAAATATCTAGTAAACATTTTCCCACCTATGAAAACAAATATCCTAGCAATACCAGGGTTGTAGCTTATGATTTTTTAAAAATCAATTTAAAAAATCTTTTCTGACAAATTTTTATTTTTATATTTGTGTGTCTTATGAAAATTATCAAAGTGGCACCTGTGTTTTATTAGAATAAATGCCAACCAAGTGTTTTAGTCATTACTTTATCGGCATTTTAAAAATAGCTGTTTCTCTTAGATAAACAGCTTAAACTGATGACATAATATAAATATATGAACACATGTAATGACATAGGTTTACTGCATATTTCACATTGCATATCAAAATAGCAAAGATTTATAATATAAGCGAAATAATTTTCATGAATCTAGAGTAAATTCCACCACTGGTTTATTCTTAAGAAATTCATATTTATAAAAATAGCATCTTGAAAACAGCTTTACATTTGCACTATAATCAACATGTGAGAGAACCTGGCAGTTAATGTATTCTCAGATGTAGTATAGAGGTAGATTAAAAATGTCTATTTTTTTCACAATTCAGAACATGAGGGGAATTCTAGATCTACACTGTCCAGTATGATAGCCACTAGCACCACATTGCAATTAAAATTAAATAAAATTGGACCATTTTCTCTGTTTTACTAGTCAAATTCCAGTGTTAAATAACCTTTTTGTGGCTAGTGGCTATCATATTGATCCTGAAGAACATTTCTGTAATGACAAAAATTTCTGCATTGTACGTGCTTAACCTAGAACCTCATCTCACTAACTACATTCGAATTGGACAGCACTACGCTACATAATTATTGGAAATTTGCACAAATGAGAAATGTTTTTATCCACATGTTGATGTAGATTTGTTTTACTATCACAAAAGATATTGTTTTATATCTTCTAAATCTTAGTCATTTAGGAATAAGATATACCTTATAACTTGGATTTAAAAATTGTTCAACTATAGCAGGATAAAATTAGAAAATCTTTTGAAAAATACTTTAGGAAATTGATAAATTGCTCTCTCTGAAGTTATGAGCTAGTTTCTCTTCTTAAAAATTATAATTATTGATAATTATGTGTAACTTTTTGATTCTATAAAAAATTATAGACTCTTTTACTATTTAAAATTATTTTTTATGTTTTAATACACAAATGTGCCCGTAAAATTATTCTTCCTAAATTCATTTACGATTCCTGATTTCTCTATTTATATAATGACATTTGATACACTAAGATAGTTGAGAAAGTAACATGATAAATTAATATTTCTGGATAACAGTATTAAGAAATAACATTTTTATTTCAACCATTATTGAAAGATTTCTTAAACATTAGTTTATTTTTCTGTCTTAATAAGTCTAGTATCATGAAAATAATACTTTTTTGATAATTGAAACTCTTGCAATGTTTCAGTGCCATTGCTATGAAATATATTTTGATATGTACCACTATTACTCTTAACAGCTGTAAGGCATTGGGGTGGATATTTATTAGCATTTTATCTAATTCCATTAATAATAACTTCCCGAATCATTATCCAGACATTACTTGAAATTTTCCAGTAAGGTGGAATCTTGTAACTAATTTATATGGGTTTCATTCAATCAATCCATTCATTTGCAAATTCTAGGAGAATGAATGTGATCTCATTACATTACTTGCCCTCAGGAAACTTAATAGTTTAGTGAAAGTCTTCTGACAAATGAGCAGGTAATTATAACAAAGTATGAGAACTGTTATACTTTTGTTCATAATTGTTTCCATGAACAATTATTGAGCTTTTATTATGTAATAGGCACTGTGGTACTGCTTCACAGCTTTCTATAAGAAATTTAACTTGCCCCACCTGCCACCTGAATGGGATGGCCTGAGTATTCTAAAGACTCCAGAAGATATTGATTTGCTAATGAGTTCGGGAAAAGACAAGCTAAAGTTTCATTCCATAGATCCCTTGGGTGTACCTTCCCCATTTGTGGATGTAGATACACTACTCAGCTGGGACAACTCATGTAAAGACAAAATTAAATGATTCTAATATGGCAGCTGAAAAATTTTAGGATGACATTATTAGATCATCTTTTTTTTATAATAAGGATATCAATGGAAAAATGGTTCTCTGGAAAGAAGACGTGGTATTACTGAACTGTACATCCATTGTAAATACCAGCAATAAAAGTCTCACAAATAAGAATCCTTTGTCAGAAAGTATTCTCATGCTCCAGGACCTGATTTGGAGAAAACGTAAAGGTTATCAGAAAGGTGAAGCAAAAGATTTAATCTACCTGGCATGTTCATCATTCACACAGTAGAATCTACATATGAGTATTACACAGCAGCTGAGAGTTCACTGTACAGCTGTTACAGAAACATACGTCAGCTGGCAAAAGATTAGTCTGTTGAACCCTGTGTCATCAGTTCTGCAAAAAATGGGTTATCCTTTAGGAATTCAACATACATAGCAGTTCCCACTGTAAGGAAATTCCGAGGAATCTATGGGGAGAGCACCAAAAAGTAGTATTTGACATCTCTGAACATGAAGAGGCTACTTACCAAAAGCCGCTACTTCTGTACACCAAGGTTTTTAGAGAAGAGTTGCTCATTGCCCTACCTACTTGCTGATATCAGAAATGCAGAAGGGAGCCTGTGGTATCTGAGTGGCAGATTAGAAGAAGTAAAAAATCTGGTGTACCAGAAGACAGGTGGCTTGAGGAAGACTTGAAGAAAGTGAGAGAATGAGCCATGTTAAAACTGGTAGAACAGCATAACAAGCTGGGGGAAAGACAGCACAAAGTTCTTAGGCAGGAGAAATACCCCTGGCATGTTAGAGAAACATAAAGACTAGACCGTCTGAGTGGCCTGGTTATTACTTGGACGGGAGACCACCTAGGAAGACTGGAATGCTGTAGGCGTAAAAAATAAAAAATAAGGGATTGTAAACTGACAAGGTCCTTGCAATATGTGAGGTCAATCAAGGGTTACATCGCCTAAAAAGAAAAAAATTATAGATAGATAGAAAGATAGATAGATAGATAGATAGATAGATAGATAGATAGATAGATAGATACATGAGACTAAATTAGATAACCAAGGGAGTGGGTACAGATAAATAACAGAAGAGGACAGAGGACTGAGCCATGAGAAGCTATAACATTAAGAGATTAGGAAAATTAGAGAAAATTACAAAGGAAGCTGAGGAGTGACTAGTAATTAAGTGAGAAGAAAAAATAAGAGTCTAGTGTCCTAAAAGGCAGGCGAAGAAGGATATTGATAAAATATGCATACTTCATTGTGTCGAATGCAGCTGACAGTAGGAATAATATGAGAATTAAGAAAGCTTGGATATTTGTAGAGAGAGTGAGAAAGAGTAAAACAAAAGAATTAAAAGAATGCTTAGACTGCATGCTTTGACAACTGAAACTGAATGAATGATTTTCAACTCAGTGAAATAAAAAATTTAAGAAAAGACTGTGGGGGAGGATACTGGGATACAGGTGCACATCCAGGATAGTCTAGGCATTCTGCCTTCCCTTGCGGGTGCCTAGGTGGGGATCTCGGCTGGGCTTTACAGAGGCGAGGGCAGGAACAACAGCAATAACAGCAGAAGTGGTTGCACGTGCCATGGTTCCTTGAGAGAGAAGAAATCCCAGTGCTGCAGAAGCAAGACTGTGAACCTGTGACTGCAGAACCTCACAAATATCAAATATCTGGCCTGAGCACCATTGTAGGCAAAGCTGGTGCTCAGGCATTAACCATTATCCATGTAATATTAGCAAACAAAACCATATACACAGGTGTTAAAATAAATGATATTAGAGAGATATTAGAATTTTTCAAAGTTTAAAACCTCTGACTTTAAAAACTGCCACATTTTAAAGCATATGTCCACAGACTTAACAGAAATTAAATTAAAAATGGTCATATTTGACAGAAAAGAATGCTATTTTCACATGAAACTTTTTGTAAATCAATTAGTAATAAAGAAGAGAATGAATAAAATTATTTCCTTGTTATTAAAGCTATAGCTATAAAATATATTAAAAGGTGTTTTAAAATTTTAAATTATATGCAAGCCATTTTCATGTCTTTTGCAATTGCCAAGTTACAGAAAATGTCAGTAGAAACATTAAAATATTCTTGTATAAATTTATATTTAAATTTATATATTAATTACATTATATTTATATATTAAAGTTATAAGAAACAGATCAAACTGATGTATATGAAGAGTTAAATATTTCTAAAAATATTGTTGTTTAAGAGTTTTTGGCTCTAGGTTACACTGCATTTTTATTTCAAAATAATTTATTAGAAATTTATCCTGAAAAAAAAGATGGGGTTCAAGGAGTTTCAGGGTTGGTGAACATGGAGAGATTCTAGGAGAGTAACTAATATACTCCCAGAGAACATTGAAGCTCTGTGCTCATTTCTAAGTTATATAATTTTACAAAATTGGCAATCTAGTATGTAAAATTTTTAAAAAGTGACTAATATCACTCTCAATAATGTTGATTGAAATAAGTTATTAAATGTATAAATTCTGATAGATAAAACATACTTATAGAAATTAAAAAGAAAACACTAATGACTAATGAAGACTATATGTGAAAAACAGCAACACACAAGCCCTAGCTGAAAGGGAGTAGTTGCGACATATGGAAAGCAATTTCTCTGAAAGAATGTTGGCCCTTTCAATTGTGTTCAAGAGAAGCCAAAAATCTGATCATTATGTCAATATAATATTTATATGTTTGAAACACAACACACACACACACACACACACACACATTCACACACATACTTCAGGCCAAATAAAAAGCTATGGTAGGCATAAAATAACTCAGAAGAAATCTGTGTGTAAGCTCTGATATGGAGAGTGAATGGAGAATCCTGGACATTTGTGTTTCTGAAAAGTGGCAAGAAATTCAGCAACTGCTAATTAAACAGCATTTTCTTTGCATCAGCAACCCAGGGATTTAAATTATTTTCAGGTAGAGACCATGGTAATGTCAATAATTTCTGAGGAAATTTAGAGAAGATAGTTTGGAGAAAGACAGACATGCTGGAGACTTGTTAAATCAAATAACACAAACAAAAATTAAAGAAACATTTGGAAGAACTAAAACGGCTATTATATTTAAATCTATAGTTCCTTCCCTTCTCTATAAAGATGTCCTTAATATGGTAATAGATGTCAGAGGGTGAGCTGAGAGGCAGCAATCATTTCAACATGAGGCAAGAGGACTCCATCTTTTCTGCATATGAAGATTTAGACCTGCACTTTATTTCAAGTTTGGTGAACAGCAATCAGTTCCCATTTGTGATTAGTCTCTGTCTTTTTACTGAAGAGAGAGTTGAGACAGAGTTTTAAAGGGTATTCTACACCAGACAAAAGGAGTGCATAAAAAATAAAAGGCTTTTCAAATGATCTAAAGTGCACTTGAATCTGCCACTTTGATATCATTAGCAAATTGTGATTGATTAAGTATCACAGTTAAATTTCTTACAAGCTTTTGAAATAAAAGAGGGTATAGCAAGTGTGGATAGTCCCAGTATGTGGCATTATTTTTTAAATGTAGAGTGGTATTTTTTCAGATTGCATAATCCTCTTACTCATGAAATTATAAAATTAGAGAGAAAGCTGAGAGTGGTTCTTCCTGAATCAGCATTTAAGCAGATGATGGTCTTGTCATTTCATAGTGGAGATTGATAGTAATAGTCTTGGGATGATTCTAAAGTTCTAGTCCATTGGTAATGCAGAATATGAGTCAATTATGATTTATTTGATTGTTTTCATGTCATTCTTTTAGTTAAAAGTCTTTACTTGCCAGAAGGACAGTCCATCTCAACTAATCAGTTGGAGCAAATTTGTTTCTAGGGCAACAAGGTACTGTTCTCTTTAAACTGATTAAAAATATACACTCACTAAAGATCAACAAATTTCTTGACATAGAAGGTACCCTCTTATTTATGTCTTTTTCTGACAATTTTATAATGAGAGTATTTGTGGGGGATAAAACAAAAGATAGAATATTATAGACTGCCACAGGAATATGGCACACACAGAACTCTTTTTAAATAACTATGTGAATATGGAGGCAGTAGGTTATACTGTAGTATAAAATATATTAAAAAAAATCTAAAACTGAAATCCAGGTGTAGCTCTGTGAATAACTGGTTGTATCACTGTGGTATCTCATTCTACCTCTAGAGACCTAATTTCCTTCTCTGTTCTACCTCCCTAGTGTTATTTCATTCATTAAAGGGCCCAGAATAAATTTTTTTACTATCCTGCTTACTGTGACCCATTTGAAGCTATTACTAAGACTGTTAAACATTATCCTTATTGTTTCTCTGTGCATGCATTTGGTAAGATGTCACTTCTCTGTGACTTTTGAAATTGGGTATGACCACATGATTTGCTCTAGCCAATTAAATATGAATGGCAGTGACACTGGTCATTTCTAAGGAAAGGTTTAAGAAAGTGTTTGATTTCTTTCTTCAAAGATTATCATAAAAGATCATGTCAATATAGACTATCTGTAGCCTGGGAACTTGAGTAAATAACATGACTTGAACTCCCTGTTGTTGCACAATGGACGTGTAGCATAAATCATTTAAACAAGCATTCAATATATAAGCCACCGAAATGTTGTTATTATTTGTTATTGCAATATAACATATCCTACCTTGACCAGTAAAATAGATTTCAACTTAAATATAATTTGCTACATAAAATAATGTTCCCATGTACATAACTTATAATTACATAATAAACAGAACTTTAAAAGTAAATTTTTAATTAAAAATTATTAACAACAATTGATATTAGATTTTAGTATAGTAACTAGTTAATCCCTCTGTGGCTTATTTTTTCCTCATATGCTGATAATTTCTGGGTTTACGAGTATCTTTTACTATCTTTGTGTGACTATAGGTATGTCAAGTGTTCTCACTTGGGTCTCAATGTGATTGTAATTCAACTTAATGATGGTTATGCAATGATCTCCATAACTCCCAGACATCATAGGCCACTCTTTATTCTTGCAAGCCTTCCATTAATTCCTCTTTTCCAAAATTCTTCTGTTTATTTTTAAAAATATTCACAACTCCGCAGTTCAGTAAGGGGAAAGTATCTTGTTTTGCTTTGAGTGCCTGAGGTCATTTCTCATGCAACTATCCACAGACATCCCCTCTCCCACTTTTCCTCTGATTTCTCCTATGCTATATTATTCCTCTCTAGTGAGTTCTGAGTTTTCCTTTGCATTCCATCTCCATACTGTTGAAAGTACACTAAATTCATTTGTAAAGAGTGGCAGAACTTCAAACAGATTCTACACAGCAAATCTGACACCTGTATAGTCATTTATTTATTCAAGACAATATCAACAGATGCCTACTAAACAAATATATGGCACTCTCCCAGATATCGGAGATGCAATAAGGGAGATGTGAGCCTGAACTTTGAGGATGTTGCTTTCTAGTTAAGGACTCCACTGATAAGTAGGCAATCTCAAGACAGTTTTATGAGAAGCAAAGTTGCTTTGAAAGCACATAAGAGAGACTCCACACCCAATTTTGTCTTAGAAGTTTTCCTGGTTGTGGTATCTAATCTGAGAATATCTCAGTTTGCAAAGGGATGCAGGAGAGGATGGAGGGCAGGAGGAAGGAGTTTGGGAAGAAGAAATGTGTGAAAAAGTTCCAAATTGAGATATTATTGTGCATTTTTTTTAGAGGATACAAGTAATTTAGTGAGCATGAGGGGAAAAAATCGAAATCAGGGGCAAGTGATGGACTAGCAGGATTATGAGAATTAGCTTTGAAAGTAGACAACATATATTCAATAATGAAAAATAATTAGGCTATGTCCAAGAATATGCATTTATCTTGAGACCATTTCACAACAAATGAGAGAATTTTTATATGTCAGTAATCTGATCTATTTTTTGCCATTTAAATTTTGCAGCAGTATGAATACTCTCATAGATGCTGTAACAACAGCAACAACAGAAAAATAAATATAAAAATAGATGAAAGATGACGGTAGTTTAAATTAGGTCATCATAAAATGGAGGATAGAAGTACATAACTTGTGAAAGATTAGAGGGTAAGATGAAAAAGATTTGGTAATTGCTGTGAAGGAAAGAAGAGGGTGACAGTAAGAGTAAGAGTAAGGATGGTACTGTCATCTGGGAAGATAGATGAGATATGTATAAATATAAGAGGACTTAAAAGACAAGGTGCCAAAATTGTGTACAAAGAGCTCCATTACAGATAAAATGGGTTTAGTGGGACAATGATATGGCCATCTAAGTGAAATGCCCTATGTTCAGTTACACAAAATAGATTGCAATTGTTCAAAAGACTGGCCTATTACACCTTCTTCATCCTACCTTCTCCAGAATATCTGACATTCTTCTTATTATTCTAAGTATCCCCAAGCACAACATGATAGTGCTTAATAACATGGACTTATCTTAAATAGTATTTGTTTTAAATGTTGTAGCATTTTAAAACTAACAGCACTTTCTAAGTCACTTTCAAATACTACCATCCACATAATTTAATTGAGGCAAGTGTTTTAATTTCAATTTTATAGATGAGAAAATTGATACTCAATTGTTAGGTGACATGCTGTATTTTATCATGAGTGTACAGCAGTCTTGCTTCAAATCCACATTCTCTGATTTCTAATCATCTACATCCTCCTGTTTTTTTTTTTCTTTTTTTAATGTGGAGAATGAATAAAATAGTTTAGCTCTTTCCTCTATACATTATCCTAGTAATCACTCACAAGTAATTCTCATACAGTTTTAAGTAATACTAGGTAGCTTTTATTTCTGTAAATATTTCAATTGGTCACTAGTAAAAATACTAAATTATAAAATCTCAATAAATATATAGCTCAATAAATTTTTATATAGTGAAGCACTCAGAAGCTTGTATCATGTCCATTCTCAAGAACTAACCATCTAAATTTAAACCAACATTCTAATTTTTGTTATAGAGATTGTGCGTGGTCCTTTTATTTTGTTTAAACTTTAAACAAGTGAAATCACAGGGTATACACATTTTTAGTGTCTGGCTTTGTTTGCTTTATATAACGTTTACATGTTATTATTTTTTTTTCTTTTTTGGCTCTATGATATTTTAGTATACAAACCCTCTGCAGGTTCCTTGCTTATTCTTCTGTTAATGGGCTTTGGATTGTTTTCTGTTTTTATGTGTAGTAAACAAAGCTGCTATGAATATTCTTCTATATGTATTTTGATGCTTATATGTGCATATGTATAGGTAGGAATAAAATTGTGGGGTTACAGTATTATATATGTATGTTTACTTTAATAAGTACTGCCATATATTTTTACAAAGTGATGAAACTAACATATAGTTATATAGGCTACACTGTGAGGTATAATGTATAAGAATTCCAGTTGCACCACACCTCTTCTATTATTTGATATTCTCAATTGTTATTTTTATTTATTTTGGCCATTCTGGCAGATGTGTAGGTTAATTTAATTTTTATATTAATTTTAATTTCTTGGATGAATAATAAAGTTGGGCAAATTTTATATGCACATTAACCATTTGAAATACCTCTAAAGGAGTATTCAAGTCTTTTGACAATTTTTTAATTAGGTCATCTGTCTTTTTTATCTTAATGTAAGATTCCTTTATGTATTTTACATAAGAGTTTATTGTTGTGTATATGCATTGCAGATTTCTTTTCCCACTCTGTGGAGTATCTTTTTATTCTCTTAATATTGTCTTATGATGAACAGAAGTTTAAAATTTTAATATAGTCCAAATTACACATTTTTCTTTTGTAATAATTCCTTTCTAGTTCTGCTTGAGAAATCTGTCTGTCTCGTTTATGAAGTCCTTCTCCTATGTTATCTTTAGTGTATTACCTTTCAATTTCATAATATGATCCATCTGGAATTGGTCTTTGACTATGCTGTGAAGTATTGGTTATTTTTTTCTATTTAAATATACAATTGACTCAACAACATCTATTGAAAATTTTTCATCATTAAATTTCAGTACTACAAACATCATGTAACAATTGACTATGCATATGTAACCCCTCTATTTTGTTTCATTTTTATATTTTTTGACTTGTTTCAATTTCTCTAGATTTATTAGGTCTTTATATGTGCTTCATATGCCTTTTTCATTTGTATTCTTTTATTCAATATTGTCTCTGCTATTATTGACCTATTCAAGTTTTAAATCAGTTTAGAATAATTATGTTTGAAATTGTGGCAATAAGCAGCAAATTCATAATAAAAATTATTACACTGGTATTTAATTTCTTTTTGTTATTCTCACCATGCTTTTAAAGATTTAGGAAAATTACCCAAACTAACATAACTAGTATATTAAAGCTATCTTGTCAAAATATCTAGTTTCTGATTCTTTTTTTTCCCTTTATGTACATAATGTGTGGGCTGTTTTTTATTTATAGTATAAAATTGCTTGTGACACTGAAATATTGTTTTTAATTAATATTTTGTATATTCAGAATCAGACCTATTCTTATCTATCCAACTTTTTGTTCCTCTTTTATTCTTACCATTCTCATATACCCTTTTGAAATTTTTTTATCAACTCTGAAAAAGAAAAAGAAGCTTTTTAATGGTTAAAATGCACAGTGTGGCACATACCATCTAGATATGTTTAGGTAGACTCATTTCTCCCTCTTCCTCTTTACTAAGTACAACAATGAACTCACAAAATAGAAAACAAACATCTGATAGACTTGAAAGGAAAAATAGAGAAACTCTCAATTATACTTGGTAACTTAAAAATTTCCCTCTTGGCAACTAATAGAACTGCTACACCGAAAATCAGCAAGGATATAGAAGATCTGAACAATACAATCAACCAACAGGATCTAATGATATCCATCTATCGAGTTATCTCATTCCACCAGACAATAGTATAGTATACATTTTTTTAAGCACTGACATCCTGAGCTATAAAGCAAGCCTCAAAACATTTAAAGGAATTAAACTTATGTAGTGTATGTTCTCTGAACATAATAAAATCATACAAGAGTTTAAGAAAGACAAGAGGAAAGTCTCTAGACATTTGGTATAATAGCCAAAACTGGGGAAAAAACACTAGATATACTTGAGTAAGTAAACTGCTAAACTGGAATACTACTCAGCAAAAAACAAACAAACAAAAAAAAAAAACAAAAAAAAACTACATACAAGAACTTGGATGAATCTACAATGAATTTCACTGAGTGAAGAAATTCAATATCAAAGGTTACATATTATGTTTTCATTAATATAATATTTTTGAAATGGCAAAATTTCAGAAACAAAGATAGATTAGTGGTTGTCAGAGGCAAGAATGGAGTGAGAGTTGGTGAAAGAAGTGGGTATTATTATAAAAAGGCAATATGAAGAATGAACCTGGTAATGGCACTCTTCATTACCTTGAATGAGGGAGAGAGGCAGGAGGAGGTGGTGGTGGAGTGGATGTGTGAACTTGTAATTGTAACAAAATTGTATAAAACTAAATACACATATCCACACACAGATGAGTACAAGTAAACTGGGGATATCTGAAAATGATCAGTGGATTGTATCAATGTTAATATCCTGTTTGTGATAGTGCATTATAGTTATACTAGTTGTTACCACTGAGAATAACTGGATAAAGAGTACAACAGGTCTCTCAACATTATTTCTCACAACTGCATGTGATACTACAATTACCTCATAATAAAAAGTTTAAATAATATACATTGAATTTCAATATATTACTAAATCCCTTGATATAAACATCAATATATCCACTTTTGAACATAATTCAATTTTCATATAAAAATATTTTAAAGTATACTTCTTAATTGGATTAAAAACAAAAATCTTTTAAAAAGTGACTAATGTAAAAGTTAAAAATGATAAATACTAATAGTCTTTTTATTTTTCCATACAGGATGATTTCCTTCTGATACTCCCTTCTCCACATAAAGTATATCCTTTAAACACAGCAGACATACATCTTTAGCTTCTTTTTAAAAAGTTGTTACTTGCTTTACTGTAATGTAATTTTAAATATAATACTGTAAGAAATTTTGTGTTTTTGCATATTCAGTCTCCATGAACAAGATGACTATATTTTTAACCCATTGTAATGAGAGTAATAATATCATCCATTTTTATGTTTTTCAATTTTAAGACACTGATTTGAGATGACTATTTCATCCAAAATTAAACTGTTACATACTTAGGACTTCATAATAGTCATAACAAATTTTAGCTCACCACACATTATAGCTGTGCATGACTTTGGTATATAAAAAGTTAACAAATACATTTATTTAGCTAAGTACATTTAAAGTTAGCTATCTCTCATCCTCAAACTAATACACAGAATGAATTTGTCAGTTTTGGGGAACTAGCACAGGAGTGTGGTATTGTAGCAATACCGAAATTTAGTTTTAAAATTCTTTGCTAGTAGAATGAAGGTGTAAGAATTGGCAGTTCCAACTCCAGTATGTTATCACCATACTGTCAGAAACAGCACACTTATGCCAACTCTGACGAAACTGGGTGTGTTATAAATCAAGTATGAGCCATGGGCTTCTTATGCCAACAAAGCATTTCAACTTTTACCTTATTACCACATTTCTTGGACACTGCAGGATAACATCTTTTAAGCTTTTTACTGCGTGTGTGAAATCTCAAATAATCTAGCCAAATGTAGTGAAAGTTCAGGGCTATTTTATGACATTGTTTTACTGAATGCTGATCTATGGAAGTTTGAATGCACAAATCCATATCTATAAATGGGGTCAATTTATAACCTGACGAAGCATTTTTACATGGTGTAGATTGTTTTTAAAAGATTCACTAAAACATTCCACAGCACAGAAAATTTGCTTTCTCTTAAATATCTTCTGTAAATTGAGTACACATAAAGTATTCTGCATGGGCAGTGTAAGCATTATGCAATAGAAAAGAAACATTATATTTAAATATTGGAAGTTTAAGTTTTCAAGAAAGTCATCTATACAGAGAGTAGATTTAAGAATATTAGAAAAAAAGTGCTAAGGTATATTTACAACACAAGTGTATCACAGAAACCTACTCTGAAAAGAAAACCATTTTGAAAATTTCTGGAGCGAGGAGAAAGATCAATTATTCTTTAAGAAATAGACAGTGTATGACAAAAGAAACATATGTAAAAAACATACTGTATTTACCTTTCATTAGATTGTCTTCCTATGAGAAGGTTAAATACTCCAGGAGAGAGATAGGATTTTTCTCATGTTAACTAATCCAGACAAAAGTGAATAGAGATTTGCTTTCTTCAGCATTTATTGATATTAATTGCTTTATTGAACTAGCTGTGGGAACAGAGATTTCCCAATGCCAGCATAAAGGATCATTATTTATAAGCTAACTGATCCTACAAATTCTACACTTAGCTCAACATTTCCGTTGGAAATACTGAATCTTTTTAAAAATGTTGTTATATTTCAGCTTTCATACTGTATGCTAAATTACATAAGCAAAATGATAAAACATTTTCCAGGAAAGAGGAATTTTAAAGTCTCACATTCTAGGCTTCAAATCAAGCTCTGAAATGCAGCTTATTACATTTTTCTTCCATTTATTTTTAATTCTTCCCCTTTGGCTCTGTCTTACAGGTGTCCCTAGTTACAACCATCAGTAAAAACAAAACACATGTGTAGGCTATAAATCTATATTTGTGCTAATTCATAGGAGAAAAATATCTTCAGTTCCTTCTTCCAATTTCCTTTCCTTTTACCACTTAGAAGCTCTCTACAGGGCTCTGAGCTTACAATTACAGAACCAAATTCTGTCTCACACGGTACATTAACAGGCAAGTTTCTGTGTGTCATTTCTCATTGCAACTAAAGAAGGTGGAAATCCCCAGGTTAATTTCTAACAAAAAAATTTAGCAAATGAATCGATATTTGGTAAAAGGAGGGAGTTGCTAATTTAGTATTTTTGTAGAAACTACACAAGGCTCAATCAGACCAATGTCAAGTATTAGCATTAACTTTTATATTGGGCAGTCCTAACCTTGAATATCAAATAGTTAACAAGTTTCCTATGTACCAAAAGGGAAGTTCTGATAATTTTGTTCAGATATTTATATTTAAAGGCACCAGAAGCAATACTAAAGTCAAGGTAGAATTGTTTATATGTTTGTAAAATCTAATTTGACTGTTTAATAGATCAGCTGTTTTAAACCACATCATGTTGAAATGTGACATGCAAATTGTCAGCTTAGAGTGTTTTCTTCTTCCTCCTTCATTTTTATTTTGATAAAATGATAATCGGGTTTCTAACATAATTCTTAATTTTTGAAATAACACCACCACTAGCTAGAAACAAGCATCAGGGCTGTTGTATATAATAGTTTGATAAATCACTATTGTCTGTTTGTTATTTTATTTTATTTTTTCAAATTATTTATTTCTCCAATGATAGATGAATAGATTTTGTGTGTGTGTGTGAGGAAAAGGAATTTTTACAAATACAAAAAGTATCTAACAGTAATCTAAAATTGGAGACATGAATTTATAAAGTGCATGCAGGGTGTCTTAGATTTGATTATGAAGTTATTTCATGAATAAGTCTTACCAAGGCTATCACAGAATTAATGGACTGGACTTATTAGGTCATCATCCCTTACTAACAGTATAGAGTTGTGAAAAGCTTTATTAGGTGCAATTGTAAGTGGCTCAGACAATAGGTTTCAATCATTTCTTTTAGATATGATTCCACAGCTTCAGGAATTTTACTAGCAAGAAATGATTCCTGATGCCCAGTCAGATGTGTCATTTTTCTCTTAGAACACTTACAATCAATCCTGCCTCTCTGCTGCTACCAACCATACAGTCTTTGCCAATATTGTTCTTTTCTTCTTTTTTCTTTTTTGAGTTTTCACACTCTTTTCACCCAGTTAATATTGCCCACTTGATCAAATATTCGAATAAGAAAAAAAATCAAAATTGGACAAGCTCGCATAAGGAAGGATTAGGATAAACTGAAGTATTTCATGGAAAGAGAATATTTAGTTTGGCTGACATCACTGCTCTAATCACTTAAACATGAACAATAACCCATTTTGAAAATATCAGAAACTGTTTTACATCACAGACATATCATTAGGCCCCCATAACATTCCAGGAACTTGCCCTTTTCAACCTCAGCCTACCCCTAGAGAGACTGCCTATTTCTATAATAGCGTTCTCAATAGAGATTTCGAACATTATTTTATTTTCCAACTCACAAGATAAGATGGCATGGCAAGGGTATTGTCCTCAGTGCCTTCTCTTTCTTTAAGAAAATGTTGTGAGCCAATAGGGAGGCTCTCCACTGTATGTAGGAAAAGCTCCTTGCAAGCCAGGAGCCCCACAGCAGGGCCTTTTCTCAGCCTATAAACAATACAGCTATGAATTTCAGTGGGTTAAGCATCAGGCTGGAAATTTGTAATAACATGAGTTCTGATTCCAGATCTATAACTTATTGGCTTGTTGAGTGACAATAGGCACATAACTTCACTGACGTGTCTTTTCAAAAGTTTAGCCTTGAAATTTGTATTACTTACACATTCGACATAACAGAACTTATCACCTTAAAAAAGGAACAATCCAAAAACAGTAATTTAAAACAAATAGGCTAAGTAAATGCTCTGTAAACATTAAAAAGAATGCGCATTCCAATTAAATGCAATAAGCCACGCATTACCTCTTAAAATTAAAAAGAGCTGGTGGACTCCTTAGCTATAAATATTAAAATGTATTGTTTAACTACAATATCTAACAGTGTGAATTGCTGTAAAATAAAAAAAAGATCAAGATATCAGATTCATAGTTCAGAAAAAATCAAAAAAGAATTTGGAATTTGATTAAATTGACATCATGATTTGCTAGTTTCTTGCATGGATTCTTACTAAATAATGCTAAAACATTAGTTAATATTTCTAGATAACAAATATGTATTTCTATTTAATGCTAAAATTATTTCCCTATTCATTAAAATGTTAAATTTAAACATTAAATAAAAGCATTTTAGATAAATATGAAATCTATGATTATGTAGAATCCAAATTTCTAAACAATTGAGGAATTCGGAAATGAGAAATCAATAGGTTTTATAACATTAAATGGAATCTCTAAATGTTAAATCAATATATTTAAGTTTCAAAGTAAAAACGAAAGCAAATTTTACAATTTATATAATAGACTTGTGGTGTTCTTTTTAATTTCTAGTTTGTCGAGCCCAATATAAAAGACCATAATATAATAAAATATTGAACAACATAAATGAAAAGATAATTCACAAAATAAGAAATAGAGTTAATTGATGTATTATTAAAAATTTTATTCTCATCACAATTTAATAAACTCGAGTCAAATATATTTTTTAATCAAAACATATTTTTTCCTAAGGTCGACCTTTTCTAAACTATTGGGAGGCATATTAGTTTTTATAAACTTCATTAAAAATATTGGAAATATTTATTAAAAGTTTAGAAATTGTAATGCAGAAATTTGTATATCTTTTGTTGCATTAATTTCACATTCAAAAGTGCATCTTAAAAAATTATCAGAAAGTCAGGCAAAGAGTCAAGCTTGAATATGTTTATTGTAGCATTATTTACAATAATAAACAATTGGAAACCTGAGTGCTCATCCATAAAGGAGCTAATTGATTGAAATCAGGCTCATAAATAGTGCCTTATAATAGAATATTATTTAGTATGAAATCTACTAAAATGATGGCAAAACTATGTCACTATGAAAAAATTGTGTAAAAACAGTTAAATTAGATAATAACCTTATAACATTTTATAGATACCATAATGTGCTTTGGGCGTAAAAAGTTTCATATGAATAATAATGAAAAAACACGAAAAAAATATATCAAAGTATTAACAGTGATTTTCTCAAGAGTAGGATTATGAACATTTTTTTTTAATTTTTCAAATGCCTATAACTAGAATTCAGTACTTTTACAATCAGAAGAGAAAAACACATATTTTTAGACATGGTTTTTAAAGAATCCTTAAACTTATGGTCACATGATTTGAAAGTGAATTGAAAATGAAAAAAGAACACATAGACACAATACACTTTTAAATGGTTAGAATTAATAAAATCTTTTCTCTACACAAGTGCAGTGTTTTGTTTTTTGTCAACATCAAGTTTTCCAGTTTAAACAAATACAGCTTGGTTTAGGAAAAAGAAAGGGAATTTTTTAAATGGCTATAGCGATAGTCACTAATTCTCACATGCTTGAATTTTGGGAATGGGGGGGATTGTATTTCTAAATCTCTAAAAATGATACTATTAATGAACAGTTGAGATACCTTTTAATTATTCTCCTAGTAAGTGATGCTCTTGAATGCAACATTCTTTCTTTAAGATCACCAACTTCTTCTCTTTGGAGGAAAGAAAATGAGGAAGCAAAGAAAATGGAGTTAGTCCAATCAAAAGAGAAAAGTGATAAGAAATGAGTCAACTTGGTTAGGAAGGGCAAATTTTTTTGTTTAACATTAGTTTATGGTTCCTCAACCCAAGGAAGACTGTATAAGTTAAACCATGTGTGAAAAGGTAACTGGGCCCCAGAAGCAACAGCAACTGCTTCACTTCAGACAACTTAACTGGTCTTTACAAACATGTTCAATTTGTTTTCTCACCAAGAAAGAGACCCTTTTTCTCCTACTCCCACATAACGTGCTGCACAATTAACCAGCTCTATGACTTTATTGTTTCCTGCACAGAGACTTCTCAGACCAGCCTACCTTACTCACAATCTCGTGATTCTAACCCAGGGCTCCTCCACTCTCTTTGTAGATGCCAATTTCTGTTCCACAAGCTTAGGGACAGACCTCTCACTCTGCCTAGGACTGACCCTATGGTACTGGCTGTACCTTCTCAGTGTAAGATTAAAGAAAATAATATTCCATTTTTTCACAACAGAAGTTTAAAGTGAGCCCCCAAATCATTTAATTAGGCTTTTCAAAGAAAACTTCCCAAAAGAGCTTTGGAAGCTCTCAGCTCTATGTCCATGTTATTCTATGAGGAAAATTAAGTTTGATTTAGTTGCCATTTACCTCCATTTCTACTAACTCTGTCCCCACTCTGTGGCAATATCTGGCACCCTGTCATCACAAGGTCTCCTTATTCTGTGGTTAGATAATCCTGAGAATGTGTTAGCTGATGATGTTCAATAATATCTCTGGGCACTTACATTTAAAGAAACTCTTGAACAGCAACATGGATTTCAGATGGAAAATCATAAAGTTAAAATGTTGGAATGATAAATAGTTTCTGGACAAGCTCACTACTAGTCATTTTTCTCAGTTAATTATCATATATTTAATTAAGACTTAATATACTCTTCCTCTTGTTCTCATATCTAAGAACACATTGTCCCCTTTGATTTCCAGACTTTTGTAAATGTAGAACTTCTGTCCACCTCAACATAGAGAACTTAGAGTAGGAATGCAGTGCATCTCAATAAATGTGTGATAGATGACAAAATCAATATGTGTGTGTGTGTGTGTGTGTGTGTGTGTGTGTGCGCGCATGTGCGCGCGTGTTTGTATCTATCCTGAGAATGTGTTACACAGGGTAATGTGTGTAAATATATATGTATTTATGTGTGTATATTAAAAAAGCAGATATCTCATGTAGATAACTATTTTTATCTCACAATTACTTTGTCAAAGGGTTTATTACATAATATATATAAGCAATTTAGTTAAGATAATAAAAGCTGATGGTTTGAATAATATTTCATCAATGATATCCCGTGTGCTTTTGTGGAAGTAATCTGATCTAAACTTCTCCTCATTTTCTGTTTCTAGCACCTTTTAAAAAGTAGAAAAATGTGCAGAGCCAGGAAAAGTCACTGGCATTAAGTGTGTTTCATGAACTACATACATTTGAGTCAATTTTAAGGTGACAATATTATGGGAAATCATGCTTCCTTATTGTAGGTGGACACCATAGTGTACTTGATCTGACCTTGGACCACTGACTGCCTTTCAAAGGAAAATTATCTGGGACAGGGTTTAGCCTCCAGAAACATACCTGATCCTCTGCAAATGCATTGAGGAGAAAAATGTTCAGGAAGTGATTCTTTCTGTATCAAATCTCCTGTTTTGATACAGATCAAAAGACCGGAGCTATGAGTTGTACGTCATGAGATTTTTATCCATGTCTGCTACTAACAAGTGATCTAAAAAAGTCTCAGTTCCTTTTATTTAAATCTTCATTTAAAAAATTTAAAATTATTTTTACATACCCCAACTATGTCAGGGTCTCAAAATAAACATATTATACTTAAAAATTTGATATTTTCAAAAACATTTTTTATAGAAAAATTATTTGTAAAGATTCAGTGTAAGGGAAGCAAAAGATTTTCCAGGCTGCTGGTGGTGTCAGCCCTATGCTGGTGGCAACTAATGAAATCCATGAAAAAGAGTTCTATAGAGTCAATAACCAATTCTAATGACTCTTTTGAAAACCTCCTATTTTTCCACTTTAATAAAATTTTCTTAGTAATATAACTGATTAAAATACTCCCAAAGCCTCAAATCCATTTTAGAAAGTAGTTTTCTACCATTGATTGTAAATAAATGTAAACTGGATCACAACTGGATGCCACTGAAAATATTCTGGCTAAAACTAAGGCAATAGGCGACTATTGGCATTTCTTCTCTACCTGGACCATCTCTCACAGAGTACTAGAATATACTGTATAATACAATAAGTCCTCATTTAAGGTCATTGATATGTTCTCAGAATCTGTGACTTTAAGCAAAATAACACATACTGAAACCAATATTTTTATAGGTTAATTGACATAAAGAAGACTTAAGTTCCTACAGAATATTTCTTATCACAAAAACATCACCTAACTTCTAAATAAAGACCTCAAACAATTCTAGTATTAAACATTGAAATAAATGTGAACTATACATATATTTAAGAAATACTAATAAAAACAAGTGAGATCATTCTTTTCCCACCTGCTTATTCCAGTTCAGGGTCGTGAGTAGCTGGAACCTCTCTAGCTGATCAGGGCACAAGGCAGAACTCTCTCTGGACAGGACACCCTTCCATCGCAGGGCTCACCAACACACATCCACAATCACTCAGATTGAGTCAATTTAGACACACCAATTCACCTGATTTGCACATCTTTGGGATGTGGAAGGAATCCGAAGTATCTGGAGAAAATCCAGGCAAACATGGCAAGAACATGTAAACTCCACACAAACGGTGGCCCTGAATCAGAATCAATTTATTTTTCTCATCGACATTACATGGCAATAATGTTATTCAAAGACTTGCTATACTGTGTTTGTTCCAATGTATTGTTTAAATCTCTTCTCATACCCTAAGCAAAATAGTTTTGGATTAAGCTTTATTGTAATGAGTAATTATGAATTAATAAATAATTTAAATTTTATAACTTTAAAATTGTGTTAGTTCTTATTTAACAAAAATGTGGGGGGCATTTTTAAGCCATATAGGGTATAAAAACTAGAATATAATAATTATTGAATTTCTTGTGCTCAAGAAGTTTATTAATGAGGATGGATACAGTAACAATGGGTTATTTTCACTTTTTTTTAAAAAAAAGATGGGCATTTTCTAATATCAATAATTTGCTAAACTGTTTTAAAAATGCTTGTAATATATTTCAAACACTTCCAGACACATTTTATCAAGAAACCTTGTAGAACAACTGAAAACTCACAGGAGCTCAAAAGTTTAATTTGCTTCATTCTGCTGCTGATAACTACATTTCCAAAATTTTGGTGCTTAATCTTATCTGGGAATTTTTTTGCTTTCATTTTCAGAAGAACTGCAACATGGTTTTTTTAATGAGCAAAGCTTTTCAGGATACTTTAATCACCAAGTCCTAATGGAAGCATAATATGTAAGGTCATTGCCACTGGCTGCCTATACAGGGGAACGAGGAACTAAATGATCTTTAAAATTCTGTCATCCCTAAAATTGCAGCACCCTCCTGATTTTTTGTTTGTTTGGCCATCTGTCCAGTTTTTTTTAAATTTATTTGAATTCTTTATTACAGTATAAACAGATCCCAAAGTAGAGTTAAGATAGGAAAATTTAGACCTTGAGTGACTAACATTCATGCTCTAGATGAGGTATTATGTTAATATGATATGTGATACACAACAGACCACTCTACTGTTGCTCTCTCCACTCCATGAAAAGAGTAAGTTAGTTTCGTTAACTAGGAATATTCTGTCAGTGTTCCTCGACTTTAACATGAATACAAATTTCCTTGGGATCCTGTGAAACTGCAGATTCTGATTTATAGGTCTGGAGGGAGATGGAGCCTGGGATTCTACATTTCTAACAAGCTTCCAGGTGATTCTTAAGCTGCCAGTCCAAGGACCAGACTTTGAAAGTAACATGGTTCTACACTATTCTCTTCCTATCTTTATTTCCAGATATTAAAATATCTTGGCTTTCTAAATGTGAATCATGTTTCTGTACATTCTTCAAGTTCTTGATTTCTAAAAATAAAACTGGACTGAGAACTGGAAGAGATATTTTAGATTCCCAAAAGTTGGATTAAATTAAGGTCAGGGAAACTCTTTAAAAATGCAGGTCAGAAAGCCCTACATTCCAGATCACTTCCAAACCATCCCATCTCAAGCTGAAATCAGTTTCTTTATGAGACAACCATTTTTACTGTTCTCTTCTCCCCTTTACTAATGTACCTTTTTTTGGTATAATCTGCCAAAACACCACATCTTCTGTTTCTTGGTCTCTTCTGCTTGTATCTCACAGAGGTGTCCTTTCACATAGTGGGTACAATGGGTGAATTGTATGTTAAATAGGAAAGAATCTTTATCATTCACAGTAACAGGAAATCCCAGACCCAGGACTGTATGTATGTGATATCCGAATACACAATCAAATCTTTGAATAGTATTACATTGTAGGAGCAAAAAAACTCAGCAAAGAGTTCACAAAAGCTGTCTTTTTCAGAGTATTCACAATGCAAATAAGCCATGATGAAGGAGAAAATCTGGTTAATATCACCCACTAGCTAGATGCACATATCCCACCTTTTATCTTCAATTTCAATTTTCCAATTTAATGTCTGGCCTCTGTTAATAAAGAAAAACATAATGATCGGTGCTGTGGAATTAAATCTGTAGCCTACTGGATTTATTAGAAGCTTTCCCTTCCACCCCCCAAAACCTGATACCCTGATTAAAATGCTTGCTTTTGTTTTTAAACAGAGTCTGAGAAGATAACTTGAGAACGATTATCTCTGAACACTATATAGCTCTACAAATTTCTGAAGATCTGAAAATTATCTCTATTTTGGGGGTTATTTACTAATGAAAATAGCATTGCAGTGCTTGTAGAAAATACTACCACCACCTACTGGCATATATTGTACATAAAAATGAAAATGCTTCTAAATCATTTGAACAGTGACAAATAAGAATATGGAGAAAAAAATAATTATTGTCACATTACTGCAACTTTAATTTCAAATGAAATCAAATGACTATATTTTATTTTTGATAATAATATAATATTTATTTCTATCACCTGAATATGTAAACTTGAAGAAAGAATAAAAAAAAAAACAAAAGGAAAGCATAGGATATTTAAGCATAAAGAAATAAGGTATATTTCTATTATTTAAAAGAAAAAATGTCTTTGCCTTCACTTATTGCTGTTTATTTTTGTTTTTATTGAAAATTTTATTTTATTAAACTCAGGACAAAGAAATTTTGTGTCAATGAGGCAATTCAATAAGACATACACATAAGTATGTAAAATTCTTTATACTCAGCAAAGCAAAAAACAAAAACAAAAATATTTGAAGCAAAATATAAAAATATATACCAATCTTCATACAACTTTAGGAGCTATTTTGATAAAGGAAAACAGCCGGAAGATTACATGTACACTAGGCTTTTTAAAATTTTTAATCCACAGTTAACTCTCATTAGCTCTTAGATTAGCATTAAATCATTTGTTCTTTTAACAATAACCCGTTGGAAAGAATTAAATCTTGATGCTATTTCTTCAATGGTTATTTTGAATTTTATCCTCAGACAATCTAGTCTTCAGTCCGACAAAATTCCTACCTCTAAAGAAACTACTTCTTGCATAGAATCTATTTTCTTGTTCAATGGTTTAATATTTTGCATCAATGAACTAGATTCATGAAAAGGATATGGGATTAAAAGCAGGGATTTTCTTCCCAAAACTTTATTGTGACTTTCTTATTTGTCAGAATTCCAGAATGGACAACTTAGTACTTTAGTGATATTTATAATGACAACTGTATAGATAAATGCACATAATGATAATATTTTTATAAATTATATTCAAGAAACACTTTTTGACTGATGAATATAAATTTTAAAGAGAGAAAGACCTTTAATATTTCACTGTAGTTATATATGAAAAATAGTTATTATTTTTGTTATTTATTTTCATGGATTTGAAAATGTAGGTAATATGATAAACTCATTCCTTACATCTCATTTGAATTAAAATTGGCTTCCTAAGAACTTAATGACTGCTAAAAGCCCTTTTGAAAAAAATGCTATTGTTTCCCCAAATACTGTTTTACGTTACATAGATAACAGATTTTTTTGTGAGATACTACATTCCTGACTTCCTTGAACTATTCTTTTGACAATGCAATGTTTGTTTATATATTTCTCTACTTTCCCACTTTTTGAAATATGATGATGCTTCTCCTTTTATTTATTAAATAAATAGCCATTGAATTCCTAAAATGTGCCCAGCATTGGGTTGGAACAGCTGATTCAGTGGTGGATATACAAGACAGATAAACTCTTTGACCTGTTGGTACTTAGAGTGAAGGAGAAATGCAACAGACAAGTAAAGCAATAAATAAAAGAATACATTACTCTCAGTGAAGAGGAATACAAAGGAGAGAGTAGGTAAGCATTTTAGCTTGTGGCCAGAAAAGGCCTCTTAAACATGATCCTTGAGCAAAAGGCCTGACAGATGCCCAATCATGCAGAGTCCAATTTGATATTTTTAATAGCTAGTCTACTTGCCTCCTGTTTAACGAAGGCAAGTAGACTAGCTATTTTAAAAAAAATATTTTTTAAAAGCCCATTTTTCTTCTACTTTATGCAATAGCCTTATGATGACTCTATTTCCAAAATTTATTTCAACAAGGGTCGAGTTAGTATTTTCAACAAGAGGACAACAAAATTAACTTGTTTGAATGTTTTACTTTTTATAGGTTTGATTGTGCAAAACTTTTATTCTTTTGCCTACATTAATTGGTTACTTTTGTGTTTTTAGGAATTTAGAAGAACTAACTAGTGATTAAAGAGCATATTGAACTATTTTAGAAAACAAAAACAACTAGACTTTCTAAATCTTTTTGATAATACTTTGTTTAATTCATAGTCTCTAAAAAGTGCTACGGCAAAAGAAAAAAAGTGTATGAACTACTTTTCATAACTTTACTGTATTTAAAATAAGATTCATGGCCACTTCCAAAGATTCATTACAACTAGATGAATACCTGAAGAATAGGTGAAGGAATTAAGGACAAGTTTAAAAAGGAAAGTTGATTCCAATAGTAAGATTAAAGTAGAAGAGAGTCATGAAGACTTATATGTTTCTTAGAAGTGGACCATAGTATGGCTCTGAGCATTTTAGTAGCCTGTGCTCAAAGGGAAATGTAATTAATGTTGGTTAGATAGAACAAAACTATCCATGAGACAAAGAGAAATTTCCCCCATGTCTGTTAAAGAGTGAAGACTCTGTAATATACTGTAGATAAAAAATGCAAGATCAAGTTTTATAATAACATTTTAAATTTTTTCTAAAAATAAGTAGATAGACTATCAACAAAGTAAGTCTACCAGTAAACTAATTTAATGTTGGCAGGTACATAACTTTTTAAAGGACAAGCTTCTTAATACCAAAATAAATTTTAGAACATGAAAAATATATTTCTATATTCTCCATAAATAACATTTCAAATATCGTTTCTCTAAAATTCTTCTCGATAAACACTGAATTCAAGATTGTTCTATGTGTTGATCACTACAGAGACACATGTTTTCAAAATGAACCAGGTGGGGCTAGATAATTGCATGTTCCTAAGCCATTTCACCCTGTTGAATGTAGAATAAATATTTTATTAATGTTCTTTTCTTGCTAAATAATTTTAAAATAATGGGTTTTAGGTGTTTTAAATTTTTATTCTAAGAAGCAGCCGTGATCATTTTAGCTTGAAAAATGGTTCAAGCATTGATGGTCAACAACATCATAGAGTTGGAAGAAAGTCCTTCGAGAATGTCTAATTTAGAGCAGCACCACTTCTTTTATATTCTCAACCAGTTGTAAAATAAAAACCTCGAACACTGAATGAACAAAATGCTTTTGGTTTTATTAACTGAATGTTCAGGAATGTCAACCAAAAAAATGGGTTAGGCTTTGGAATAGTTAATCCCTAGCCCTTTCTGCTGGCCATAATTAGATCTCAAGGTTGGTTAATGTGGCAATTTAAGAAATATATTCATTTGTTAAAATGATTCCAAGCTAAAATCGCTCCAGATTGTCCTCTTTAAGCATTCTACACAGAGGCCTATCACAGCTTTGTCTTCATAATAATCATTAAATTCAGTTCAAATACTAGTCATGGGAATTGTTATTTGACATTTATTTATTTTGTAATTTATCTCAAACTGATTTTACTATAGAAAAATGCACTAAGGAAGTCTATTTGCTGTCTCAGCAGTTATTTGTTTACAGAAAATTTAAGTGTAAGTGACCCTGTTCTGGTCGAAAACTTTAGGATTAGAGCTTTTTCTGCCTCAGTGAAGAGTACATCTACTTTTAGTTTTTCTTTTCAGCAATCACCAGACTTTTCAGGGAAACAAATTAAGGCAATGAACATTTGTTAAAGGGCCAAATAGAAACATACTTCAATTTTAAACATATCCAATAATTTTAAGGTAGAAAGTAATTTCTGTGAGATAGCTTGTCATTTGCTATACTAGCATGGTACATTTGTTTCAAATACAATTTTTCAGCTTGGAAAATTGTAGGTAGACCTTAAATACATATAAGACTATATCAATCTTTGTATTAATTGTAAATATAAATGTATTGATTCTGGTGTATATTATCAGAATAAATAATATTTTGGATATGTTTTTATCTTTCTTTTTAAAATATATAAAATGGAGTTCTATATATCTATATACACAGATATTTATTCTTGTAGAAAAAGCTAGATTTTCTTATCATTTTTATGTCTTCTCCAAAATTGCATAGTTCTTTCTTTGTGAACTGTTTTCCATATAATACTATTTTTATATGGAACCAAAGTTAAGGAATTGAAAGATACCTAAAGAAGGATTCAGTTATCAGAGATCACTTTCTTTTTGAGGCAAATATCTGCCAATTACTGTCACTTTCTTTTGGTCAATTTCCAGAGGGTTTTCAATAAAATAACTTTTTTACTAATAAATATACATTTATTTATTTATTATTTTGTTATTTGGCTTTATTTAGATTTAATGATATTACTTTTTCTATGATGATAATTTCTGATGTATAGATTTTGGTCCATCTCAAAAAACAAAACAGAATCATAAAGTAAATAGAAAAGTACTGATGACCTATGGAGTCACTAAAGTGTGAGCACATAAATTACAGACATATACAGTCAAAGGAAATAAAGAGTTAACAGGGAGTTATTACTATAACTGAAAAATAATATATTTATTTGAAACATAGAAACAGATTAACCAAAAATGTGAAATTTGATCTTATTCTAATGTTTTACCTTCTCAGAATTTTTTGCTTATATTTGTGAAGGCATTGATACTTTACTGATGTGAAGATGCAAGATGAGATCAATAAGTCTCAAGTTAAGGTAGACTAGCTAAATATGGTTTAGAGAGTGGTTATTTTTATGTACACAGGATTATATGTATTTTAAATGTGAATATGATGCCAACATTTAAAAATGAAGTCATTTGATATTGTAAAAAAAATCCGTAATTCTAACATATTTTGAAAAAAATATAGGGTTAGCTTGCAACATCGAGCACATAACCATTTGCTGGAGCTGTATACTCACTGCTCATTTCAGCTGGGCACTGCTCCCCTGGTTGTCAGAGTCCCATTCCCTTCATTTACTATCCATTCCTGTCTTCCACAAGATTTCGGTTTCTGCCTCCTGGGACAGCCTATGATTCAAATGATACTTATTTCTTCTAGTAAAAAATAGAATCATAGTATTTTTTAATTTTCTTCTTTGCAATCTCCCCACCCCTCTCAAATAGTAATAATATAATACAGAAAGTCAAATAAGAAGTGCAAAATAAAGCACTGTGAGATAAACTGGCCACAATCTCTCCCACTCACTCTGAGCACATCTTCTTTATGCTTGATAATTCAGGCTACAATGAAAATCAATGAATAGATCAACTATCTTCAGGTCTTTCTTAACCTAGGTATGCATGAAATCTTTAAAGGATACACTTTTCTAAATGGTGACAGCATCTCAGTTTGTGTAACCCTGCAGGCTAAACTACAGATGGTGCCATTTAGCAATGACCAAATTGCCAGTTACGACTCTGAAAAATGCAGGGTTTTTCATAGAAACTCTGATAGTCGCCGGCATATCATGTCTCTTTTGGGCATTGTTTGAACAAATGCATTTAAAAGAAAAATATTCTCAGTTAACTACAGTTCCCAGAATGCCTTGTAGAACATTCTGTCTCTATTGATCATAAACTGGTATAGCCACTATACTTCCTCTGGCCGAACTCAAGGGAAAGTGAAAAAGTACATTAGACCATGTAACAAACTTGAAATTATGAAAAACACTGGTGTGCAGTTTCATCAGTATTTGCATTCTCTTAGCACAAAATAGATCTGAAATATATTTTAATTCAAAGAATCTTATTAAACTAAGATTGTCTGTTACTGTGTGTAGTTGTTTTATGCAGTAGAGCCTAATGTTACTTTTTACAAACAATAGAGAATAAATCCAAACAAGCTAAAAAATGTTTATTGCAAAATACTGTATAGTTCAAGAAAAATTACATCTGCATGAACTGCATATTTTGGATCCAATTTATTGTGCAGTTTCTCTTCATTAACCACATCTTAGAATTTTTAACCATCGGTTTGCATATCATTAACATGTACTCAAAAAAAAACAATATAGAAAGCTTAAGGATTAAAATAAAAGGTTAAGTCTGAAATGTAAGGAGCTTTCAGTGGGTCTGTATATACACAATTCTTTAGAAATTCAGCTTTTTAATTAAAGTGAACTAGACCTTACCTAGACCAGCTAGATTAATAAGTATATCATTCTACTAGAACTATTCTTAATAAAGGCAGATAGAATTCATTTTGCAAAAAAATACAGTATTAACCAGCATTGCTTCTTTTATATAATTAAACACATATAATTATTCTACAGAATTTTTCATGAAAAGGAACAATGACAAAAAAGGCAATTATGCATTTGAACTCAACAGGAATTTTTCTTCAATTACTCTACATTATAGATATATATTTTCTCTAGTATTTGATTGTTTTGTGTATTTTTTGCCATTTATATGCATTCTCTATTATTTTATAGTTTGAGATTCTTAAAGAAATATTTGTATCATCAATTGTATTTACAAATATATATATAACATTTTAAACACTTAAAAATGTGAACACAATTAGGAAGTGAGTTTCTAAATTTCAATATTATATTTTCCAAATGTCCTCTCTTGTCATTCATATTCTAATCCTTGAAGGCACTCCTTGAAAGTTAGTAGAAGAGGATGAATTGTAATCTATTACTTAAAGGTATGATTTCTATGTGCAGTAATCTATGCAAAATCCTCATTACAGTATCCAGCACACAGTAAGCACTTTAAAAAAGGCAGGCGTGGTTATTGTTCCTTCCTCTCTAAATATAAGATAATACATGAAGGTGGTCCAAGTTAGCCAGAATTTGCCTAAGATGCTGTTTTAAAATAATAATTAAAATTGAAAATCTTCACTTTTAAATTTCTACCACCACAATTTTTTAACTTCTTAGGTTGGCATGACCCAGGATCTCTTTTTTTAATTGAGCCTCAAGATGCATCAGTGGTGAACCAACCCTGTCTTTCATGAGAGTTGTCCTTCTAGGTCTCCAGACTCCCTTTGATTGAAAGTGCTTCTCAGTTTTGTCACTTAAATGTGCTTTGATTCAACAAGATAGAAATAATCAGAGTCTCTATTATTGCAGCATCTAACTCTTCTCCGTACATCTGCTGATATTTACTTTCTCCACTTGAGCTGTAGCAATGTGTTTCTCTAGCACTAATATGTTACCTGCAAGTTACTAGAAGAGAAGAAGCAAAATTATTTTAAAAATATACTGTAAAAAAGAAAAAAAATATTAACAAAATGAAAGCTAATAGAACAATGTCAAAAGTAAGTTATGTGGTATAAAACCAACTTTAGGAAGGAAGAGGTGCAGTTTGTATTAATCTTCTTTAATACTTGGTTTTCATGTCAAAACTCTCCCCCCAAACGTCGGTGGTTCATTTTGTCATGGTCCATGTTATGTAGTGTCACCATAGCTATAGCACTAGCCTGGGTCCCTCCTCAGCTTCCTCTCCTCACCATGGAATGGTGGCTCCATGCAATCTTTCCCAACTCTGCACATCCCTGGGTTATTCACGCACTGTAAAGATGCAAGTCCAGCAATCTAGATGATGTTTAAAAATAATATATCTGTAGAAAAATGTCACCTCACGTGTGGCTATCATCTGATAGCCATCATTTTTTTTTCTTATTTCTTGCTGGCCTAAAAACAAATATTTTATTTGTTTTAATAGTTCCAAAATGTTTGCCAATGTAGCTTGCCATTTTCATGCCAGTACCTATTCATCTAAAGTCATTTTGTCTTGCCATTCCACTGACATGCAGGCTAAAAATACAGCTAAAAATCAATTACTATGTCCTCACTGGAGATTTTCTTGACTAAATTTTATTTTGAGTGGTGGGAAATGAAGTTATAAATCAGGATGTTTTTAAAGCAGTTAAGCCCTAAGCAATGCTTCTAGAATTTCTAAGTGAAAAGTAAACTCGAAGAAAATTTGAAATGTGTTATATCATATTCATGAATTTATATGCAAAAAGCGAATTATTTAAAAATAAATTGAGACAGAAGAGTCTTATAATAATAGGTTTGAACTCAGATGAAGGCAAAGTCTTAATTCTTTAGTTTTCTGTGTTCTCTCTTGTTATTTACAAACCAAATCAGAGAATTTTAATTGATCTTCTCTTTAAATTAAGATAATCTTATATATTTTTCCATGCATTTTTATTTGATTAATACCCATGTAACAGAAATCCATGTGTTCTTAACCCTTTTTTAGGTTCCTACCTCATAGAGCCCTCAGGCTTCAAAAGGCATTGATTCTCCTCAGTACAATTATAAATAACAACACAACTGGCCTTGTAATATGTGCCACAATAAGGACATAGAAACCCAAAAATTCTCACTTGTTTCCCTTGCTAGCTAGTGCTCCAAACTTTGAGGTCTATTACTACCCCTAAAATTCTAGCACTGAAGTTAAAGCAGGCCACCCCTAGTGAAAACCACAGCAACTTCATTTAAAAAATATATTTGATTTTCTTTTCCTAATCTTTCAGCCTTTCTTTCTTAGCCCTCCCCCACAACCCGTCCACCCCACCCCTACCAAACTGCTGCGTGCTTTAATTTTGCTTTCAGTCGGTAGTTTAAAAACTTTAGCTTCTAATAACTGGAAAAAATGGTTATTTAAAGATAACTGCAACTTGCTTTACATGCCAGGCTATCATATGCTCAGTGCTTTGAAGCTGCAAATTAATGACGAGCAGGAACAGTGACTATCTTTCAGAGGAAACTGACCTCTTTCTAATGGCACATCGCTAATGTCATCTGTCTACTGCATCTCATTATGTGAATTTCACGGAGTTAAAAAAAAAGTATCTTAAGGCTGTGCACAAATAAAAAGGACCTTCTAGTATTAAGCACTTTGAAAATTTTTGATCTCTCAAAATACCTTCCTTAGATACTGCTTCCCCCTTTTGTGCATGGCACGCTGCTTATGTCATCTATTCTCTGTGACTAATTATGTTAATTTTGCGCCATAAAAGTAACTGAAGGCTGTTAAGGAATAAAAGCTTTTGAGTGGCCTTATTTCATAAACACCCCTTTTGAACAAGGCACATTTAGTCATATTTGCAGTAACAGAAAGAGTCTTGTTCTAAAAATACAACAAAGGCTCTTGAATATGGCCATTTATTCCCACTTTATTAGGTAATTTATGAAAAAGTATGAAGGGAAGCCTTTTTGTTACTATAATTTGCATAAAGCTGGTGCCCCATTAATGAGATAACTTCCTGCCTTTTGTGTATCACCAGCTGGAAATAGAAATGGAAGAACTTTTCTGTAGCCCAATTACTTAACCTGCTGAGTTCAGAGTTGGAAAGTAAACAGGATTCCTATTTGCCAAAGAACTTTATTTTGGTTCCTTTAACATGATTTTTGAAAATGAAAATAATTAGAAGAAGGAAGGAATGCCTAATGCTAAAACTAACTAAATGTCAGCAAGTCTGTATATTAGAATGTATATCTACCTCTGCAGAAGATTTCTTATTTAATAATTATATTTTCCCCATTGATTCACAGTTGTAGTATACTTTTGCTGTCATTGGGTCAACCAAGTAACATTTGATCATATATTTGAATATGTGGAGCAATACATGTGACAAAAAAGAAAATACTGTAAACTTATTTTATTTTATTTTGGGGGGTGAAAGGAAGCAATGAATAGCTTTGAAATTTATTGCAATTATGAATTACAGTCTTTTGATGAAAGATATTTACAATATTTTATAAACATAATAATCATTACATGCGATTGTGAATACCTTGGTGACAGTAAATAACTATTTATTCAGGCCAAGATTTTCTAGGAATAGTATACAATTTTTCAGTGAGGCTTAGAAATTCTATACATACAGTAAAAGCATGGAAGGAGAAAAGAGGAGCGAAAGAAGAGGGGTAATTTTGAAGTTATAACTTATATGTATTTACGTGCATATATTTACATGTACTCAATGTGCATATAATATTAGACGAAGTTTTCTTAAACCCCTACAAACATGAAAATATTAAAAGGAAACTATGCTTTTGTGACTGTTAATATGTGACTATATGTTTTCACCTAATCTTTGAAAATATAACTTAGTTAAATTAAGCTGTTATACTTTTTCTATCCGGTTCTTAATACAAGCTATATCAATGCAGCTCCAGATGACCTTGCAAAAGTTATTCAGTGGTATGTCAATGTGGAAAATGAAATAAGAATAACGACAGAGAGAGCAAAATCACTATCCTTGATTTAACAAATAAACAAAAGAGGTGAATGGTTAGTTAAACAGTCTCATCATCTTTTAGAATAAGTTCTTGAACACTTTAAAATTGCAATAAAAATTAACTTATAATTAGGGCAGAATTTCTGCCTTTTTCTATACTCCTCATAATATCTTGGGTAAATTGCATTTACTGAAGTAGTAGAAGTAGTTGCAAAAGCTTTGACGACTTTCAAAAGCTACCAAAAGCTTTGACAATTATTACTATTTGAATGTAATTGTATTTTAACTTGTAAGGTCAAGCATGATCATATAGTCATTCTGCTTATATGCTTATTCTCTGGACAATCTTTACAGTTTGATGTAAAACCTGACTTCCTTCAGAGCCTCATAAGTTATACCCTAGGTAGGAATTTATTAAGCATATCTTATTCAACCCTTCAATAATACAAGACAGCATTTCCCAAACATATCCCACAGGATAGTTTTTGTGCGATATGTCTTCTTTTTACACCTTGTTAGATATCAACAAATACAATGGGAGAATTGCTATTCTAAGAAAGTAACTTTCTTGTCTGAGTGCACTACTGGGGAATTCTTTCTTTTCCTTTGGTTTTATGGTCTAAACTGTTTTACAAAAATTATAAGTAAGCAGGGAAAAGAATACTCATCCAATTAATGCAATGTCTTAAAAACAAACAAACAAACAAACAAACAAACACAGATTTACAGTAAAGAGCATAGGTAAATGATTATCAAGAACACCCCAAAATTACAAACAAAAGTCTCAAAGACATTACCAAAAAAATTGGCTGGTCTAAATAGGCACTTCCTACTCTGCTTTTTTTTATTATCTCCTTGGAAAGGCATGTATCCCACAAATGGGTAATAGTTTCTCATCTGTTTGTAACTGGACTTGTGGTAAAATCTGTAATTTAGATTTTCACGAGGGGTAGTCACATGAACCACTGGAAACTGGAAGAAGAAAATAGTATAATGAGTAATCCTTTAAGAGAAAAAAGACTGGAGTAAATTTAATTAAACTCAGTGGAGAAAGTAGCCGGATAAGCAAACCACATAATTCTAATAGTTTTATTTAAAGTTTTTAGATCCCAAAAAAATTTTGTATTCGAACTATCCTATCAAAAAAATCTATATTCTGAGTCTATATTTGGTCTTGAATATTTTCAACATAGACCTGAAAATTAGTTGACCTTCTAAAGTGTGACAGTTGAATTAAGAATTTAAGTAATTTCTGTGTAATAAGTAATATACAGTACTGAGTTTCAGAGTATTAATTAAGCAATGATTTGATGACATATAATATTGGTCCATTTAATTATTATCTAGTAGAGTGAAGACCTTATGAATATAAAGATAACTCTTTCTTTCCTTGCCACTTCTCTGAAATTTATACAATCTCCCCATATCCCTCAGAAAAAGGAATCAACAATCAGCATAAAATTAATATACTGTTAAAGCTATGTGAAAGTATTGAGAAAGCTATAGGAAGAGGTTTGAATCAACAAATATTTTCTACATTCCTCCTGGTAACTCCCGAGACCTTTTTTCTTCTGTTCTTTTTTTTCCTTCCTTGTCTGTTACAAGTTATGATGTGTGGATGAAGGCTTTTTCCCATGCAGTAATGACTGTATACTGAGATTTCAAGGGGCTGTTCATGACAATCCCATTTTCTGTGTAATTTCATGGTTGTCTTCTTGAATGAAGATATTGGCTGCTCTGAAGCAGGGGGTCAGCCGCTCCTGCTCCCTTTCAGTATTGTTCCGGAGTATGTTTCCTTTCAGCTGATGAAAAGTAATTCATCATTTACACCCCTGAATTCTGCCAGCATTTTTTGAACAACTTTTCTTTCCCTGTGGTACCTTAGGCCCCTGAAAGAGATAAATAGGTTCAATACAACACTAGGCCCCAGATCCTGGGAGCAGGTTAGGCCTCTGAGGCCCTGAGCTGCCCCTTTTTCATGATAGAGTTTGTCACCTTTCTACCTCTAGAAGTCAAATCCTGTCGACTCAGCCATCTTTCAGGCTCTCTGAAGTGGCTTTGGCACCCACTGGGGCATGTGAGCTTAAAATTGATTTTTTTTAAGATCTGTCAAGTTCCCTTAAGGGACAGAGTTGACAGCCAGCAGGCCTCAACTATCACAAAGCATTCAATGTGTAAAAGACACCTAAGGAACTTCCTTTGAGGGGCCAAAGGGCTTCAGACTTTGTGACACATTGAGAGGGTGCTGTTGCTAAGAAACTGGCTTTTGGCAATAGGATTTTTCCTGCATCTCTGCCACTTTGGGAAGTACTTTAAGCTACCTCTCTTATGGCAAAAGACAAGATCAACTATTATAAGAATGAGATACAAAAATATTGTTAAATGGAATCATTACATGGTTCTTTAGACTCCAATAACATATCACTTATGCAGTTTGAAAATGAGTTATTTCTAGTATTTGTACCAGCTTTCAAAAAAATAAAGCACTAAAAAATCTAAATTTAATTAAATAATATCTATTTTGTTTTATAAGCAAAGGATTTGGGTATTACTGGTTTAATATCTGTGTGATAGAACGATTCTATAGTTTACCTCTCATTAGTTGAAAAATAATGCTGGACTAGTTAGGACCAGCCATTGGTTCCTGACCTAGGTCAACCAGATGAAGAGACTATTTAATTCTGCCTTTTATTTAGCCATTTAAAAAAAAATATATGTTCTTTTGGAAGTCAAAATGATAGGGGCAGAATTTTGCTATACTTTTTAAGTTTAAAGAAGTGTTATGTTCTTTTTGATGCTGATTTTGAACAGCTTCAGTATGGCAAGTAATTTTTCTGTTCTAAGTAAAGAACATGACCTAGCCTCTTTTAGTGACCACATCATAACTACTTTCTCTAGCCAAACCATTTGTGCAGACAAGTATAGCATCCTTTGGAAGATTAATGATTCCTCCAAAAAGTCAAGAGACAGATTTTCAAATTCAATTCCAACCTGTGTGGTGGGAAGGCCATGAAACTTTCAACAACAATATAAATAGTGCACGTGTCTCTCTCTGGAGACTGGATTTTACCGACTAGCGTGTGAAAGGCCAATTGTATAAGCAGGTGTAGGTCTGAGTGGAAAGGATTTGGTGGTATTAATCTCTCTTTAAGAGGTCTTGTTTTCATGGGCTGTTGTCAAACATAACTGGGTTGTTCTGTGGTTATAACTGCAGTTATATGTCCCTTGTCATTGGAAAATGCCCTAGCTTTTCAGGGAATTTCTACATGACTTTTCCAAAGACAGTTTTAGTGTTCTCTGTAGAGGGAAAGAGTATGATAAGGTGAGAATAATAGAGGCTTTGATTTCAGACATATCCTAAATTTGAATATTGGCTTTCATGAGCTATGTTGTTGCCTCAGCAAATTTGTGAAAACTCTCTAAGACACCACTTTCTTGTGCATAAAATGAAGATAACCATTTCTGAAGATTAAATGAGATCATGTATGAAAAATACCCAGGTAGTCATTGAAATAGAAGTACAATAAATGGTAATCATTATTACTCTGATTGACCAAATATATTCCATGATTTTATGATCTTTGGCATTGAAGCTCATGACACCATAGACTTTAATAAACAATTTTCCTCTTAAATCCAAACATGAACATGTTAATCTCCACACTACAGAGATCATTACCTAGGGCTAAGTCATGACATAGCTACAATAGTTTTGGAGAAATAATATAGTCAAAATATAAAAGGAAATGCTGAGGCATTTTCTGAATGAAGGATTAGATCTAAGGTTACTAATAAAAGTCCCAATACAAAAAAGAACAGGTAAAAATAGATGTCAATACTATGATACTTCTGTTGTTACATAGACTTAATTATTTACCGTTAGTAACTGACAGTATATTGTTTCATTAGACAGATGCAGTCATCCTTATGCATGTTGATCCACTCAAGATATCTTCTCAGCTCTCCTAGTTTCCTGATTTAATTAATGTAGATGGAGCATCAGTATTTTTTCAAAAGTTTCCCAGGATATTCTAAAGTTCCAGTCTGGGCTGAATATCACTGCCTAAAAGAAAATGTAACAACTTATCATTTTCTCCCAAAATGTGCTACATGTCAGCAGCCATAGCTAATTTTGCAGAAAAATGTATTGCAAATAGGTAGTCACTGAAAACAAAATAAAGTTTTGTAACTGAAAACAAAATAAAGCAGGCTGCAGTTTAAGAGAAGAGGAAGGAGAATCTTCAATATGTAAAAAAAGAAATTACATTATTATCTCACTGTGTCCTCTTAAGAATTGGTAATGCACACAACAATCTCAGTCACCAAATTGTATGATTATACAACTATCTACCATGTGTTAAAAATTCCTTTTAATTCATCTGCCATGTAGACATACTAAAGGATAGAACGGGACTTTGGATCTCCTTTTTCCAGTGTTCATTGAAGCTTTACGTTATCCAGTTTTTTTTTTTTTTTTGTCTAGGAAGTCTCCCCAGCACCAACTGTAAATTAGATGTGTCTGTTCTGTGTTTCCTTAGTGTCCTCCAATTCTTTTATTACATCAAGAAATTGATTGTACGAAGGCACTGAATGAGATGTATTTCTTATTGGCTTGTGGGCCACAGGAAAAAGCACATGTGTTGTGGGGTCACACTTGTTTCCCTAGAACTCATCTCGGTATTTGTTGATTGCAGAAGCTTACTTAACATACATTTATTGAGTATATGAACAAATAAATGAGCAATTCTCACCAAGACATTTCCAAAAACCAATAGCCAACCCCACCAAAAAAAAAAAAAGACTTAGTCTGTCTAGAGTCTTTGCCTAAAAATCTAACAATTAGTCTACTACAAAACTTTTCCATAGTCTTCTGAGAGAGACTGACAAAAATATTGCAGCCAAAAAATGATCCATAATTCACAGAAACAAAACAATGAATTTTCTCTCCTGAAGTGGGAATACTTTGGAATTCATCTTAGAAGGTAAAACAAGGTGGAGCAGGCTCATCTTGTTTTCATACTGGGAATAAATTCGCTAACAGAGCAGGAAACAATAAAAATCTTGACTATTTTGGACATCCTTACAGTTATAGTCTCTCTGATAAAGAAAAACTGCAAAAGTTTCAGTGCTACAGTTTGATGCATCTATGTGTTCACAGGGTCATCATATTACAGTCATTACGGCAGGAGGCAAACTCCCTCCCTGGTCTATTATAACTGGCCGTAATGTACCATAGAGACTCAAGATGTTCTCTTCTTGACTGAGCCTGGAGAGTATCTATTTCACAGTGTATTCCCCTTAAAGGGAGAGTCTACAAATGGCAATAGACGATGCACTTATCTGTACATAAGCATCAAAGACAGAATGGAGTAAATGATGCACTTCATGGAGTTGCAGTACTTCTTCAGTACAATTTGTTGCACTAAAAAAGAAAGTAATTTGGTAAATGGACTCTAGTGGCTTGAAAGAGTTAATGTACTTCTCTCTACTAGAAACATTGAGCCATTTATATATAGGCAATCCTATCTCTCCTTCTGAATTATATCAATGCAGCAAGAGACATTTTAAAATGGATCTTCACAGACTCCAGGGATGGAGGAAAAGGATTCTTTTTCATTGTCAGTAGTAACTATAAAATAAGTTTGTAATTTTTTTTCTTTTTTATTGTTCCTCCCTGTGATATCACCCTGAGAAGATGGTGATAAAGACTTTCTTACATTTGGGATCACTTTTATGGGGAGGTTACCTCCTTGTTGGTCCTACTTTATCCATACAACTTAAGGGTTTAGCAAATATTTTCTAGTATAAAAAAAGAATGTCAACAAAAAATAGGCTAACCTGTCCTTTAAATAGTTTGATAGTTTTCCTTGCGTTAACTTCTCTTTTTTTTAATTATTTTTTTTACTACCTGTTATCAATTCAGTTTCATACTTTAGTGTCTGTTTCTGGATAGTTTAAACATATTTTTTCTTAGGTTGTCCTTTTCAAAATGATATCAGCTCTCTCTTTTCATTATAACTTAAATAATTATTAATGCATCACAACCTTTTTAAATTATAATTTCACAAATTTATCATTCATTATAAGATTCTGAGAAACATAATTTTGCATTATTTGCATTCTCCCCCAAATATATTTTTTTTCCAAAGCAATCCTCTTGGATTCCTTGATTTTCACAATTTGAAATTGCCTTAGTGTTTCAAAGGTAAATATTTCTAAAACATTAAACATTCATTCCCTTGCTTTTAAAATTTTAGAAAATTATTTCACAAATCATTTTTTTTTAACTGAGCACAAATGTGAGATACATTTTTCCTGAACAAGTCTCAACCTTGCAAAGGAAATTTTATCTACAAAAAAAAACATTTCTTGCTCTATTTTCTCTTCATGCCCTGGAGGTGTATTTCAACATTCACAAAATACCTGACTATCCTTATTTTCCTTAATGTCTATCCAAATTGCATCTGCTGTGTCAGCTAAAACACTCACCATTTTTCTTTTCTCTGGCTATCATATCTGTGCAATATTGAAGCCTCCCCCTCCTTATTTGGTTTCTAGTTTCAGTAAACCTTATCCTAGCATTTTAATTGCTCAGTCATTTCCCTGACTCAACCATATCACTACTATTTCAATAATATCATGCTTACCCCTGATACTCATACTCATACTTATCATTGATAAGGCTTTGATGTAAAAAATCCTTGATATAATATCGTACTTATCCATGCTATGAGATATAATCAAAAATGAAAGCAGAAACTTAAGACACAGAGTAAAATATATTACTTGCCAATTTTCCACAGTAACTTTTCATCATTACTCCAAAATTACTTTTTAATGCAAAGAGTAGTTTCAATCACATTGAGGCCCACATGATTCAGATACTATCATAATCACAATTAGATTACATTACTGCAATCAGGAATGGAGATCATTAAGAGAAAGGATATAAATTGCTTTAGTTTTACAAGTACTGAGCTAGCAAAATTATAATTAATCTCCATTTATAATCTTTTCTTTCATAGAACTGCAAAGCATGCTACTTTTTTTAGGCCATCAATACAAATTAGAACTAAGTAATAAAGCCTTAACTACTACTACTGTTCTGCTCACAATTAGAAAACTTTCACATTATGTATAGAAGGTTTTGATACAAACAGTGCCCTTAGAATAGATTGTTTCAATGCAATAAGCCCAACTATTACAAGGTGCTGTAAAAAAGAAAAACAAAAACAAACCAATAAAAAAAAAACAGAATGCTGCAGAAACCATCTCTTTTCAGAGTAATCAGTTTGTACATTTCATTTCTTAAATGAGATGATGCTACTCATGTGAGATGAAAAAATAATGACTTAGCAGTCATAGTGAATGTATCACTCTGTGCATCCCAAGTTTTAAATATAGCCTTTTAGAAGTATAGGAAATAATATGAACATGGAGAAATAATTGAATTTGAGATATTAGAACTTCAAAATATAATCAATTCTAATTATTTTAATTGTTTTATATTGTTTTCAATGGCTTAAGATGTATGATATCTTGGTATTCCATGTCTCTCCATAGTTTATATGCATATAAACTATGAATATATATTTATAAATATGTATATATATAGTTTTTAGTCCTTAAAACTCACCTCAAATTGTAACAGAATATATTAGTAAATATATATAATAATAAATGTAGAATATTTAATATTATATAGATTTACAAAACTTTTTTCACAATTCTGAAATCAAAACAGTTCTAAAAATCAGATGATTTTTTGGAACATATTTTGTAAGTTGTCTCCAGAAGAACCCAACTTGACATGAACTAACCTGGTCTCAAAATGTGACCTAAAATGGCAGAATATTATTATTATTTTTTAATTATGTTATTTCATATGAATATTCTAACAAGATATTGTTCCAGATCCCACTGTAAAATTAAATAACATACAGTATATATACATCAAGTATCTTTTTAAAGTGGGAAAAATTGTTTTCCAGGAGACATATTGCACCAATGGTTTTAGATAAGGAATTATGAACTCAGTAGCTGCATACAGGTAATTGGTCACAACTGAATCAAAACTGTAAGGGTTGTCTCCTTTGCCTTTTGCCTCTCTATGCCCAATTTCTTCTTTTTGATGCATTCTTGCTCTCAGCTTACCTGAGTCAGAGCTTTTCACTATCTTGTTGTGATGGGTTGCGACTGTACCATGATTTTGACCCATGCAGCCCTTGAGGCAGCTAATAGGGATTGGGGTAGCTGGAGTCCTGGCCTATTGGCTTTGAATCTACACATGTAATTACCCAAGTAACCAATAATAGCTGTACAGCTATTTAATTTCTCTGTGTGCCATGACTTAGAAATTGTTTGGAAGCATTGTTTTCATTATCCAGTTTCTTCATACTATCTCCTGCTTTTCATATATCAGGTATGGGCTGTTGATAACAATACCTGACGTAATAGACAATGGATGTTGTCTATTTGCTGAATGTTGAATGTATAAAATGTTATCATCCTTATTAAAATGTTTGCATTTTTAAGGTGCATAAAGCTTTCATTTCAGAAAATCAGTGTATTAAAAATCAGGCTATGGATGGTTTATTAGAAATGAGTCATTCCAGGGTTGACTGATGTATTTCTAAGACCCATCTTAAAGACATAGCCCATTTAAGTACAGAAGAAAAATATGTCAATATCCTGTTTATTTGTAGCAAAATTCTCTATTAATGGTGAAATAATTATGACAGCATAGATTTTAGAAGTCATAAATTATAAAACACCTTGCCAGTTGAGAAACCTCTTAAATTCCAGAAATTTCTAAGGATTCTTTGCAAATACAAGAATGGGAGAAAATAATTATAAGAGAAATACTTAGCCATTTCATTTTCATGACAAAAAACAGAATACAAAGTTTTATTTATGTGTAACTGTTTTAGTTTAAATTGTCAGAAGGATATATTAGATGGCTCTATACTGAATCAAATTTAATTAAACAATGTGCACAAATTATATTTTCACTATATATGTGAAACAGCAATAATTTAAAATAACAAAATGATAACTACTTATAGACAGTGAAATTAGCTTTTAGTGCTAATAAATTCATGCTTTGCAGCTATAATATTCTATGGCTTTATGTTAGAAATTTTTAGAAAAATTGAAAAGCTTTGTAGAACTTTTCTTGTCATGAGAGGAAATATGCAGAGGTTAATTCAAAAAGAGAAACAAGAGGGAAAAAGGAGAATGAGTAATAAATTTTATCTCACATCAATAATTATTAGCAAAATTATAAGTATTTTCTTAGAGATAATAAAGCATCAAACAAATCATATTATTTATAAATAGGAAGTTATCTGTGTTATCTACTATAATTTTAAACTACTATAAATGTAATACATTGGTTGTATATTTTCCCTTCTATCAATTAATTAATCACTATATCTGTATCAGATGCAGGTAAGATACTTATGTGAAAAGACATTGTGTTTGACATTAAGGAGACACAAAATAGTCATTAAAACTTATTTCAAAATACTATAGATGAATGATAGAATTCTATTAGAGTTTAGAGAATATAGTGGTTTTCTGACCATACAGACCTTTGTGTATATATGATGGTCTCTGAAGTCTAAATTTCTTAGACAAATATTTAAGCTTCTCTAATATTTAGTCTCAAGCTACATTTATATTCATATAGCATAAGTTCTAACTAAATTAGTTTTCTTGCTAAGTGTGCTTGGAGAAAAGCATAAAGACCATCGGTGTTAGGCAATGAATAGTTTTTGTCTTAGGGAATATTATTTAGAAAAAATTTATTTGTTAGCCATACTTATAATGAATTTGATGTTAGATAATTGAAAAGAGAGAGATTTAAGAGTAGAGGCAAGAAAAATAAAGGCTTGAAGTGGGAAAGAAAAGAGTAAGGCATCAATATTTTGAAGCAAGTATTCATAGAACCCAGGGGATAAGGAAGAGGGCAACTTGGAGAAAGAACAGCAAAATTCTCTACTATTTTGAGTGTCTGAATAGGAAATATACTTCCATTAAGGAATTAGAAAAGTGGTCATAGGATCTTTTCTTAAAATATAGGAGAATAAAAGTGTTTTATTCTATTTTCTCTCTTTCTTTAAACTTTTATTTTTTATGTGTTTTTAAAATTTTTATTTTATTTTATTTTTTTACTTGACAAAACACAAAGAAGTGAAAACAGAACAAAGAAATGAGAAAAAGACCCCATAACCAGACCCAAATTTTATTATATTTCTGCCAGGTATAATTAAAATTGGAACAAAATAGTAGTCAGTGTTGGGATTGTGCATCTCTCCTGAGACTTTTTATCAGAAAATTAATCTCTCATAATGGAAGTGCTGCAGTGCAGGGCTATTTCAGTGACTTTGTCTTTAGTCTTGAGAACCAGGCACTGGACTCTCCACCCTCTCTAGAGATTCAGGTTGATAACACAGGATATCAGCAGAGATGCTGTTGAGGGAGAAATGATAGTGTGACATTTCTATGGTTTATGAACCATACTTAGGAAGTATGAGGGTCCTCAGAGACATGAAAGATGAGATGATGTAGAAGATTGTGCTTGTAATAATTAGAAGTAGTGACTTAAATAACATTTCCATGCATCCTACCCATATTTTGAATCCAAAATAAAAAAAAAGCATTATATAAAACGATCAAGTAAATTGAGAATATTTAAAAGCAGGCGTCAAAAAACATCTTTTTGTAAAGGGCTATAAATTGTTGATTTTTAAAAATTTAGCCATCCTAGAAGATATACAGCATTATTACATTATATTAATTTGTATTTTCTTGTTTAATTAATACATAAAACCTTGTTTCTTATGTTTATCGAACTTTATATACTGCTTTAATGAATATTACTTAAAATACTCACCCAGTATTTATTGAGCTCTATTAGTAGTTGTAGTTAATAACAAGTCCTTTGTCATATATTTTATTTATTATGTGTATATATAATATATATAATATTTATTTTTAGTATGTGATTGATTTCTTCATTTTTAAATTTTAAATTGTGCTTCAAAGAAGAATTTTTAAATTAATGATATCCAGTGTATACATTTTTTTCTAAGTGTTTTTATTTTATATTCTGACAGCTGATAGTTTTTCTTCTATATTTTCTTCTAGAGGTTTTATAGTTTTAGCTTTTACTTTATATCTATAATCTATTTTCATTTTTATTTACTGTTTTCAGTTTTTAAGGCATTTTTTTTTAAAGAAGTCTTAGGTTCACAGCAAAAATGAGCAGAAAGTAGAGAGTTCTCCCAGTACTTCCTTCCTCCACATATGCACAGCCACCCCCACTATTCAAATCCAGCACCAACTATTTTTGTTACAATCAATGAACCTACACTGACATCATTTGGATGACATCATTTGGATGACATCATTATCATCCAAAATCTGTAGTTTACTTTAGAATTTACTCTTGGCACATTCTATGGGTTTTAACAAATATATTATGACATACATAAACCATTTATATTATCATACAGAGAAGTATCATTGCCCTTCTCTCCTACCCCCTGGCAAACACTGATCTTTTCACTGTATCTATAGTTTTATCTTTTTTTCAGAAAGTCATATAGTTGGAATCATACAGTCTGTAGTTTCCTCAGGTTGACTTTTTTGCCTTAGCAATACGAATTTAAATTTCATCTCTGCCTTTTCATAGCTTGGTAGCTCATTTTTTTCTATTTTCTAAAAGAGCTTATGTAACATCATTATGATATATTTTTTAAATGTTTGGTTAATTATAGCAGTGAAGTTTTTTGGATCTGGAGTTTTTTTCTGATAATGTTTTAATTATATAATCAGTTTCTTTATATGCTATACAACTACTCGTGACTTCTAAAAAAACCTGTTTTTTGAAAGTTATTAAATGTATTGACATAAATTTGTTTCATGATTTTTCTATGATGTCTTTTTTCAGCTTTATTGAAATATAATAGACAATTAGTTATTCATATTTACATTGTACAATTCAATGAGTTTTTTTTTCAATTATAGCTGGTATACAGTAATATTTTAATTTCAGTTGTACAGTATATTGATTAGAGATCTATATAACTAACAAAGTGATCATCCCACTAAATCTAGTACCCTTCTTGCCCTTACATATTTATTGTAACATTAATAACTATTTTTCTTATGCTATACTTTATATCTCCATGTCTATTTTGTAACTATTGTAAGAGGAATGAAGTTTTATGTTTGATGATTTAATAAAGAGATAAACAGGTTTAAAGGTTTCTAATAGCAAGCATCTAAGTAGCTGATAGTTAGTTTGGATCCTGGGGTATGTTACAGATTTTAATTTGCTCATTTAATCCCAGTGGAGTCTACACCTATAATGACTCTTAAATTGGTTAGGTCATATTTTATTTTTGTATATGTAACATAAACTATACTATAATTATCAATTTATTTATTAAAACATAAAGAATACACTGATTTAGGTTTATATAAACTCTGAAGTCAAGATAGTTTTGTTTTAATATTTGTTTCTTGGACATTAGCACTTGACATAAAGTCTGTTTTAAATAACTATTTGTTGGATTAATGAATGTACTTATAAATAAATGAATTAATAAATATATTTTTATTGAGTTTTCTTTGTGGCAGACATTTAATGAAATTTGGCAAATATATGTTGAGAATGTTGAAGCTATAGACATTATTCAACATTAATTTCAAGATCTATGTTCAAATAAAGAGTGGAAATTTTATTCAATAAATTCAAATGTGTTCCTGATTAAAGAAATAAACAAAAATAATAATTCAAATGGAAAAAAAATAATGAATTCTGATCAAATTTCTAGTCAAAATATCTTGAGCTTAAACAAAACAGAATTTCTTAAACAAGCAAGTCGACATAAAAACTAAACATTATTTTAAAAACCGTACATTTAAAAAAATAAGCAAAAGACTAAGGAAATTATGAACAGTATAATAAAGTTCTAGAGTCATTGATATTAATTAATTCATCATCATTTAGTGTATTGATGCGATATACACTAAAACTGGAAGAACATATTTTCAAATAACATGAATATGAAATTAAAGTAAAAACATAACCAGTAAATAAACACATGAAAAACTTTTCACCTAAAAATAAAAATATATAAATTAAAACAATAACATTAATTTTAACACTAGCAAAATTTTTTGGGAAAAAAGCTCTTAAGTGACCAATGCTGCCACAGGTATAAAAAACTGCAACATTTACAATACTGTTGGTATTGTAAATTATTATGATTTACAAAGAAATTTTTCATTTTGAGCCCCTAAAATGCATATATCGAATGATTCTCTAACACCACTTGTGGGGGTTTTATTAGAATGTAAATTATACACTGTAATTTATTATTTACAATTATTTATTATTATAATAAATTATAACAACCCATGCAATTGGGAAGATAAGAACGGTTAAGAAATTCACATTACACCCACATGAGAAACTACTCTGTGGCTCATGTATCATAATATTAAGAGTTTCAGCTTTAGCAATAGATTCTCTTTGATTCACAACTGAAACGTAAATATCAGTCAGACTTTATATATTTTTGAAAATTTCTGTGCCTTAATTTATTCATTTGTAAAATTTATATTCATTGTAATTTTATGTTTGTATATTGCTATAAACATATAATTGTACACATAATTGTCAACATACTTGTGTAAATTCATAGATTTCAAAGTGGAATTGCTCTGAATTAACTCATGTAATATTTTGATAAACAAGCAACTTTGATGCTTTTACTCTCTGCCAGATGTTCAGAATTCAAAGATGAGTAAGAGACTATCCTTTTCCAAAGGGAAAGACTATTTGACAACATACATTCAATGAAGAGACATATTTCTACGGACAGGATTGGGTGAAGGAAAGGAAGGGGATCAGTTTTATCTGAGATGTTACTACCTTTTTGTCAATGTGGATGGAGTCTTTGTTCCCTCTTAACCTATATAAAACTTAATTTTTAAATCCTGGTAAAAAGAACAGCTATTCTTAATTAGTTTAGGAGTTATGGTAGATTATCCACTGAAAGATTAATTACATGCTTTCCAGTGAAGTATTATAAACCATAAGTTTAAAGTTGGACCAGATGCATTTCAGCCCTGAAAACTCATTAACCATCTGACCATGTTGCACATATGGTAACAAAGTGAAGAATGTACCCAGTCAAACACACATAAACACTTCTTCATCATCATACGACAACTGCCTCTTAAACTATGCCAGTAATCTTTCTATTTCTCATACCTACAAATATCTGTTTTAGAAAGAGAGAAGCTAGCAAAAGAGAGATTTTGAATGGAGAATTGTAAATCCATACCAAATATGCAGAAGTACAGACTGCTAGTCTCTAGTCTGCTTTTTGTTGCAAAATTCAGCATTTATCTCATTTAATCTCAAACTTAAAATGAGTTTTAGGTTGAAAATTTCAAACTTCGTGTTGGGAGAGGGTATTTTTTCTATTGGGAAAATCATCTCCTCTGATTATATTGGTCTAAATATTTTAATACCGTAATAAGCTATTGGTTTATTTGAGAAGGACTGCCCTCTCCTCTTCTTCTTAGGCAGATATAAGCTTTGGTGTATTCTAAATCTCCTTCACAGTTTCCCTACTCAACACAGTATGAACACTGTCAAAGTAAATACTTTGTACAGCTCTTCTCCTCTCACAAGATGGCAGCCAGCCTCAGCAGCCTGGACCATGTGATAAATGAGGTATTCAACTGTTTCATGTATAAAGCAAGAATATGTCTGTCCAGAAATATACCAATCAAAATAGTTTACTGTTTTTTTTAAATTGATTTTTTCTTTTTTGGCCAAATGTCTTAATATAAAAGATATTTACCCCTGGGTAAAATATGCTAGCAATATACTTGATCTATATATCAAAGAAACGTATTAATAGCTGGGAGAATGAGGTGAAGGGTTAAAGAAGTACAAATTAGTAGTGATAATTAGTCACAGGGATGGGGAGCTCAGCAGAGGGAATGTAGATAGCATTAATATAATGGATAGGTGGAGGGCCAGGGGAGGGAGGGAGCAATTGGGAGATCGTTCTATGGACTATATAGATGTCTAACCAATGTACTGTGTGCTTGAAACTAATTTAAAGGAATAATTTTTTTTAAAAGTTCACAAAAGAAAAATATTTGTTCATCTCTTTCTTTGAATGTGGGCAATCATTTTGAATTATTTAATGATAACCAGCTTACAATTATATAATATTACAATATGTTTCTATTGGCAAAGATGGATTTTATCTTCTAATGTGATTCTTGAAATGATTCCATTTCTTCATTGAATTTTCAGTTTTAAAGAAAAGATGTGATAATGAGGGAACTGTCTATTTAGTTTGAGTAGGCAGTTTTATATGTGTTCACAGGTACAGATGGGCCTACAACAATGGTCAAGATCTGTTAAGTAGCTAACTTATTTTTCTCTTTATAAACATGAAAAAATAAATGTCAATTCAACTTATCTTACTTTTGAATGTAATGAATATAACTAATGATAATTACCACATTTCTAAATATATACACTGAGTTGCTTGCATGACAAAAAACAACCTGAATTGTTATCTTTTGTTATAGATATTTTTAGGATACTTTTATTTATTTGCTGATTGTGCATGTTTATTTTTATGCAAGAACTTTAAGAGTATGTGAACACTTTATTAAAATGTTTCAGAGAAAGGGGACAATACGGTCTGCTATAAAATGTACTAAAAAATCAAACTTTTATTTATTAAATATGTTATTACTTTTCTTTTCTATTAATTTCTATTATTATCAGTATTTACTAAGTTAGTTATAAAAGGTTGGAGTTTACCAAAGATTTATAGACTGAAGGACAACAGTAGTAGGGATTGAGCGAGGCAGGTGGCGTTATTTAACTTAATCATGTGATTATTTTTAGGACATTTTGAGCAGATGTTATCTTCTTCCAGAAAACATATTTAAAGCTTTATATCACATAGACTTGATCAACCATGATTGAACCTCTTTTCTATACAAGTAGTACAGCTTTATTTAAACATGAAAATAACTGGTGAGTATAGCAGTAAATAAATAACTATTAAAGAAAGAAATCATTCTGGCTCAAAATGTACTGAAATTGTACAGAAGCAATAAGGGCCCATATTTGATGTTTCTATTTTATATTTTAATATAAAGTTAAAATATCTCTACTGCATTAACTACTCATTTTTATCTCTACATTATTCTTTAATAGTCTTACATGACAAATATCAGTTATAAAATAAACAAAAGTGGAAAACAAAAAAAGTAAAGATAGAAAAGAGTTAAAAATAAGACAACACAAAATCAAATGCTGTAAAACATTCAGTAATATTTCCTATATTTGTCCTAAGACCTGCAAATCTGACGACAGGCATCCTTGTAGCCAATGCAACACAATTGCTCACACTATATATATATATATATATATATATATATATATATATATGCACATATATGTATATATATATATGTACATATATATATACATATATATACATATATATGCATATATATATATATAATATATATATACATATATATATATACATATATATATGTATATATATATATATTAAATTTTGGGGGGTAACATTGGTTAATATACATAATTTTAATATATATAATTTTATAATATAACATTGGTTAATATATGATTTTAATATATATATATATAATTTTATAATATAACATTGGTTAATATATATTTTTAATATATATAATTTTATAATATAATTTTTAGGTGTGCATTATAATTTGACTTCTGTATATTCTATTGTGTGTTTATCACCCAAAGTCCAGTTTTCTTCAGCTACCATATATTTGATCCCCTTTACTTACTTCACTCTCTCGCTGTCTCTATGTTTGACCACCTTTACCCCATCTACCTCCCCGCCTCTTCCATCACCCCCCACCCTTTAGAAAAACTAGTCCATTGTCCATGTCTCTGAGTCTCTGTTTTATCTTTTCATTTGTTGCTTTTAGGTTTATATCCCACATATAAGTGATATCCTGTGATTTTCAACATTTTCGGTCTGGTTTATTTCACTTAGCATGATTATTACGAAGTCCATTCATATTGTTGCTAATGGCAGTATTTCATCTCTTCTTATGACTGAGTAATATTCCATTGTATATATGTACCACAGCTTCTTTAGTCAATCATCTACTGTAGGACACTTTGTAGCTTTCATGTCCTGGCCACTGTATATAATGCTGCTATGAACATTGGTGTACAAATATCTTTTTAGATATGTATTTTCAAGTCTTTGGAGTAAATACCCAGTAGAGGAATTGCTGCATCATATGGTAGATCAATTCTTAGTTTTTTAAGGAACCTCCATACTGCTTTCCATAGGGCTGAACCAATTTACAGTCTCAACCGCAGTGTATTAGGATTCCTTTTTTTCTGCATCTTCTCCAGCATTTGTTATTACTTGTCTTATTGATTATAGCTATTGTAACAGAAGCAAGATGATATCTCATGGTGGTTTTGATTTGGATTTCCCTAATAGCTAGTGATGTTGAGCATCTTTTCAAATATTTGTTGGTCATTTGTATGTCTTCTATGGAGAAGTGTCTGTTCTGGTCCTCTGCCCATTTTTTATTAGATCATTTTTTTTGTTGTTGTTATTGAGTCATATGAGTTCTTTGTATATTTTGGATATTAGGCCTTTATCAGAGGCATTTCTTGCAAATATATTTTCCCATTCGGATGATTGTCTCTTTACTTTGTTGATGATTTATTTTGCTGAGCAGAAGCTTTTTAATTTGATATAGTCCTATTCATTTATTTTAGCTTTTACTTCCCTTGCTTTTGAGGTCAAATTCATAAAATCTTCTTTAAGTCCAAGGTCCTTGAGTTTAGTTCCTATGTTTTCTTCTATGCATTTTATTGTTTCAGGTCTTATATTCAGATCCTTAAACAATTTTTAATTAATTTTGGTGTGTGGTTATAGACAACAGTCTAGTTTCATTCTTTTGCAGGTGGCTATCTAGTTTTCCCAGCACCATTTATTAAAGAGGCTTTCCTTTCTCCATTGTATGTTTTTAACTTTTTTCATTGAAAATTATTTGCCCATATACATATGGGTTTACTTTTGGACTCTTGATTCTATTCCACTGGTCTATGTCTCTGTTTTTTTTTTGCTGCCAGTACCATGCCATTTTGTTTATTGTTGCTTTATATTATAATTAGAAGTCGGGCAGAGTGTTGCCTCCAGCCTCATTCTTTTTTCTCAGGATGGCTTTGGCAATTCGGGGTCTTTTGTGCTTCCATACAAACTGATGATTATTTGTTCTATTTCTTTAAAAAATGCAGATGAGATTTCAATGGGGGTCGCATTAAATCTGTATAATGCTTTAAGTAATATGGTAATTTAAACTATGTTGATTTTTCCAATCTAAAAACATGGAATATCTTTTTATTTCTTTGTATCTGCTTCGATTTATTTTAATAGAGTCTTACAGTTTTCATTATTTAGGTACTTCACATGTTTTGTTAAATTTATTCCTAGGTATTTTATTCTTTTTATCGCAATTGCAAAAGAAATTATTTTTCCACTTCTTTTTTCTGAGAGTTTGTTGTTAGAATATAGAAACACTATGAAGTTTTGAACGTTGATTTTGTAACAAATAACTTTACTGTATTTGCTTATTGTTTCTAGTAGTATTTAATTGGTCTAATTTGTCATTTAAGGAAGTTATTTTCTTATTGATTTTTTTTTAGATGATCTGTCCATATTTGACAGTGGGGTATTTAAGTCCCCTACTTTGATAGTGTTTTGGTTTGTTTCTCCCTTTAGTTCTGTTAGTAATTGCTTTACATATTTCGGAGCTCCTTGTTTGGGAGCATAGATATTAGTGTTATGTCTTCGTGGTGCATGCTTGCCTTTATCATTATAAAGTATCTCTCAGTATATTTCTTTACCTTTTTGACTTTGAAGTCTATTTCATCTGATACTAGTACTGCCACTCTCGCTTTTCTATGAATGCCATTGGCTTGAAATATCATTTTCCACCCTTTCACTTTGAGTCTATATTTGTCTTTGGAGCTGAGATGTGTCTCCTGGAGGCAGCATATGGTTGGGTTTTGTTTTTTGATCCATTTTGCAATTCTGTGCCTTTTTATTGGTGAGTTCAGTCCATCTACATTTAGGGTGATTATTGAAATATGAGGTCTTCTTATAGCCATTTTATCTTTTGCTTTCTGGTTGCTCGGTATATCCATTGCTTCTTTGTCCTTATGTTTCTGTTTTCTTTATTTTGGTTGGGTTTTCCATCTGGTCCTTCTTGTTTTATGTTATATACTTCAGTACTGAATCTTCAGTGTGAGATTACCATTACAAATATAAAAAGGATAGTTATAAATATAAATATAAATATAAATAAATATATATATGTGTGTATATATATATATATATATATATATATATATATATATATATACAGTCATCTATTTTCTTCTGTTTGTGCCTTATCTCCTTTCCCCATTGTGAATTTGGATCTTTGAATCCTCCCCTTTTGAGTCATTGCTATCTCATTTTGTCCCTATGTATGCTGAACATTCATTACTATCTTGCTATAGCAATTCCCTTATTATTTAAGCTTATAATGCCCTGATCGTAGTAAGAGTTGCACTCCTCTGCTTCTATTTACCTGATATTCACTTTACTTCAAATTATTTTTTTTTGTTTTTGTTATTGTTGTTGCTTTGTTTATCAATTTGTTTTAGATGAACTGACCCCCTTTTAATATTTCCTGTAGTGCAGGCCCATAGTAGAGAATTCCCTCAATTTTTGTATGTCTGGAAAGGTCTTTATTTCTCTTTCATATCTAAAAGAGAGCTTAGCTGGATACATTATTGTAGACTGGTAGTTCCTTTCACTTAATACTTTAAATATTTGATTCCATTCCTTTCTTGCTTATAAGGTCTGAGCTGAGAAGTCCAAGAATAATTTAATGCATTTTTCTTTATAAATTACAATTTTCTTCTCCCTGACTGCCCTGAGAATTCTGTCTTTGTCATTGATTTTTGATAATTTTAATACAATGTGTCTTGTTAAAGGCTTTTTTGGGGTTGAGATAATTGGGTGTCTGCTTCTCTGCTTTTTGCCCTGATGATGGAGCCCTGCCATTGGTTGCATGAAACTCACAAACTCCCAGGCAGGACTATTCAGGGAAGTCATCATACCTTCTCCCTTCCTCCTCCCACTCCCCCTACAGGGAGCTCCAGTGGCTATGAGAAGCAGCCTCTTTATTTCTCCTAGTCCACCACCCAACACCCTGGGTTCTGACCTGTGGTAGCTCTTATGCACAAATCTCATGCTCAGACATGCTGGTGTGCATTTCGAGTGCTTTTTTGTTGAGTTTTAGATGTTCAGCTTATTGTTTCAAGGAGAGAGATCTGGTGATGTTTCTCACTCCGCCATGTTTCCTTGGTATTAACAATATTTTAGAGACATAAATCTCTGGAAAATTAGGATGAAAAATAATAAATTCATTAATAAAATCTCAGAAAACACCACAGATTTTTTTTGCAATGATAGATATTCCTAAAAGAAAACTTCAAAAATTTATAAAAGATAATGAAATTTCTCTAAAAATTTGTCCATGAATCTTATCTAGTATCTATTTGCTTTTAAATCTTTAGAGCCTTATAGCTTTGCTATCTGTTCCATAAAAAAATGTTGCAAAGATTTTTTTAATGCACCTGAGATGTCTACAAAATATATTCATCTGTGTTTTGAGATTTGGCATATTATCTGGTGTTTTACCTCTCAATATAAATTTCTGCCATAACATAAGAAGATATGTAAAAAAAAAATAAAGCATGGAAAAATCATCATTTGCTTCTAAAATACTACAATGTGTTACACTGAAGGAATATTTTTAATTGAAGTTTCATACCAGAAGCTGCAGATTAGGGTTCCTTTAATGTTGAAATGGAAAAGTAGTTATAAATCGGAATGTAAATAGGAGGACAACTCAAAGACATGGCGTACCTATTATATCTGACAGGCAAGTTCACATTGAGTTTTACATTTAATTCTTACTTTTTATTTGTTATTTTTATTTCTAATTCCATATGAGGATGTTGTGATTCTGATGGATTGATTTTTCTTGTCAAATGTCATACAACATTGATTATTGACAAAACCCAGGTCTTTTTGTCTCTAAAGCTTATCTTTGTACTTGCAAGTACATAGCACTTGCAAGTAAACATGTTTCTTAATCTTTTCCACCTCCCATTTCAAGCCCAGATTACTTATTGTATGAACTGTAATGCTCCCAACATTTTCATGTGGCATCTTTTTAGCTTCCCATTCTGGTGTATCCTCTTGGCCATACTCCCTATTTCTCAATATATATCTTTTTACATTTACAAGGTTCAAAACACTCTCCCTGTATTTTGTAGAATCACATTCTAACCTGTAATCCAAAAAAATTTGGTAAGAAACTGATCAATATCTGAATAGAAGGCTAACTGAACATGTATTATTAATTCTTACTCAACCCTCATTTAAGATAAATTATCTAGAAGGTGAGATCTTTCACTTGACTTGATCATATTTAGTAAGAAGTTAAAACTACCCAAATGTCTAATAAATGGTAAAAAAAAAATGTGGTATATACATACAGTGAAATATTATTTAGACTTAAAAAGAAAATCCTATTACATGCTACCTGTATGAACATTGAAAACATTATACTAAGTGAAAGAAGACAGTCACACACACACACACACACACACACACACAAATCCTGTAAGATTTCACTATTATGAGGTCTAAAGTAGTCACGTTCATAGAAACAGAAAGTAGAATAGTGGTTTCCAGGAGCAGGGCGAAGGGAAAAATGGGAATTTAATGGGTATAGAGTTTCAATTTTGAAAAGGAAAAGCCCTGGAGATCTGTTGGGAAACAATAAGAATATATTTAGTGCTATTGAACTGAACAATTAAAAAAAGTTAAGTGGTAAATTTTACATTATGTGTTTTTCACTACAATTAAATTGAAAAAAAAAAAAACTCTATAAGAAATGAAAGAGAAATTTGCATTACAGGAATTAGGACATACTATGTAACCTCAATGGCCTGCTGAGCAGTTTGTTGGCTTCTCAGAAATGGTGAGTGTATTTCTTTCTTAGTCTTTATGAAACATTCTATCATTTGCTAACTGTATTTTAACTTCCCTTGGGGTTATTTCCAGTTATTGTGGAAATGTTACGCTATATAGACTGTGAGTGAAATATTTCAGCCATGTTACCACCCGTTCTTGTAAACTTCCAGCTACACTTAGCAGTGTCATTCCCACTTTTCTATTCTGGTCCCATTTATAATGGAAAACATGTGTACATCGGTGATATGTGATTATAAGAATCATTAAAGAAAATAAAATTAGACAGTAATCTGATTTGATATAACTATAGTATTATCTGAATTAAAAAACCTGTTTTTCTTATTAATAACTATTGTTTAAATTTTAGATTCTATAAAAATTCTCAACATGTTTGATGTAGTTAAGAACTATAATTTACCTTTCTTTTTCTTTATTACATACTTGACTATGTTACTAAACATGACTTATTATTTACTGTGAAAAATAACTTTATAAAAATTATTTTAAAAAGCATTAATACATTTTTAAGTGATATCATATTTTCAAAGTTTATTCTTTCATTTCCATAATAAACATTTTAAAATTATATATATATTTAATTAGGTCTTCTTCATATTTTTGAACCCCCTCATTTTTTTGAAATTCTGTTTTTTATTTGTATAAAAATATGCTTTTCTCTTTCTGTTTAAGTATAAATAAGTTTTTATATTTTTGTTTCATAATTCCTTAGTGATTCTATCTTTGTTTTTAAGCAGCTTATTTTTATGGCTGAATCACAAAGTCCTTGAAAAATCTTACATTAATGATAGGCAATGCTTCTCCAGTTTCAACTTAATCAGTTTAACCTTTTTTCAGGAATGAAACTCAGTTTTGGATCTTCCTCTATATACTGTAATTGCTTTAAAAAATTTATGGTTGTCTGAAATCCCCAAGCTTATTCATTTCCCTTTGCAACCAAAATGGCATCAAGTCTAGATCATTACTTAGCTAAGCATGTGTTATTCTGTACATTATTAATATTTTTAAATAGGCAAATAATATTAAATTTGATTCTCCAAGTATTTTCTTTATATGTTAAGAAATTATTAGATGCTTTTTACATTTACAGTATAGTATAACTTTTAAACAGATATATTAAATTCCCTGATGAATTGTTGCATTTTTTCCCCTTATATAGGACAATTAATACTCACATAAAGGGTGAAAAGGTGTTCCTTCTCAGAATACATTTTCTGTTTTGAGACAGTTGCATGATTTAAAGATTTCTCAATATTGTCATAATTTTCTTTTTCACAAGCTATATTAAATTTTCTAGATATATTATCATCAATATTACTCTTTATATTTACCTTATTACTAATTACTCTATTTAAAAAGTAAATTATATTTTGATTTACATTTTAGTACTTCTTTACCATAACAAACTAAAATTAAAAAATCTAAAATGTCATTTTCTATAAGAAAAACAAAAATTAAACTAAGAGAATTTAACAAAAGTAGCTTCAAGAACTCCTTTACTTGGGAGACATGTTTGTTTTGTTAACCTCATGATGCTTGAAAATACAACTTTAAAAAATCCCACCATTTAGAAATAGCACAACACAAAGAATAATACTCCCACCCAAGAAAATACCCAGATTTAGACAGTAATTATTAAAGTTATTTCTCCAGTGATACCCTTCATTCATGGTGCAGCATTCACATAGCTAAGTTCCCATTTTTACTCTTCTATCCTGTTTTCCATGATATTTTGCATCATTCTTGCATGACTTTTTTTTATTTAGTTATTTTAGTTATTATAAACTTGTCTTTACCAGTTTTATTACCTACGTCAATTATTCTATATTTATTATTTAATCTACACTCCACTATTTCTTCTATAGATTCCAAGATTCTCAAGTGAAAGTTTCCACAGAAATGAAAGTCCTTGATGAGGTAAGTATATTTGAAGAAAATTCCTAGGTTCAATTGCTTTAATGAGAACTAGCTCCTATATATAGAATGTTTGTTTAAGAACTGACTACACAGTTACATATTAGTCAAACTCACCTACTAAAAAAATTACAATTTGTGTTTTTGTTTCTATTTTGATATGTTTTCCCATTGAAGCCTTCATATATGTAAACATACTTATTTTAGAGGATTTCTTTTTTTATTCTTATAATGCCATAAAAATAACTATTTAAATGCATGTTAATTTGACTAAGGGCAAAATTTCAGTCTTGATTATGGTTTTCAGGTGCTAAATAAATATTAGTAGGTTAATTAATTAATTATACAAAAATAATCTATTGACTCAATCAATTCCCTGAACATATAAAATCAAATTAACTAGACAATTCTTTTAAAATGGACTAATATGTTTGCTGCTGTGAAGTCAGTATAGATCACTGATGGGCATTGGACTGGCTACTGGCCACTTGCTTTTTATCTAGATGATAAATCTGTGATCTGATTTGAAATAGGACTTTTGAGTTTGTGAAAGAAAAGGAAGAAGAATTGACTGAACCTAAGATACACATACAAACAAAAAGACTTTGACAAAGAGATAAGCCTTTTAACATGTTTTAACTTTATGCAAAAGAATTGTAGCGAGGTAAGAAGTTAGTGTAGAAGACTGGGAATTGTCCAGAATTACTCCTTGAAAAGAATAATACAAACAAAAGTCTTTAGTCCCGGTCCATTCTAGTCTACAACACTGCAGCATCTTGCTATTTTGGAAAATAGAGGTGACAGTATTGCCCTAGCCTGTACAATTTGGCTTTGCTTCTCCAAGTAGTACTTATCCCACAACCATTTGGAGAGGGGGGTCTACTTTTATAATTTCAGTACACCCATGGTAAACCACAATGTTTGTTACATGGCAAGCACTCAGCAAGTGGGTTATATATAAAAATAAACAAATTCTAGCCACTGATCTGATTTTAATAGATAAATATTCCTCATAAAGTTACTTGAACTATCTCAATATTCTAAACTATCTGATTCTAAAATTATAACGAAATGCAAAGTAGGCAACATTATATTTTTAAAAAGACTTATTTTATTACATTTTTATATTAGTTATTCTGTAATTATTATAAATAGTGGTTTCAAATTTAATTTTCTAATTAGTTGTTGCTGAAATATAAAAATATAGTTTATAATTGGTGTCATATACAGCAACCTTGCAAATTTTATCTATTCTATTAGTTTGACTATAAATACTTTAGATTTTTTATATTAAGTATAGAATCATCTATAAATAATGATGCTTTTATTTATTTGTTTGTCATTCCAATACATATAAATTGTACTACCATTTCTTGATTTATTATACTAGTTTTAGGACATCCAATATATTATTGAATTTAAATAGTGATAGTGGCCATCTTTATCCATAGGATCCTGATTTTCGCACCTAGTTTTGGTAATTTGAGTAAGTTTTTCTTTAGTAGTTTATTAAGTGTTTATTAATTTTATTAGTATTTTCAAAGAACATAATTTAACTTTACCAATATTTTTTATTTTTTATTTAATTTCTATTTTATTTATTTCAGCTCTTCTTCATTATTTTCTTCTGTATACATATTTTTAATTTCTTAAGTCGAATAGTTACAATATCAATTTTTGCATTTCTCTCTTTTCTAATATAGCAATTCAAGGCTTAATTTTCCCTATAAATATGGTGCTATGTACAATTTTGAATATCTCTTATTTCCAGTACATTCATTTTAAAACAATTTTTTATTTATTGCTATTGTGATTTTAAGTCGTTTGTTACTTATGATTTTTATTTTTTTATATGTCTGATTTTCTGTAATTTATTTCTCTGTTTATTTTATCATTTAGCAAAGAAAAGTTTGCTAAAATTTCTTATTATAATTCTAGATTTTTCTATGTCTTCTCTTAGTTCTGCTAGTTTTCTTTAAATAATAAGTAACAATTTTATTGAGGTATAAGTGATATACAAAAAACATATACAAAAACATATTTAATGTATAAACTTTGATGTTTTGGAGATATGGTGTATACATGAAGCCACAACCATAATTAGATATTAAATATATCCATCACCTCCAAAGTTTTTTTCTGCCACTTTGTTTTTGTTTTATTTTGTTTTAAGTATCTATCCTCTTAGCAGATATTAAGTGTACAATACTGAATTGTTAACTGTAGAAACTAACATATATTACTGAAATTTGTCCATCTCACATAACTTTATACCCCTTGAAGAACTTCTTACTTCTCTCTTTCTTCTGCCGCTGACAGCCACCACCATTCTACTCTTGGTTTCTATGAATTTGACTATTTTACATGCCTTGTATAAGTGGAATCATATAGGATTTTTCCTTCTGTGACTGGCTTATTTCGTTCAGCATATCTCCAAGTTCATTCATCTTGTCACATATGGCAGGATCTCCTTTTTCAAGGCAAATAATATTCAATTTAAAATAATATTCAATTATATATATATATATATATATATATATATATATATATATATATATATATATACACACAATTGAACACACACACACACACCACACACTTTACATTTTTTTTTATCCATTTGTCTGCTGATTGTCATTTGGGTTACTTTCATTTCTTGGCTATTGTGACTAATGCTGCAATAAATTGAAGAGCAAATAGCTCTTCAAGATACTGATTTTATTTCCTTTGAATATATTCTAAAATTGGGATTGTTAGATGATATCGTAGTTCTATTTTTATATTTTTGAGGAAACATCATACAGTTTTTCATAGTAGTTTTACCTTTTTATATCTGACTGACCCACAGCATACAAGGGTCCTAAGTTCTTCAAATCCTTGCCAAAACTTTTTATTATTTTATTTTATTTTATTTATTTTATTTTATTTTTAATTTAATTTTATTTAATTTTATTATTTTATTATTTTATTATTTTATTTTATTTTATTTTATTTTTATTTTATTTTATATAGCCACCTTAAAAGATATAATGGATATTCACTGTGGTTTTCATTTGCATTTCCCAATAATTAATAATGTTGAGCATCTCTTTATATACTGTTGGCCATTGATAAGTCTTTTTTGGAGAAATGTTTATTCAGGTTTTTTTCCATTTTAAAAATGCCTTGTTTCTTTTCTTTGTGTTTTGCTATTGAGTTCTAGGAGTTCCTTTTATGTTTTGGACTTTAACTTATTATCAGACATAACAGTTAGCAAATATTTTCTCCCATTTCAAAGGTTGCCTCTTCACTCATGTTTGTTTGCTGTGCAGAAGCTTTTAGTTTGATGTAGTCCCACTTACCTATTTTCTCTTTTGTTACCTGTGCTTTTGAAGTTACCTGCAAGAAAAGATTGGACTGGTGAGGTCTGATTCACTTTTTTTAATAAAAGCAGTCAATTTGATCACACCACCTCCTATATATATTTAGGACTCTTGTGACTGTCCTTGATTTTGTCAAGATTTACCTTTATGTTTTCTCTTAGAATTTTCACAATTTCAGGTCTTACATTTAATTCTTTAATACATTTTGAGTAAATTTTTGTGTGTGGTATAAAATAAATTTCCAATTTTATTCTTTTGGTTGTGGATATCCAGTTTTCTGACATCTAGATGTTGGAAAAATGCTCAACTATCCCTATAGTATATTCTTGACATCTTTATTGGTCAGTTGATCGTACAGGTTTGGGTTTATTTCTGGGCTTTCTATTTCGTTCCACTGGTTTATAATTTGAGGCTATGTGGCATTAGGTACATACCAATTTAGAACAACTATATCTTTCTAGCGTTAACCCTTTTATCATTATGTGATGTTCCTCTTGCCTTAAAGTTTTATTGTCTGGTATTAATATAGTTACATTATTTTTAAGCTTTATTTCAATGGTACATGTTTTCCATATAAGGTGTAGTTAGATTATTTTAACCCATTCTAACTATTTTCTTCTTTTCAATCAGAGTACTAAGTATTTTATATTTAATGGAATTACTAATAGTTTTGAAATAAAATCTATCATTATATCTTTGTTTCATTTATTCATTTGTTCTGTTATCTTTTCCTTTATATTTTTTGCCTTTGCAAAATTGGTAAAACTATATTTTTCAAATCTCTATTATTTTTTTCTTAACTTGTTAGAGATAGGGTATTTTATTATGCTTTTTGTGATTATTAGAGAATGTTTTTTAAGCATTTTGTTTGGAAGAACTCTTTGCATTCTTAAAAATCTTCAAGTACCCAAAATGCTTTCTTTTCTGTGAGTTACAGCTATACAAAATTACATATTAGAAATTAAAACAGAAAATTTTAAAACATATTCTTAGTAATTAATTAAAATAATTATAAAATTTTATTGCATGTTAACAAAAATTCATAAAATATTATATTTCAAAAATAAAAAAAAATAGTAAAATATTATTATTTTGCATTTTTTGCAAATCTTTTTATGGTCTGATTTAAAGAAAGAAAGCTGGGTTCTTATATCTGCTTCTCCATTCAGAAATACTTGTAATATTTATTTTATTAAAATATGTAAAGTTAATCTGGTCTCACAGAAACCTGTAATAGGTAGGAGAATATTAACAATCTTTTAAGGCAATTGCACACACACACACACACACACACACACACACACACATATTTTTTGCTGCTACAACAAATCTCAAGAGATAGTGTCTTGAACATTTATTGTAATGTATCTGAAACCATATCAGTATATTTTGCATATGCTGTTACCATTGATACATTTGAAATGATTAGTTTTATGATAGCACAATTTAATAATATGAATTAATCTTTTGTAAAATATGGGTTTACTGAGTTATGTATATCTTTCAAAAGATACACTTTATTATTCATTAACATTAATATTTATAATTATTATTACCAATCTAACCAGAAAGTGTTTCAGTATTGAGGTGCTATAAAGTTCATGTTAGTAGATACAATTTTTCAACAATTCTAATTTTTATTTGAAAATTTAAGTTTTGTGATTGGAAACAATTTTTTTCTTAAAGTGATAGTTCACTTTGTTTATTCTAAGGAAATATCTGCCAAACACCAAATTCGAATTTCCATATTGCTCTGTCAGTCATTCTTTCAAGTTGTTCTAGGAAATGTGTGGCTAGTTCAGCTTGCAACCCAATAATTACATATGAACTTGATGGTTCCCTTGAGATAACCATCATACTTTGGTGTGTAAGAGAATACCTTTATGTGGTCTTCCTATTTCATCACACAAGATATTAACAATGTCTACTCGAGGGCATTCTTAACTGGTCTTCGGTTTCCTTTTAGTATATGAAAACACTATGATTGCTTATATTATTTGGTGCCACTGTCATTATTCAGACCAAAATACTAGATTTATTATTGTACAGAGTAAATGTCAATACAATGAAAAAGACAAATAAAGTCTTGTAATTAAGAAAATAGTTTTAATTTTTAAACTTTCTAGAAGTCTAAAGGGATGGCCCAAGATTTCATGGACCAAACTTTAAAAACATCTGTCCAAACTTCACAACTTGCATATTTGACACATTAAAACCAAGTATCAATTAAGAATTTTACCACATCCAGGACACTGTAAGGACCTTAGAACACTTTAACTTCATTTACCACTCTAATACATTTTATGCTATTATTGTCATATATCTAAATATATATTTCTTTGCAAAACCAATGGGAGGTTGTTATTACTTTGTACTAAAAGTATTTGTGGGTTCGTCTTTATTTTTTTATATATATATATTTGTATTCCTGTGTGGAATCTTTTTCTTTTGTCCTAAGAACACTCTTTAGACTTTCTTATTGAGCTAAAAAGAATGAATTCTCTGTTTTTATGTGTGAGCACATTTTATTTTGCAATTATTTTTGTAGAGTAGTTTCATTGGAGGTAGAATTTTAAGTTGTCACTTGTTATTAATTTTTTCATACTTAAAAATGTCATTTAATTATCTTCTGGTTTCTATCATTTCTCAATATCACCTAGATGTTTGCCCTTACTCTCCAATTACTTATAAGAACTGTTTTGTTTGTTTGTTTGTTTTGTATTTTATCCAGTTTTTCTAGTTGTTTTTGGTAAGATGTTTTTATTTTAAAACAGTACTTCATCATAGTTGGGAACAGAATTTTTTTTTTATTTGTTTTTAATTATAAACTAAAATATATAATGGAAGAAATGTTATCTCTAATTCTAACTGAATTTAATTATCTTAAATATTCAGGTAACTCAATATTTGTTTGACCTTGATTATTAAAAGATTTCAAGGGAAAAAATCTGCTACATTTAATCTGTCCACATATTACTTCCTGTGGTTCTAAATCAGAGAGCTGAAATTAGTCTTTGTGGCAGACTCTTGTACTTTGAAATGAATCATTTTGATAAACCCTCTTAGTCATGCATATAAAGCCAAGTACCTTTGTTTTATGTTGGCAGCAGACCTAAGTACTTGTTGAGTAAGAAAAATGCCATATCTTTATAAGAGGTTAAATATTTTCATTATAATGAGAAAGGTTATACTAATCGAATGGTGTGAAATCGACATCTCAACAGAGGGATAATTTGTCTATTAAGAAGGAACCTTCACCATCTTATAAAGTCTGAAAAAGGATACAGAGGGAAGTGAGGAGCTGAATGTGTAGGTCCTATGGAGGAAATGAACTAGCAATACAAAGATGAAAAGGAGAAATAACCAACAATATGTTTATAAAAATACTAAAATATTCAATAACATACTGAACAGTGAATATGCCTAAATTAAACTTCAGATTCATTTTTCTCTTTTTAATATCATCACCACCAATAATAGAAAAACAAAAGATATTTTATGGTATGTTAAATCTTTGAGAAAAGTAGTTTATATTGACAAGCAGTTCTAGTCTTTAACACCAAAAGTTGCCTAGAATAAACAGGCCTCTGGTTACAAATTCTAATATATAAGTTAAGTAGATTTTTAGTTATGCTTTTTTCTGTGGAACCAGAAAATGGCAAATCTCTAAAATTCAAAAACTTCAAAGCATTGTTGGAAATTGATTTACAGTGCAAAGCTCCAGATACTATTAGAATGGAAGCTAAGTTTTCTTTTCTTTCATTTGTTCTTCTAAAAAAATGTCTGCAAATCTTGAAGAAATGTTTGCAGTTTGGGGAAATAGAGTGAAGCAAAATAATAGTAGCATTTATTTCATTTGCTCAAAATTCTCTACCACTTGCATACCACTGTATGCAAATTATGCTAAACCACTGGGGAAAACATTTTTTAAAAAACAGTCAACCAGCTAGTGTTTGAACCCCACATATGCCATTTTTATAATAAGTTAGCTATACTTTTTCATAAATGAACTAAATATAAACAGTCTATTGTTTGATGTAAAAATATTTTTATTTATTTAATTATTTTAATTGTAAAATAGAGGCTTCTTTCTATCTATCAATCAACATAGTTGACATTTGGATATATGGGAGATATATATTCATCTAAATTTACATATTTGCATACCTATGTCATATTAATACAAATAGACATATATATAAAAATATGTAAAACATCTACAGGTCCCAAATTTCTATAGTCTATTTTCAGTTCCAGCAGGCATTTAATTTAATACACTTATTAATCAACCATTATAAATGTGTTACTATGTTAAAGCAGCCATGACCTTTGTTCCATGTCATTTGTGTTGGTTTAGGCTGACACGTAGCTACAAGGAATGACAGATCAAAGTAATTAAATTTCCAATCTTTTACCTTTCTATGTTCAATGCCAACTCAGCTAGCCTGCACCCTGAGTTACTAGTATTTTAATATTGCCAGTTGTGTGTGTGTTTGTGTGTGTGTTTGTGTATGCACACCTGCATGTGTATGTGCTTATAAATAAAATAGAATTGTTATGACTTTTGCTGTACTTAAAGAATATTTCAGAACTCTTTAATTGCTCATGTCATTAAATTTCTTCATCATTATGACATATATTTTTTAAAAATCTTGACGTTCAATTAATTTACATTTTACTCAGATTTGGGACTGTCTTTGCCTTGATATGCAACAGGATAATCATCACTAGAGAGATGATTCTATCTATAGAATTATAGATTCTAAGAAAAAGTTTGTATTGTTCTTCAATCAATTTTTCTGCATAACTCAGATAAATATAACTTTATCTATAAAAAGTAGTTACATAATCAACTTACATATTTCTTAAAGACTTGGTTTACAACCTAAGTTTATAACTCAAAGTAAGAGCCAGCTTTTCTAATTTAAGAAGGTAAATATAAAATAATCGATTCAGATTAAAAACAGTTTCCAGTGGAAGTTCACTCTAATCGTATGATATCTTATTTTGAATATTAGCAAAGTTGATGAATACAGGCAATTTTTCAGATTTTTACTTAAAAGTTTCTGTTTTCTAGATGATAGCAGCTAAGACTTCAGCCAGATTTACATTTGAATGATCTAATTAACATGACATTAATGCTTCCCATGAACTCTATTCAATGATATCAATTAATAATCTTCATCTTCTACCCTTGGTTTTACACCTTAATTTTACCTTGTCTGATCTTGACTTAACATTTTTATGTGACTACAGTAAAATGTGGTAATAAAAATGTTTAAATAGTTGTACTTGTTCAGTTAGATGTCATTTGGTAAAATCTCCATGTTTTCTTTAATCTTTTTTATTAACTTTGTTTAGTGACAGCGTAGATGGAAATAAGTGTATTTCTAAAATATATTTTTTAAATTTTTTCAATAGAAAAAATTAGTACACCAACTATATAAGTATTATTTAAACAGTGAAATTACTACTTTTATGAGCATATCAGTTAAATATATCCTTAACAGTTTTATGGTATTAATAATACTGCCATTGTTAGTATTTGATTAGTGCCATGTATTAATTGCTTTTTGCTGATTGATGACATTAGGATAACATATTTGTTTCAGATTTTCTACATGAAACATTCTTTTGATTCTTAAATTATCCTGTTTGGATCTCCTAGCCTCTGGCATTCACTTGCTAAAAGGAGCATGTTCATTTAGCTGTGGATGCCACAGCACCTTAAAGCATCATTTCCCCCAAAAATGGCTTTCAGTCCTATGTGATAAATTAATAAGGTAGAATTTGTTTCATAAAGGTGCTTCGCTTTTTTTAAAAGTTATTGAAAGATTACTAAATGCATTATTTTTGTTACTTTATTACACAGAATCCACTGCAAATTCCCTGGTTTTTTAGTTACATTGACCTTTTCAGTTCATGAAAGCCAACAGTAAAAACTGTACTTCCAAACTTTTCACAAACCAGTTAAGTATAGGGAGAAAAATGAAAGAATAATTAATAGTATAATGTGTGTATGTGTGTATCTGTGTTTGTTCACATATATTATCTATTAATCTATCTCTTTGCAAAATATGGATATAAAACAAAATTAAAATCATCTGCTCTCATCATTACTCAGAATATCAAGGACATTTTAACAAACAATGTGAAATAGACAATTTTAGAATAAAGAGACTTCCTGAAATATTGAGAGTGAACAACTTTATTTAACAATGTATTTTAGAGTTTCTGTATTTTAAAATAAAAAAGTTCAATAATACTGTATTGGTCGAAGTATAAATTTGGCAGTATCTATATCTGTATTTGCCAAAATAGCAAGATATCACATAAAAGCCTTACATTTTACAGGTACCTTTTAAACTAAATATACTTAAATATTTACAAAATGTGAGAAGCATTGTAAATTAAAAATATGCTGGATCATAAAAAATATTTACCAAAAAGCAACCCGTTTGACTCATAATAGTGGCTCTTTTGTCTCTCCCACTCAAGAACTTTTATCTATATTTCTTTTGCAATGTTTTATTATATTGACAGGAACAACCAGCACTGTATTGAAAAGCAAAGTGATAATGAGAATTTCATTTTGCACATCTAGATAAAATTGCTATGGGATTTTACTGGCAAATATAACAAAGCTCTTGGTTTAAAATAAGTTATTTTTATCACGTAAAATATATTTCTTTTCTTTTTTATATATTTATATTAACAATGTTTATTGAATTTTATCAAATATGAGTTCTATATATATTCAAATATTTTTACAATTTTTATCAACTGTTACAAATCTATTAATAAATTTCCTTGTGTTAAATCATCTTTATATCACCACGTTAAACTTGGACTGAATAAATGAGATATTCCTGACATGGAAATCAATTTTCACTCTCTTATTTAAATTTTAAACATTTATTAATATTAGAGATTGGTCTATAATTTTCTCTTGAACTTTTCCTTATATTTAAGTATTGAGATTATGCTAATTTCATACAATTCCTAGGAGAGTTCCAACATCTTTTTATTTATTCTTGAAAGTAAAAAAAAATCTCTTCTCACTCTTCCTTCATTATCTCAATTTTAATCTATATAAAATAGAGAATGAAAAAACAGAAATGTGTGATAATACAAAATAAAGTTAAAACTGATTATGGTGAAGAATTGAGGTCATTTAATAAATTAATTTTTTCTTGTTGCATTTATATCAACAACTAATATTTGGTATTGATAGTCTTTATGATTGCTTTATGGTGTAGTTTACTATGAAATAGTTCACAATTTTAATATCAAACTGAAGAAACAAATCTGAAAAAAAGTCTCAGATTAATTTTTTCATTGGCACTCATTGTATCTTGGGAGTACACCAATTCTCCCAAATATCTGTGTATATCTATTAGAAGCAAAATTACATTTATTTTTAATTTTTTCACAGACATTTGCCTTTTTCATTTTAAATGTACAGTACCCTATATAGACTTAAATTTTATTATCTATACTAAGTTGCATTAACATATTGTATCTGCTAAATTTCAATGTTTTTGATGGGTCTAAACCTGCTTAAATATAACTTAAGACACTGGTTCTTAACTCTTTAAAAAAATCAAAGACACCACTGAATATCTGTTGCAAGCTCTTGCCCTTTTGGTAGAAAAAATATATAAAAACCTACAATTGTACATTAAATGTCAAGGTTTTTTTTTTTTTTATCAATTTATTATAATTCATTGAAGGGCCTCAAGTTAAGTATATGTGACCTAAGAAGCATTAACTATATGACATACAGGTATTTGGCTTTCAATAGGATTAAATGAAAGAAGAGATTAAAACTTCATCCCACATATATTTTTATGCCATAAATAATTAATGGTGTAACTTTTATATTAAATTAATGAAAACATTGTCAAAGAAAGTGGCATACTTTCCACAATTAATACCTTTTTGATCTTAGAAGTAAAATTTAGATACTCCTGGAATTAAGAGATAAAAAAGAAATAATTCTTTTTTCTAATATGTGATTTTATACCTTACCTAGTTTCCAAATTATGCATATGTACATGAATGCATGCATGAATATATATATATATTTTTATCATACTCCATGTACTTTAACAACTAATTTGAAGGCACATTAAACCTGGCCAAATGAAAGAGCATCACCTATTTTTAGTTAAGCCTCTTTTTTTAAATCTAAGAATGTGTTGAGGTTCTACAAATCTGATAGATTTTATCTTGACAGATTTCTAAATTTAGATATCAGAGTTTTAGTTATGTATATAATTTATGTCCATATCTTCCATAAGTAACAGATCACTTCCAGCTTCCAAATTTTAGCACTACATTTTAAACTTTGGAAAAAAAGCAATTATTTTTTGTTTTCTATGTAATGAGAACTAAAATCTCTCTTATTAAATTTAAATATTTATTAATATTATAGCTCAATCTATAGTTTTCTCTTGGACTTTTTCTTGTATTTCAAGATTGAGATTATGTTCATTATAATCTCACACTTCTCTTCCACACACACACACACACACTCACGCAGATGTGCACATACACATACCAACAGCTTCTTTAAATTCTGACATTTATATGGTACTTTCTGTTTTTGGCAAGTGTATATTAATAAAGGTTCTGAATGCAGCATAATATTGTTGAAGTTTGAATAAGACATTCATTTTAGATTCTAGAGACTGAAGGTACCAGAAAAGTATGCATATACACTTCATTTATAGAAATCTGAGGATTGGGTGACTTCAGGCTTCATCAAACTATGATATTGAGAAACTAGAGATTTAAAACAATCTTATTTAGCTTCCTTAGGAAGGCAAACTTCATCTGTGTGCAGGCTATTTTGCAATAAAAATAAATGATACAACATAGATAAACCTTGAAAATATTATGCTAAATGAAAGAAGCCAGTTATAAAAGAATGTATATTTATATGATCTTACATATATAAAATATCCATAAAGAACAGGTTCACTGAGAGAAAATTAATTAATGGTATTCTACAGCTGGCCAAAGAGGGGAATTGAAGTAACTGCTAAAGAGTACAAGTTTTTGTTTGTTTTTGGAGGGAATGGAAATGTTTTCAAATTATTTACAGTGATGGTTGTATTCTGAGAGAATATTGTAAACCATTAAATTGTATACTTTAAATGGATTAGTTGTATGATATGTAAATATTATTTAAATAAAGCATAAAGAGTTAAAAATTATATTCAGTTTATGTCTTGTGATTGATTTTAGTCCTTCAATATCTACATGTCTTACTGTTTCATTTTTTATCATTTAACTAGATCAAATTTGAATCACAAGCTTTCTAATTTTTTCTGAAACCATCATATTTTTTACATCAGTTGCTATTTTCATATATAGCTTCAATAAATATTCTTTAAACTAGTTTCCTTTCTTCCGAACTTGCAGGAATAGCTATTTATTTCTTTTTACCACATAGTATTAGGAGTATTTACTGTTGACATAACCAACCAAGCAATTTTCCTCACTTTGCATAAATTTAACTAGGTACTATATACAATGATTCCATGAAAAGGCACAATAAAGTCTCTTTTTGTGTATTTCTTTACTTTTTAAAAAATTATTATCTAAGATGAGACCAGATTCTGTTATAGCTTTTAGTAGTTTTATTGTTTCATAGTGGTACTGAATGCCCACTTTGGTCCTGGTGATCTTAAAATGTGCTTTATATTTAATACCATGTGAAAATATTTTAGTCTCTTCTTCACAAATAAAGATATCATGTCATTATATTAGTTTACTAGGGATGACACGACAAATCAGCATAAACTTAGTGGCTTAAACAACAGAAATTTATTCTCATAATTATGAAGGCTAGAGGACTAAAATCAAGGTGTTGGTGGGGCCATGCTTTTTTTAAAGCCTCTACAGTATAGTTGTTCCTTGCCTCTTCCAGATTCTGGTAGCTCTTGGCATGCCATGGCTTTGGCTGCATAACTTCAACCATGGTCCACATTTTTACATGGCCTTCTATCCTATCTTTGCCCTCTCTCTTCTTATAAAGACACCAGTCCTTGGCTTTAGGACCCATGCTAAATCCAGAATGATTTCATCGCTAGATTCCCAACTATTTACAACTGTGAAGACCCTACTTTCAAGTATAGTCACATCTTGTTCTCAGGAGACAGGAATTGAGGAAGAAACTATTCAACCTACTACATGTATGAAAATTTAACTAGTAAAAATTGCATAACTCAAAACACCAGTTTGATTCCTCTTCTACCATTTACTGGCTATAGGATTTGGGCCAAAATACTTAAACTTGTGAACTTCAGGATTCTCATTGCAGGCTAAAAAATAGTGATATTGATTCTTGTCTCATAAAGTAATAAGATTAGAAAGTATGCATATAAAGCACCTACATATTCTGACTTAGACATAGGGAATATTTGCTAAATAGGTATTAAAAAAATAACTCGTCAAAAGTAAAATTTTAATGATAAGAGGTTTAAGTCTTTGAATTCAAGTGTTACTGAGTCAAAATAACTTTCCCACCAGTTATATTCTCCTGGTAGATTTAGAATTGCATTAGAATGCTAAGTCTATTAAGGGACTATTCAGATGAGATCTTTCTAAGAAAAATATGTTTATATGTTTATATTAATAGTTGTTATGGTTTGTGGTTATTCCATTTAAGATAAGTTGCTAATGGCCTTTGACTAAACTTTTACATAAACAGGCCAAAGTGCCTATCATATGGAACCTAACTGGAGGGCTTCCAGAACCACAAACCATGAGTGATTCTAAGAAAACTCTTACAAGTAAGTATACAGTAAAATGGTGTTCAAAATAAGAATCAAAATAAAAACACAATTTAAAAGATGGGAATCTGTATTATCCTACAACATCTTAAGTTAGGAAGTTTTAAAAATATGTTTGCTCAGCGGGTTACTTTTAAGGCACTTGAACTAGATATTAAACAATAATATTTGAGATAATAATCATTTTAGGATATTTGTAATGATTTTATTGGTACATTTCTGAATATGCATGTTTTATAATTTGTTAACCAAACCATGTCACGATTTTCTTTGCTCCTTTATTCTCACTTCATTGTCTCATTTTAAAAAACCATCTCTTGAATTTCAAAATTCTGTAAAAAAAACTTTATTTGAGTGTGCTTTTCACAGTTTAAAACATATGGTTGTTAAAATGAACTAAATCAATGTTTATTAACATGGATATCATTCAGAAACCTGAGGGACACAAATAAGTTACAAAAGAAATTATGTGCATGTAATAAGAAAGTGGAAATGCTACATATTTATGTTTACGAAACGTGTATTAAAAATACGAAACATAAATGAGATTGGGCACACTGGTGGCATAGTAAGGGTTATCTCTGAGAAGGTCAGATGGAGAGAGGATTGGAGGTGTGTGGAACTTTAACTGTTAACATTTTATTCAACAGAAAGTGATTTGAAGCCAATATGGCAAAATATTAATTTCTTTCACTATATATCATCATTTTTTAAGTAGGACATTGATTTAGCCATCAAACTGAGGCTAATCTGCTAGTGGAGTTCCTAATGAAAACAAAACAAGCAAAAGCAACCCTTGTCAAAAAATAAAACATGTAATAAGCACTAACTCAAACTAAAAAATATTTTTTGGGGGGGTTAAAAGGTTATAAATACAATGAGTAAATCTTTCTCTGCATTTTTAAAAAAAGAGAAAAATGCCACTAATTTCCATCATCTTTTCATTCCATCTTTCTTCTCCTTTCCTATTCAAGCAGTCTTACTCTTACTCTGATGTAGACCAAGCCAAGAGACCAGTCCCACTTACCTCAAATGAGACCCTGACATGCAGCTTAGCATTCAAAGGTTGGTGTGGCTAGTGAAATGGCCTTCTCCTCTCTTCACTTCTACAGTATTTGATCGCTCAAACACTGTGCAGAACTTCATCTGTGGACATGAGGCCACTGTAGAACGAAAGATTTTAGATTTTGTGAAAAAACAAAAAGTGAAGAGAGGCTAAACTAAATAGTGAAGTGAAGAGATTTTGCCAATTTTGGACTTAGGAAGTGTTATAGACATAAAATTTGTGTTCTCCTAAAATTTGTATGTTGAAACCCCACCTACCAATATGATGATATTAAGAGGTAGGGGTCTTTGGAGGTAATTAGGATCAGATAAAATTATGAGGGTGGAGTCCTCATGAATGGGATCAATGCCCTCATATGAATCAGAGAGAGTTTGCTTTTTCTCTCTTCTCTCCAATATGTGAGAACACAAAAAAGTCAGGGGGCTACAACATGGGAAGAAGGCTTTCACCAGAACTCAACCTTGCTGGCACCCTGATCTTGGTCTTCCACTTTCCAAAGTTGTGAGAAATAAGTAAATGTTTGTTGTTTATAAGCTACTCTATCTGTAGCATTTTTGTTATAGCAGCCCAAAGTAAAATAGAAAGTGTAGAAAATATAACCTTGACTCTAATGTCTAAATAATAATCTCAAGCCATTTTAATCAAATGTTTCTCATTTCTGCATATGGCTAAGTTAAAAAATGAGATTTATATTTCTCTTAATCTATTTAGATAGACTTGGAGAACCATATTTGAAACAGAAACTATAAAAGAAGGGAAATTATAGAATTGCTATTTGTCTAAATATTAGAATAGTAATTTTAAGTATTAAATAAGTTAAAATGTTAAAATAATAAATTCATAACTATATTAAAGGTGTAACATCCACCTTCTGTTTCAGAATTCAGGTTGCAAGGCTAATAGAGGGCTATGTCTTTTCACTTAGGCAATAATCCTATAACTGGAAACTAGTCCTAATTGCTGGGAACATATGTCTAAATTATGAATTAATGGATGAACAGGTAAGATTATTTGCAACTTCCAAATCTTCGCTATTAATTTTGTGTGCCAGCAAAGAAGGATTTAATCAAATTAAGAATATCAAATTCATTTTACATACTTATTTCAAAATGAGTGCCTGTACTTTTTTTGTATATTGATACTATGAAAAAACGGGTGCCTATTTTTTTCATTAATTACCTACTCAACTGCAGGTAATACATATAATACATAGGCAATACAATATATATTTAGTTTATATATATCTCTAGTTTACATATATACATAGATTAAACATTTATATTTAGTTTTTATATATATATAGTATGATATTTATAATGATATATATTTAGTTTCTATACATATACAGTGCTATAGTTTGATAATATATGTATATATGTATATATGTATATATATACACACACACACACACATAAATATATATATATATATATATATATATATATATATATATATACACAACACACACATGCACTGAAATATACAGTTAGTTTCCACCTATTTTTGAATGACTAATTTACTTTTATAATTTGCTATCTGATTCATAAGAATAAAAGTCTAGGTTTTTAAAATATTGTTTTGATTAATATTTATATTAAATTTTTAATCTCATTGAGTAGTAGTATACTGAATAAAAAAAATATTGATAATTGAAACAAACCTAAGAATATTTAGAGACCAGTTACAATACCTAATTTAGAATGATCTCGGATTAATTAATTTCCACATTCTGTAGGTCTTCTAAAGCTAACCTCCTCTTAAGTGAATGGGAAGAAGAGTAGGGGAAACCATAAAGGTATAGGTTGGCCACTTTGGGATTTCCTGGGGAAATCTACTGAGCTAATGAAAATGCTTACTAAGCCAATTCTAATTTCCTTTAAAATTGCTTTTAAAGATATTTTCTTGAACTACTGCCTGTCAAACTTAACATTTTGGAAAATCATTTTAAGGTTATTTTCTGAGGTTTTAAAAAATGTCACTCCATGACTTCTTTCTAATCTAGGAAATACTACAACTTTTATAATACAAGATATATCTAATATCTATAATTTGATAATTATTTCAATAGATTTTAAAAAACTTTTTACATTATAGTCTAAGATAGGCATTCTGCTAACATATTTAAATTTTCTACTTTAAATCACTTTCTGTTTAAGATTAATAAATTAGCTTTAAAAATGATACCTGGCTATATGAAACAGTAAGTCATATTAGAATTATAATTGTACCACCAAAGGACATTGAGATAAGTAAACATAACAGAAAGTAACTCAGTTCACCTCTGCACATTGACTGATTGATTCTTATATGGCTCTCAACTTTTCTACAACACTGGATTTCTCAAAGTTCCTCAAACATACTGACTCTTCTCAGTTTCATTTTTGCATTTGTTCTTCCCTCTGCCTGAAATGCTCTTCACATAGCTACGTATTTATATTAATCTATCACCTCGCATAGCCACCTCTATCAACATTTATATCTCATATGAAATACCATTTCTTTGGAGATAATTTGTATTACCACTTGTTACTTGTGACTATCTGAAGTCATTTATTTCATCTGTTTAGTATACACCTTTCCTGCAAACCCCTTTTCTCCATCCATATAGAATAAACTTAAGGAAAACGAGAGTCTTGCCCCTTATTTGCCACTTTATTTTACCAGAAGCTCAATAAATACTGTTAATTCCTGGAACTTTGAAATAGAAATAGAATATATTATTAAGTAAACTTAAAAATTACCTCTTTTGCTTTACTTGCTGATAATAATTTTTTCAGTTTGTTTCTATATTTCTTATTGTAAATATAATTTAATAGGGCATATAGAGCCAACAAGTAATAGTACAGAGATTCTACTCTATTTTATTTACCCTATAATCATGGAAATATAAGATCTAATAGTACATTATGTATATTTTTAATTACATCAGCTAAAATCAAATGTAAGGACAGAATTTACTCTATCAGTCTTTTGTTGATTTTACAAACCATGCTGAAATCTGGTTAAGAAGCTAAGTAAATCCTTCAACCTATTTAAAAAAAATAATAGTAAAAATAGCATTGAATTAAAAAGAACTGACTTTGATTCTCTGGTGCCTTTCTTACCAGTAGTGTAATCCCAAGATATTTAATTATTCTGAGATTTAGAGGCTGCAAAAGTAAACCATAACATTGATTTAAGACTTAAGTAAAATAAATTCAAAGTGCCTGATAGAGTCTCTGATAATGAACACTCTATCAATATATAGTATTTTCCTGTCATCATGTTAACTAGTAGGGTATTCAGTTATGGTTCTCATAATTCTAGCTGATTGGCATCAAGAATTGCCAATCAGCTAGAATCATTCTCCTTCCAAATCTCTTCTCTGTTACAAAACTGGGACCATTACTCATCACTGCCTCAGGTTATGCTGTTTGAAAGCTAGTAGTTACATACATGGCTTCATTATGGCACCATGAATTGCTTAAATTAAGTGGAAGTATAAGGTATAACGATTATTGTTCATTAATTACTTTAATTCTTGTTTATTAGCACTTTGTTTGTGCCTCATTAAATTTTAATCAAAACTACAGATGAAGGGAAGAAAGATAGTGGTTTCCATTTTATGAGAAACTTGAGGAGGCTACCTGAGCAGTCTCTTCCAGTTGCCTGAGAAAAGATTCTGAGTTAAGAAAAACAATCCTCCTCTTTCATCCAAGAAAATTTGGCAGTGCTTCTATTGTCAGTTCTTCTTCAATCTTCTTGACCTTTAAACCTCCATTAAATGATGTTAAGTATCGAGTGAAACCTAAATCTTTTACCGAAAAAATTATGAGAACATTATCATTTGATAAATTACTTCCTTCTTATGCAATACTACTATTGTCTCTTTGTTGGATCAGTAAAATATATGGCTGAAATAGAGATGAATTAAAGTAAAGTACAGAACCAATAAATCTAAAAGGTGTAATATTTAACATGAGCTTTAGAGTTTCTGCATGAGGTAGTATTCTTAAGCTCTATACAAATACCTCAAAGAGAGGTTTTTAATATTTTTTAAGGTCCTGCATATTCATAATCTTCTTCTTCTTAAATTCACATATTTCATTTTTTATATAAGGTCAGGTATGATGGTTGCAACTGGCAAGATACTTAGTAACTACTATTAGCTGATAAAGCACCCTTTTTTCTGAATTCAAGACTAATAGGCTAAGGGTGGTTTTAAGTTGAGAAAGGAAAGGATCAATCAATTGTAGGTAATAATTTGCAGCAATTTACCTGGAAATAATTTAACAAATGATGGCAGTGGTATAACTTTGCTTTTTGATATTTAATGTGAGAATTTGAAGTCCCCCAGCTGCCCCCAAAGTCTAGCATCCAGCTGCTGGGCTGCAGCCAGTCAGCATCCCAAAACCACTGGTTCAATTAGCTCCCCCCTACTTAGAACAGGTATTTATTGCCAGTAGTGATAAGTTAATCAACTAATGAGTCGATTAAAGAAGTAATTAAAGTGTAAAACAGCAGGAAGGGACTTGCTTTTTTAAAATGCTGTAATACTTAAGGTTAATTCAGAGCAGCTTACTTACATAGCACAAGGGCTGTCTAAAATAAAATCTTGTGACTCTTCTAGCTGGTGAATTCTGCTCAGTTGGCATAATCTTTCTTTATGGCTGTAACTACTGTCATAGAATCAATGGAAAACTTAGTCCTTTTTTTTTTTTAATAAGGACCACTGTGCTAGAAACTAAAAGGTTGCAGGCAAAAAAATAAATAAATAAATAATAAAGATTTAAAGTGTCTGTTGTCTTAATAATTGTGCCAAGATTATGTGGATTAATTGTGCATTTAACTAATTTTCCCTGTAGCACTGTACAGAAGAGTAAATGCACATAAACTATATTTTGACAATATCTACATGTTATTTGAATGATTCTTAAGTTTGATATTTATTTTATCTCTGAGGCAGTTTTTTTTATTTGAAAACAACTTTGAAATTATAATGGAAATCAATGGGATTATACGATTAAAAGCACAAGTACTTTATCAGTGTACATTTTTCCATAATGTCTATTTTAGTCACATTGCTCAACATAGTACCTTGCTAGTTAGAGACTGGAGATGTTTTTCTGCCAGTTCCAAAGATCTTTTAGACCAAGTGAAATTAGTTCACATATTAGGAAAGTCTCTTTCATATTATGTTTTCATTAATACTTTTAAATAAAATGGTCATATTACCCTACTTTTCAGATTAAAAAATTGGGGATACAAGGTAATCATGAACCTTGTTCAACTTTGTGGAATTTTTAATTGACCTAGCAATAGTTTATACACTTATCTTAAACTATTTATTTATACTATTAATCACTGAATTTTAATGTTAGCAAAACCTTAAACTTTTATTATGAGAAAGTTTTAACTTTTAAATATATTGTTAATACCTCATAGTGTGGGGTAATTTTAATGGGGTAGAGAATTTACCCCTTTATGTCTAAGCAGGATAAGGAAAAAGTGTTTTTGAAATTTCTTTACCATCTAATGTTACTTTAGTAGTCCTGGTGGAATATGTTAAAATTCAGTCTATTTCCTGGAGATCAATATTGAAAGTATATTGCAATTGGTTTCCATAAGTGACCCTCCTCTTGGCATTATCTCTCCCCTTAACTCGGGTACAGTTATTTCTATTTCTAAATCACTTTAGTACATAGGTAATATTTATACATAATCACATATACACATGAGAATAACTATACAAATCCTAGCATGGTCCAGAATAATGGTTTTCAAATTTAGAATCATTGGAATCATTGGGAGAACTTTTCAAAACAGATTGTTTGGCTCATCTCTGGGGTTTCTGCGTTAGTAGATCTAGAATAGGGTCTAAGAATTTGCTTTTCTAACAAGTTCTCAGGTGAAGCTAATGCTGCTAATCAGGAGACCACACTTTAAGGAGCACTGATGTGAAAAAAATTAAATTCTTTAGAAATGAAATGTCCCGTGGGGTGAATCCCATATTTATCTCACTATATGTACAATTTGGAACAAGTTACTTTATTTCTATATATCTTAGTTAATTTATCATAAAAATCTAATCTAACTTACAATTTTACCTTGGAAAATTAAAATCAGTCAGTGTATAATCCATGTTATTTCAAAGATATTTAGATATTCTCTTTTGGAGTGTGTGTTTTAAAAATAATTTGTAAATATGTTTTATATGTTTTTATTCTATTAAGTATCTCCCTTCTTTGTCCATTAGGTTGCATATTTCTTTTCAAGTTTGTCATATTTACTTTTTATTTCATTTTATTGACCTCTGCTAACAGTAAAGATATGTTAATTGATAGTCAAAATCAATATATCTCCTTGTATTTTTTGCTTTTGTGTGTTCACTGAAGGTCTTCCCCTCAATGTTAAGTATACATCCACTTATATGTTCTTGTAGTTAATTTCTGTTTTAATATTTACTAATCAATCAATGGGATGATTTGTATTTAATGTGGTGTGTGTGTGTGTGTGTGTGTGTGTGTGTGCATTTGTGCTTATGGAGAGAGAAAGACTGAGAAAGGGAGAGGGAAAGAAAAAGACAGCAAGAAAAAACCTAAACCCAAATCAACTTTTACCTAAATTGACTCAGTGTTCTGTGATAAAGTACTGACAGAAGAAAAAGTGTGTTCATTTCTGTTAAAAATAATATTTATTGCAATCTTTAGCATTTTTCTACAAATGATATTTAATTGTAAAGTACAAGAAACACCTAAAACAAAACAAAACAAAACAAAACAAAAAAACCCTCACTGTCAAGAGACAAAGCAACCTATTTAATAAGGCTTAGCAATGGCCCAAATAGTAAATCTACCACACAGGGATTTTATAATAACTATGAATAAAATATTTTAAAATATAATGGAAAAGATAGAGAAGATGAGTGAACAGAAGAAGCATTTCATCAATGATATAAAACTATTGAAAGAGCTTAATATGTTAGATATAAAGATCGCCATATTAGAGATAAAGAAGTTCATCAAAGGCTTCATCCCTTGATAGGTCATGGCTGAGAGTAAATCGATAACTTGAGTATGTTTCAAAAATTATCTGAAGTAAAATGTGAAAAAAATAGAGTATAAAGAATTGGTTAATAACAGGGAATCCACGAGCTGTGAGAGGTTAAAAATAGTTTAATATACATTTAATTACAATTACATAAGAAACCAGAGAGAGATGCAAAGTAGAAAAAAATGTTTTAAAAAATCATAGATGAAATTTTTTGAAAATTAACAAAAGAAAGTAAACCCATGCATTTAAGAACCTTAACCCTAAGCAGAATGAATAAAAGAATAATAATATCATAATCAAACTGATTCAAGACAGCCAGAGAGGGTTAGAGGATGAGAAATTTTATATCCAGAGAAGCAATGATAAGAGTAAGAGAAAAATTCTTATAAAAAAATGATGCAAGTCTGAAAACAATGAAATGACAACTTTAAAGCACTGGAAGAAAAAAACTGGCAAATCAGGAATTTATACCCAGTAAATTTTTTCTAAAATGAAGTCAAGTGAAAGAGTATTTTTTTAAATACACAAAAGCTGAGTGAATATATTTCCAGCAGACTGTCTACAAAATATGCAAAAGAATGATTATAGGGCAAAAGCAGTATGATTTCAGATTAAAATCTTGATTTGTGTGAAGAAGTGAAAAGTGGCAGAAATGGGGAAAATAAAAGTAACTAGAAAAGACATTATTTTCTTGGTTTTAATTGCTTCAAAAGATAATTCATTGTCTAATGCAAAAAAATAACATATTATGAGGTTTATATGGTATTTAGAATTAAAATATATTATAACAACATAAATTATGTGAGAGCAGAAAATAATTCATTTTTAAATTTATTATACATAAAATGGTATGTCACAGATTGACATTTATATATTTATGCATACTTAAAGTGTGTTCCATTTTAATATAAAAAGTTTAGCTTCTCCTGTCTTATAAAACCATAATTATGTTCATGGAAATTACAGTAACACACTTAAAAAAAGAATCATTTTCTTGGCTTAAAAATAACCATTGTTTGTGACTTTGTTATGGTTTTTCCCTATTAATTTAAATAGTAATAACTGGTGAAGTTGAAAACAGTTAACCTCTTTGATACTTAGAAAGAGATTTATTACATCTTGTGGATGCGGCCTATTTGTGACTATTCTCTCAATGGGAAAGAAAATAATAAACAAGAATTATTTTTTCCCACAGAGATGTGCTAAATGAAAAGTGCTAAGAGATGTGGTAAAGAATGTGAAGGATTAAAAATAATGCTAAGCTGTGAATGTTTTCTTCTTACTTTTATTTACTCTACTTGAATTATGCTTGATATTATTTGGATATCAAGTTTTCTTATGGGTGGTACTGAAGTTAAAATGTATTTTACACAAATAAAATTTAAAAAAAAAACAGAAAAAAGGCAGTGAAAATATGGCTCAGGGATAATATCCTAAGCTTGTTTGTTTGTGAGATTTGGGGGCTTTGTAATTTAGAAAGCTCCTTGTGATGTATTAATTAATTGAAAACAGGAATGCGTTGTGTCCAAACAGTGCATATATTGAGAGAGTGTAATGTGCTGGGAGAGCCTAAGGAGGGAATTGTGTTGTGAACCACAATGAAAAGACTCAGGCAGAAAACAGCTTTCTGAAAATTGCACCTTTTGATGTGTTAGTGACATGAAATTGATGAAGTTAGATGGAATAAAGACTTTAAACATTAATCCCTTTTCAGACAGGCAGAATCTTGAGATGCTTTTTAGGTCTCAAAGAAGATTTAACAAACTTCTTTTTTTACCTTTCACAAAACTGCTAGGTATTTCGATATATACGTATTACTTTGCTTGGAAGTTTTTATCCAGAGCTGGTAAATCTGGGAAGAATCTGGTCAAAATCACACTGCTTAAAGTCCAGGAGGGTCTATACTGTGAGATACGCTGTGGTGTTTGTTACACACTAACTCGGCTCTGACTGAGCCAACTGCATTAATTTAATTTCAAAAGCAAGGCTTTCAGATTCGATCCACCAGCATTCTCTTCACTACCTTGCAGCCAAAAGCTTGCTTTTATAATGACTGTGATTCCAGGCTCCTGGAGTGCTTCTGATGTCATAGCTTTTAGAGGAAAATCACCATAAATGTTGCAATGCAGTGAAGTACAAAGACAATGCTTTCCACTTATGTGCATGTATCAGTAGTCACCAAGAGTTTTCAGATCAGGCTTAAAGAAAATTACTATTTGTTATTTTTAATGTTTTCCCAGGAAATTAGATTTTCTTTTATATTTACAGCATTTGTGAGAAAAATAAATATGTGCCAATGACCTTTCCTGATCTAATCAAGATTGCATAGCTGTTAAATGAGTCAACATTCCATCAAAGCCTCGATAATGAACAAATGGATGGTTGTCCCTCATGTTTTTCCTTATACTTTAGTTTTAGGTAATGTTACAATTGATTTTTGAGTAAAAAAATCCACTGTGCATGTGTGTGTATATACACATATTTCACTTAGACATGATTCTCTAATAAAAGTGGTCATCATACTGTATCATCTAGCATTTTAAGATTAAAAACACCCAAGAAGAACAGGAGTACCTTTAATGTTAAGAGTGATGAAGCTAGATGAAAAAGAGCTAAAGGACACTTTAAAAAGCTGGCTATCAAAATTTAAAAATACACAGATTTTATTATGGGTTAGTTTTTAGATTGTTGTTTTTGCTTTCAAAACATTTATAGAATTATCCTTGTCTGGAAACTTTAAAAGCGATTCTGCCCAGATAAAATTTAAAAATGCAAGGTTCAGAAGTAACCTTCTATAAAAAAATGGCCTATCTGACCTAATTGTGGGGCCTTTTTCTCTCTTTTTCTTTCTTCTACCACTTGGAGGAAAGCTGTGTGGGAGGAAAAAATTCCTCTTCTCACTATGTTTTGCACATTGTCAGAATTTATTAGCACAGTATTTTCAGAAGAATGACAGGGTTAGTAGATATTTCATGGCAGAAACTCAAAAACAATTTTGCATCCTGTTTGGTCAAAACTTGTAAAATTTTCAAGAACCACAGAAGCAAAAGTGGTCTTCAATTCATGTGTTAAATGCAAACCTGCCAACATGATAGAACTTGAGCTTGGGAGAGAAAAACGGCGAGTCAAGTGTTTAAAGTCATATTATGTATTAGCATGTATGGGGTAGTATGCTATTATAAGTTATGATAAACAAAGACTCATAAAAATATATGAATACCTTTATTTAGTAGTCCTAACCTATGGAATCCCATAAGTAACATGATCTACGACTATAACATGCCAGAAAAAAATCAGTTAAATATTTTTAAAGTAATAAAAATAGAATTTCAAAATGTCATCAGAAAATTGATGGTTTCTGTTTTCTTTGATATGCAAACACTCGTGTATCCTCTTTTTTTTCTAATTTTGATGAACTGTTTCATTGACTTAATTTGATTGATATGTATATTCTTAAGCAACGTGGATAAAAAATAGAATAATTTATTGACATGCTTATAAGTTAAATAGTTTTTATAACAAATAAAAGCTATTATTGTTTTTCAATGGAAAAAATTATAGTTTAAGTTTTGTAATTCATTTTATGTTTTATTTGCAATTTTTCATCATGGTGAAATTTCTTTTTACATCTCTTCTTTGGTTTCAAATATATTGCTTTAAAAATCTATGAAGCAATTAATCTGTCAAATAATAAAACAAGTTGTAAATAGATAAAGCACAGGTTCAACTTGATTGGGAAAGGAAGAAACACTTAGTATACTGATGTCTATTTACATTCATATTGAGATACTTGCTAAGGTAGTTAATTCACTAACCATTTAGTCAGTATGTATTAGTCTTGACCATAAGGTAAAGGCATTATGACAGATATTAGGAATGCAAAGATAAATGTGACAGTCCTATCATCAAGAAGTATGAAACAAAGAGAAGTAGAAAGATACAAAAAAATTTTGTGAAAAGGAATTATGACTATTTGACATAAGCCTGTGTCTACTGCAGTAAGGTACAAGCAAGGGAGTCAGCATCAATTCCTCAGGACTGATAAGAGGTGAAGATAGTCAGATGAGCTTCAGTGATTGGGAGTTTTGCTTGTTTCTTTGTTTTTGAGTTGAACTCTTTGAAATTGTATGACAGGTGAAGAGAAAAGCACAGCAGAAAAAGTGAAGTTAGTCTTACCATTATGGTCTATAGAAAAAGAGCATACTTGAAACTATTGGGTGAAGGAGTAGGAAATATAGAGGTATAATCCCAATTTATATAGAATGGTTTTTAGTTTATGTCTTTAGCCAAGAAAAAATATGTGGCAACATTGTGAAGTAATTGATTTTCTCTTGGTATGTAAACTACAGCACTGCCAGCTATATTCACCATTTATACCAGGTACTCAGTATTTTATGCTACCAACTGTGCTATACTCTGTCAGTCCCCTTCACAATTGCTTGTGTTTTGGTTCTTGCCCTATCCAATCGCTGCATCTTTGTGGTCCATTGCTTCTCACTTAGTGGCTGATGAAAAGCAATCTGATAAGCTAATTCTTTCTAAGGTTTAATTACTTAACAGCTTGATTATTAAATCTCTAAGGGTATTTGAATTTTGAATAGAAGACTCTTGTATGTTAAAAGTCTTAATCAATAGAATTAAATAGTGGAGTTTTTAGTGGAAAAGACATTTTGTTGGGGCATGAAAGGTGACAGAGAAATGTTTCAAAAATACTTTTTATTTTTGAGGAACAAAAATTTAAGTGAAAATCCTATATATACCATCATGTAAATTGTTATTTTGGTCAAATCACTTTGCCTTTAGCCTCAGTTTTCTCATCTTTATAATAGAAATAATAATAGTTGTGCTACCAACAGTTGCTAAGATCAAATGTAAAATAAGTAATTCTTTATAAAGTATAAATATACATCATTATTATTTTATTCAGAAAAAAATGTATGTACATTAAAATGACTTTTTACTTCTAAGGATATTTATTTTAAATTTGATCAAGTACCTGTAAGAATATCCACTAGTGAAATGGCTGAATTTGTAACTAATGAAGTTACTTGTCCATATATATGAGCTTACTAAATATATTATTTTTATCTTAATTTTTTTTTTAAATCAACAGAACATGAATAGAGAAACTTGTGAGCAACATCAAATTAAGAAATGAAAATATAGTATGGCTCTGAGTGATTCTAGGAAGAATGATAATAAATTAATTGATAATTATAAACATACCAAAGGAAACAAAATGACAATTTTAAGTTGTTTACAGAATCAAAAGACTGAAGAGATATTTATTTTTTACTTAGTGTATCTGGTATAATTAATATAGAATAATAAAAAATAACTATTTAAATCCTATTTTCAAAGGTGAGTCATAAGGATGCAGCATCAATGCATCAATTTAGTCTATAGGTAGACTAAAGTGATACAATCTATTGCACACTTGGGGATAATTTGACTCCCCAAATCTAATATGTATATATGACCCAATAGTTTTTTTTTTAAATTTTTAAACAAGTATGTGAGTACACAGAAAAGCTTTACCTTTAATAGTGATTACTTGAAGACAACTGAATATCCATTGAGAAACATTTAAAACGATCTCAAAACTGAAAAAAAAGATAATGTGTGAAGTTTAAGAAAGGAGAGTGATGGTAAAAGAGAAACTATCTCACAGAATTCATGGTTTCTAGGCAGAGGAGAGTGCTTGTGGGAACATTGAAAATGTACGCAATCAAGTATCTTCATAAATAACAAAAAGGAAATCATGGAAAATGATCAGGGAATCTATACAAGAGAAAATTGTTTCTATTTCTATTTACCTAAAAAGGGGGGTTGTGGATTCTAGATGCAATAAGCATGAGTATAAGGTCTATTTCATAATTATGTCATGGATTTTCAGGTATGTGTGTTGTTAACATTTTGATATGTCATTAAAACACATAGTGATTTATTTCCTTGATTGATTTATTAGACAAGTGGATCAAAAAAATATCACACACACATCTTATAGTTTCACCCAAGTAAAGCATTTAGCAAAATCTCTAAAATTCTTTGGGATTGTAAAGGAGTAGGGTGTTAACACACACTTAGAAAACTTCTTTGGAATGTGAACAGAGGACACAGAGAATTGCTAATAGTAGAATGTAAGCAACAGAGATAAACCGGTTTGTGAGCTAGTGCCTAAAATTTTGATTCAAGCCTGAGTATGAATCCAGATTAAGAAATATCCTACCTATTTGATCCTTGGTCAATTTGGTTGTTTAATCTCTCTAAGCTGCAAGCTTTTTCTTGTCATTTGATGATTAAAATTATGTCTACATTAAGGTTATTGTGAGAATTAAATAGGAATAAATAAAAGGTGCTTAGTTAAATTTCAATAATCTAGTATTAAAATAAAAGACACAAGATGTAATTAGTCAGAAATATTTAGGCAGAGAATAGAGTCATTTTTTTTAGCATTAGTGGTAGCCGCCCAGAGACAACGTAAAAGATTTGAGTTACCATAATATCTCAATCTACTGTAAGGAGGAAGGAAGCTTTTCCCCAAAAAGGATGATAAGCATAAAACTTTTTCCTAATAAGTTAAAGAATATCATAGCTGAGACAATCAAGCTGTTGAACATCTGCAGAAACTTTTTTTTTAAAGAGGCTTGCTGTGTAACTTCTCAGTTTTCTATTTAACATTGTCTATTTAACTTAAAATAAATCTTCAGTCTCTAAAATAATTTCAGAATATGTGTTTCTTGTCTTCTAAGAAAACCCATAATAACCAAATAACAATTGAAAAAGATGAATTTTCCAAACTAACTTACTAAATAAATAGGGTTAAATGTAATGCTGTCACATATTTAAGCAAGTTGCTCAATTTTTTGTATCTTTTTTCTTTAATTTTTTTTTAAATTCAGTAGATAAAATTGTGACTATGGTGTTTTCAAATAATATAATCATGATAAAATGCATATTGTGGTTCTTGGCTAATGATGAACAATCACAAAATTATGTTTATAATTTTTATCAGATGAGAAAATTAGCAAACACCTAATATTTGGAAAAAATGCATGTGATTCATTAGAACAAAATTTAAATATTGGACTCAATTGCAAGTGCAGTATGACCTAAGAGGATGAAAACAGCATGAAACATAATGGGAACTTATGTTGCATTAAGTAGAAGTACTGAGTTTTCATGAAGAGAAATAATTGTTTTACTTTACACAGTTAATATCATCTAGAGCAGGGGTTCTCAACCCCCAGGCTGCAGACCAGTATTGGTCAGTGGCCTGTTATGAACCAGGCCGCACAGCAGGAAGAGAGTGGAGGGCTAGTGAGCAAAGCTTCATCTGTATTTGCAGCTGCTTCCCAGCACTAGCATCACCGCCTCAGCTCTACCTCAGATCATTAGGCTTTAGATTCTCATTGAAGCACTGGTCCCAGGTGTCAAAAAGGTTGGGAATTGCTGATCTAGATTACATAGTACGAAGAGTAATATTTTAAGCAAGACTTGAATAAACTCTAGGAAGAAGATAAAGCAATTGATAACTTTTGATTTGGAAAAAAGAAACATCTAAAATTGTTATTGTTCAAGTATCTAGTTTGCATGCTTGAAATGAGTAATAGATTAGAATTTTGTGGAGAAAGTTAATGGATTCTGAATCAGATTTTGACTCAAAGAAGAAAGAATTAAACTTTTGAGCAAATATACAGACATATAATAAGATCTGTCTGATAACTCAGTGAGATATTTTAGGAATTGAAATTTTTATTTTTGACCAGATTTTAGTGAGCTTTAATTTTAACTAGATGTAGGGAGGCAAATACACAGCATGTCTGTAACCAGGCTCCCACACTCAAACCATGGCGTATAGTCAGCCAAGTGCTCTTCTTCACAGGACTGAAAAGTATCCTTTAATCTATAATAGTCATAGAGTCTAATTTGCATTTAAACAGCTACTGCCAAATAATTAGTGTGCCATTCCTGCTAGATGATGTTCAAGGCCATATACATTTTTGGATCTTATTATATTAATGTTAAAATCATATTTTATCAAGTAGAATACAGGGCATTATGTCCTCCATTTACTTTATGTAAAAGTAAGGGAAGTCAAATTTTTTAACAAACGTTGTAATGTCTGTTTTTATAATAAATGATGTCAAGATAATTCTCAAATCTCAACAGAATCACCAGATGGTATGTTTTCTAGACAAGTCACATTTATAACAATGTATTTTTACATTTTGCAATACAACATAAAGCCTAATAATAAGATCTGAATTCTACAAATACTAGACAAATCTGCAAGTATAACATTCTTCTTTTCTAGCGAACATCCTGTGAATTCATAAATATTTACATATTGCAAGTTATAATTATGTAGCACTGGGGAAAAGGAAAATGTAACTGTATATTTATATCTACAAGAATATAAAAGAACATTCATAAATTACAAATGTGCATTGTTCTAAGAAGGGTACCTACTGAGCTTTTGTATCTTAAGGCCAATACATAAGACAAGTTTCTACATCCTCCTACCAGTGGAATAAAAAATTATAATTGTAAGTTATAATGACTATTGATTGCTTATTATAGTTTCTATTAATAGTTGTAAATGATTTTGTATGAGCACATCATTGGAAGTATTTGATAATGCAGAAGGGAAAGTTTATATGGCTACAGGGATAATCTTCCTTAAAAATCTGACAAGTATGATTACAAAAAAATACTGCAAAGTATGTATTTGCCTTAAAACAATTACCAAAAATAGTACATTTAAATGCTATCTTGTTACTGCTTTTTTTGTATTAGTTGGCTTTCCACAGTAAATTCTATATCATAGATTACTCTGAACACTAATAAAGGTCTGCTAAATAAAATAGGATTTAAGTTTAGAAATCTGTTGTGTGTATATTAGTTTTAGTTATCCCAAAGTTTTAAAAAATAAAATTTGAGTTTTCTATCCTTTGTATTGTTTTTCAAATAAGTTAATCATAATTTATATTATTTTCTAAATTGTTTTTAAACTCTTCTTTTCTTATTATTTTCACTATGAAATATTCCAACAGTTTAATTACATTATAACTACAATTTATGCATATCTTTGTAGGTAAATTTATATATTAGAGTAAATTCAGCTCTTAAATAGTCTAATCTCTGAGGTTGACAGCCCTTGTGTAGCAGTGACCTCCAGTCATCTGATCAAATTTTGGGTTACTTACTAGGTATAATCAAATATATTCTCATCTCTTATTTGAACAAATCATACAGAAATTGAATACGATTTTTATGAACACTAGCAATATGTTCACTTCGTTGATAATTTTGACATTAAAATTCCATCTTAATAATCCCATCCTTCAGGCTTTGCAGACTCTTAAGGTATTAATGCAAAAATTATCCTAAGCAGTTAGATTATAATGTATTTAAAGATTAGACATTTCATGTTGAATATTAACTGCTCTACTTCCCAGGAAAAGACGACTATGCTGATTTTCTTCTATAATTTATACAATTCAAAGGCCAGCTATCCAAATTTCAAGCCATGTCACAGGAAAATATATTTTAAAGAACTTGAATACTTGATAGAGTTTCAAAGGTATGTAATGGAATATTTAGATAGATTAGAAATATTTACAATAATTATTTAACTTTATTTCTCAATAACATAAGTAGTGTTATTAAAAATTTGACTGTGGCAAATGCTTTATACATAGTAAAATAGTTAACTAAAATAGTTAACTCCTCTACTGAAAAAGTCAATGTATAGTCTGTTAACTCTAGCTAATAAGTAAGCTATTCATTAAGTATATCTTTCATTATGTGGAATAAAAGAAATTAAATAAAATGTGAATAAGCAGATGAAAAAAATGACCTATTTTATTGTTTCTCAGGCTAAAAGAAACAATGAGATATCATTTATTATATTTTTCTACTTCTGGAGAGTATATATGTAACCTCTTCATAAGGATGAAAGCCTGTCCTATTTTAAATTTCTCCAAAGAATAACATTTTGAGCCTATTCACATTTTTAAAAAGTAATAACTTTAAAAAAAATTTAAAAAATTTTAAACCTTGCTTTTTTCTTATGGCCATGTTTCTATTCTGATGCTCCTTCAGTATCATGAACTTTTATTTGTATACAATTTAAAGAAAGAAGGTGTTACACACTGAATGTTTGTTCTCCCTCCCCCACATTCATGTATTGAAACTTAATCCCCAATGTGATGATATCTGGAGGTGGGGCATTCAGGCAATAATTAGATCAAAAGAGTGAAGTCCTCATGAATAGGATGAGTGTCCTTATTAAAGAGATCTCAGAGAGCTCCCTTACTGTTTCCACCAAGTGAGGACACAGTGAGAAGGGGTTCACACTAGATGATAAATCTGACTGAGCCTTGATCTTGAGTAGCCTCTAGAATGTGAGAAATGTTTCTTTTGTGTATAAGTCATCCAGTCTGTGGTATCCTGTTATAGCATTCCAAATGGACCAAGACAAAGGCTTAAAATTTAATAAGAAAACATGTTTCCAATAGCCTAATCCTGCCTCTATCACTGCTGCTCAAGGAGAGGAATAAGAATAATTTAGTCTATGCACATGCTACCCTGAACAAGCCATATCCTGTCTGATCTCAGAAGCTAAGCAGGGTTGGGCCTAGTTAGTACTTGGATGAGAGACTACCTAGGAAAACCAGGTGCTGTAGGTGTAAAAAAATATAAAATAAGGGATTGTAAACTGACAAGGTCCTTGCAATATGTAAAGTCAACTAAGGGTTGTCTTGCCTAAAAAAAAAAATGATAACTTAAAAATGAATACAAGTATCTATACCATATACCCTTTTGCACAGTATATAATGCCATGATCTTATTTTGTATCCGTTAACGAATAAATTCTACTCACCAAGCTCCATTTTCTATACCCCTCCCAGAAAAAGGAAAGATTCCTCATATGTGTGTGTGTAAAAATTAGATATAAATTATTTTATTTGACTTTATTTAAACTGTTAATTATATTGTCTAGATTTGGGTTCTACTAAAAGTAAATTCTAAGACAGATTTAGAGTACAGTTTGTTTGGGAAGTTATAACAGGAAGCACCTTCATGCAAGGGAGAGCAGAAAGAGGAGTGGTATAGTTTTCTCCTACTGTGTGGCAACTCATTGCAAAATTACTGGATTAAGAGAACAACCATTAATTATATCTCATAATTTTGTGTGTTGATTGACATCAGCTGCTTGTTTTTTCAGTTGATCTCACTTAGGTCTACCCATGGGGCTGCAGCCAATAATGGCTTCTGCTAGATACAGAGAGACTGGCTCTGTGTATCTGTAATCCTAGGGTCTCTTATTTTTTATGTGACTTCTCCACATGGTCTCTTAATATGATGTTTCTAGTGGTAGTATATTCAGCCATCTTACATGACATCTCTGAATTTCTAAAAATGCTAAAGAGGAAGCAGACAGTCATTGTAAATTTTAGGCTTCTAACTGCAAAGTGTGCACTTTTATTATTTGAAGGAGAGAAGACTACTCAAGAGCATGAACACTATCTCTTTGGAAGCTGTCTTTGGAGCCTGGTAGAAAGAAAAAGAGAGTCAATAAATTGTAGGTAAATGAAGAGGTCTACTTTGAGTAACAGGCTGAAAGCTGCTGGAGACAGCTGGGATATGTATAGAACTACTTTAGAAATACCTCGTTTGAGAAGTGTAGAAGCTGAATATCTACCAGTTCCTATTTGGTGTTGTTTTTGGATGCTTTTGCAATGATAAACTTCCTGGCAGATATGTACGCCTGCCAGATATGTAGGCAGAACACACAGCTCATGTCAGAGAAACCTCTCTGAAAAAGTTTCAGGAAATTTCAATAAGTTGACAGAAGGCATGAGAATACAGAGTCCTAAGGGGATAAGGGATATATGTGTAAAACACATTTGTACAGCTTCCAAATATAACAAAATGAACATTTAGCCCAGAGTATAAACTTTATCAGTATCTTAAAAGTCCTTATGTGTCTTTTCCCCATTCATATTTTTCTCCTACTCCCAACAGAATAGCCACTATGATAAATTTTGTTTTAATCATTTCCTTGCTTTAAAAAATTGTTTGTCTTACAAAATTCGTATTATAAAACTTATATTACTTAATTTTATCTACTTTAGAAATTTATATATATGAAAGAATACCATGTGTATTTTCTGCAACTTTCCATTTCATTGTACATTGTTTTTCTAATTCATATGTTTAGGGTTGAAATTGAAGTTTGTCTTATTTGCTCCACAGTGTTTCATTATATATAGTACATGTAATTCATTTAATTGTTAAATAATATTTTTGCTTGATGCTGCATAAAAAAAGAAAAGCATGGATCCTATTGTTTTATTGGGTGGTAAAATATAATTTCTTCATAGTCCCAGTGAGGGAAAAAAGAACAGGGAAGTAGTATAAGTAAATAAAGTGGGGGCAATATTGAGCAGAACTTCAAAAGGAAAGCTCTAGATATCTTGAAAGTCTCCTCTACACCTAAGAATAGTCTGTTGAGTCATAAGATAGGAACAAACAAATAATTCATCTGCCCACTCCTTCTTATTACATGCACCTTTGTTCAAAATTTACCTCACAAACCATTGACTGAATAGCACTTCTGAGTTGGGTTCCCTTTACTCTACAGAAAGATGCTGAGGAAGACAGATTTCAAAGCCTGTGATACAAGTATTCATGGATATTTGGAAGGAGTTATAGAGCCAGATCCCTAATAGGTTCTTGTGGATTGAGCTTTGGTACTAGAAATTTTATATTACATTGTTCAATAAATGCTTGTAACAGATTTGTAAAAGATAACTTATAAAGTTAGAGGGTTTTCAGTATATTTGTATCTGTTAAAATTTGATCATGAATGTAAGTTCATTATTATCAAAGGTCTATTTATTGACATATCATATGACTTCTCATTTAATATATTGATATGATGAATTACATCATTGTACTTGTAGTTATTAGAAAAACCCTAAATTTTTTGAGGTAAAAACAATTTGAATATGGTGTGTTCCACTTTTAATAATAACTGGATTTGGATTGCTGATATTTGAAGATTATTGATTCTATGTTCATGACTAGGATTAGCTTGCCACTTTTCTATTTTACTGGTCCTTATTTAAAATAGTGTCAGATTGAGTTAGCCTCATAAAAATTAGTTGATTTATTTTTTCTATACAAGAAATTGTGTGTTAACTTTTAAATTTATCTAAACCTCAGTGTTTTCTTGTGGGAAGATTTTTTAAGCCACTGATTTACTTAATTAAATAGATGTGTGAGTGCTTGAGTTTGTGTTATTTCTAACTCAACTTTGATAAATTGTATTCTTATAAATTATCAATTATTCTACTTTTTATTGTATAAAACTTGCATTATCAACTTTATCTGCATTCTGCAGTTATAAAATCTCTGTATTGTTAATATTGTTTATTTGTCCTTTTTAATACTTTATTAATATAATTGACTTCATTTGGAAAAAACATTTTCACTATAAGAAAATTTTCATCTGTTTTGCAATTCATTAAATTGTGAAATTATTTATTTTTAATTTTCTCTACTTTTTGAGGCTTTAATCTGTTGCTTAATTTAAAATTTCTGAAAAAGTTAATTTTTTTGTTTATTTTCTGAAAATTTAATCTTTTCTATTTTAAGCTTTTAAGACAATAATTTTTCTTCTAACATCTGTTTTAGCTTTATCTCATAAATTTTAATCAAAGTATTCTTGTACTTGTTAAAGTTAATTTCTAAAGTATATTATTGATCTTATTAGAATTATGATTTTTTAGGAATGTGTTTTTTACATTTTCCAAAGTGAAGTTTTTTTATTTTTTAAATTTTTATATCTTAATGCCATTGTAGTTAAATAATGTTCTGTATGTCAATCAGTCTAAATTTGTGAAGAAAGCATATGCTTACTTTTTATATTTTTATGCATATGATTATAGTATGTGTTATCAAATGTTTGAATATATTGTTCTATGAATCTCCATTTTATGATGCATATTCATTGTACTGTTCAACTCTTCTACATTCTTACTTATTTAAGTCAGTTTTTATTACACATTATTTGAGAATTATGATAAATCTCTGATGATAACAGCAAAGAATTTGATTTTGTTTTGTAATTATATCAATTATCATTTTATACATTTTAATTTATATTATGTATGTTTAAATTTTGAATTATTATAGTATTCATTAAAGTGAATATTTTATCGTTATGTAAGGGGCTTCTTAATCTCTAATAATAATTTTTCCATAGGTCAATTTTGTCAGATAGTAATACAGCTTCCCATTTGCTTAGTAATTGCCTGGCCAATGTTTATTAATCCTTTGACTTTTAACTGTTCTAAGTATATATGTATTAGGTTTGTCAAGCTTTCTTTTTTAACTGGGATGTTTATCCCTTTTACATCATTTTACTTATTGACATATTTGGATTAAATTTTATCAGAATACTAAGAATTTTCTATTTCTTTTATTTTTGTGTTTTTTTTTTTCATTCTCATCCCCTTTCTTAGTCTCTTTTGGACACTTTTCATTTTTATTGAACTTTTTCTTTACTTTTTAGAAGTTACATAGTCTATATTTTAGTTTCTTACTTGGCAGGCATATTTAACCAAGTTTAAAATTAACCTTTATACATGTTTAAGTCAGAGTTCTCCAGAAAAACAGAAACAGAACTGGATACAGATATATATATATATATATCTGTAATATATGTATATATGTGTGTGTGTGTGTGTGTGTGTGTGTACAGTCTCATGTGATTATAGAGATGGAAAAGTTTTGAAATCTGCAGTTGACAAACTGGAGACTCAGGAGAGCAAATAGTATTGTTGTAATCTGAGTCCAAAAGCCTCAGAACCAGGGAAGCCTGGGAATGATGTAAACTCTAGTCTGAGTACAAGTGCAAAGGCAGAAGACCCTATATTTAAACTCAAAGACAGTCAGGCAGGAAGAGCAAACTTTTATTCCATCTTTTTTCCATTCAGGTCTTTAACAGATTTGATGAGTTCCATCCATATTAGAGAGGACAATCAGATGTTAATCTCATTCAGAAACAGATTCACAGACACAACCAGAATAATGTCTAACCAAATATCTGGCACCTTGTGGCCTAATCAAGTTGACATATAAAATTAACCATCACAATATTTTTACCTAAATGATATAGGGATTCCAGAATATTTTAACTAGGATTATCTAACTCCAAAAATATGCGTTACTCCTGTTTACAATTTATTTGTATCCTTCTTTAACCCTCAAATAAAATGTTATTGTTTTAAGTAGTCAAAGTTTGTTCAAGTTTATCCATATGTTTACCATTAGCACCATTCATTTCTTCTTATTACATCTTAATTTTTCTTTTGCCTATGTTCCCGCTTTTCAAATTCATTTTAGAAAAATCTTCTTAGAGGTCAACTTTTTTGTGATTTGTTTTATATTTTTATTACACATCTGTTCTTAAAATCTACTTTTTTTAGGTATGTAGTTAGAGATGACAGGTTTTATTTTTATACCATGTAGTTCCACTTATTCCATCAGCACCATAAATAAAAACCATTTATTTAATAGCCATTTTGTTTTTCATTCTGATTTTCTTTAAAATCTTAGTAGTAGCAGTGTTTTAAAAATCTTCTCAGTTTATGTGATAGTAACTATCCAAATGGGAATTTCTTTCATTTATCTTTCTTGGTTTTCATTTGAACTAGAATTTATAAATATGTAGATTTATGTGTTGTATAATTTATGAGCAATTATCATCCATTTCTGTAAATATTGCCTCTTCTCCTGAGCTATTATTCTTTCCTGGTATTCTAGTTATATTAGATAGTTAGGTAGTTATGAGCACCAGCAGTGAAGGCTCAGCTCTGTAACCAAAGAAATCTCTCAGAAACACCCATTTTTATAATTATGAAATATCCCAATTTTCCAAGGCACAAAGACCATAAAATCTGCTGGCTTAAACCAGTCATAAACACGTGTGTAGAAAGTACTGCCCTAACCTGCCCATAACCTCAGCCTCATTATACCATCATTATATCATACCTATGCCCAAAAGTTTATGAATCTAATTATAACAGACTGAATTCTAGGTAAGCACATGCACACTAGGCAAAGGATTATATAGCAGCCAACTGTCAGTCAAAGTGACCTCACCTGCAGATCATCTAATATCACCCCTGTAACCTCCCATCATGGCCCAAATATAAACAGACCTTCCCACTTCTGTGTGGTCAGAGTTCTCTTTGCTGAAAACCTTCTCTTCCTGTAGAGCATACTCTTTCATCTTTTCACCTCCAAATTACACAGGACCTTCCCCAGCATGGTCTGTCTCTTTCTAAAATGTAGTTTCAATAAATCTTACTTTTTCTAAATTTTACTGACCTGTAATTCTTTACTGCGTCAGCAGGGAAGAATTGAAGACTGCCTCTATGCCGCTGGAGCAATGCCAGATTTCTCATCACCCCAGTGTTGGAGCCATCTTATTCTGCTCTCCATATCTCTTAAGATTCTTTCCATATGTCTTTCTCTATGTCACTGTCTCTGTGTCTCTCTTAGCTACATTCCAGATCATTTTTATACCTTTTCTTTACTGGTTCTAATCTGTCTCTTGAATATTTTAAGTTAATTATAAGTTATTTCTTTTGTAAAAAAACTATTTTTTTATTTACACCTGCATCATGCAAACGTCTGTGTCTATGTTACTACCTTAGACATATCTTATATATAATTGTTTATAACATATCTAATAACTACAGTATCTGAAATATTTACCAAGACCTTTCTATTATTTGTTTTTACTGCTGGTTCTCATTTACAGTGCCATGTGTGTGTGTGCATGCGCGCATGTGTGTGTTGTTTTTAATTATGATTAACACTGGTATTCTTCTTGATAAATTATCTTGTGAAGTGTTTGTCACCTGCATTGAAATTGAGTTTCTTAACCAAATATCTATATTTCACAATAATTCCCTTGAGGACACCACTGTCTCAAGACTGTTTTAATTAAATTATTTACTTGATATTTCTCAGGCTGTAAATCAGGAATTCAGAAAACAAAACTTTATGAAAGCCAGTATAAGATTATGACTTTTAAGAGAAAGAGTTTTCTCCATACCTAGTGCCGAGTTTAAGATAGGGAACTTTTCTTAGTATACTTCTCTTTCAGGTTAAATTATTTCTCATTCCCGCTTTTTATCTAACTGTGACACTTTGGGCCCTTGGCTTATATTAGGGTAATACTGTATTAAATTTTTTTTTCTTAGTTTGTCCCTAGTATTTAGAGCTCATTTTCTGTTCCCTGAATAATCATCAAACTGGAAGCATAAGATATCCAGGGAGTGACAGAAAACTTCAAGCTGGAATCTAACTTTGATACATGTTTACCACCCAGGATTTCTACATTCATTTTATATTTTAGTTTTATAGTTTCCTTTCTTTTTAGTTCAGCTGATATATGTATTGAAAAATCAAATTTGTATTCATTTAAAAGGTTTAGCTAAGTGTGGGTGAGAGTGTTATACAACAAGATCAAGTAAGAAAAATTGGAACAACAGTTATTTTAGTGTAAAGAATTTAACATAGGTGATTGGTTAGATAGGCTTTGGAATCCAGAGAGGCAGAATAGAAATATTGAGGTTATGTGGAGATAAAACGTACAGAAAAGAGCTACCTTGCCTAGGACTGAAGAACAAAGAGAAGATGGTGCCATAGACCGTAGTGTTAGGTCTTTGAGAAAGAAAAGCCTGGCTCAGAAACTCAGATATTAAGAACCTAAGGAGTCAGAATGCCAAAGAAAACTCCTAAAGAGAGGATTCTGGAAGGAAAAAGGGCTGTGTAGCTGCTTTTTGTGGGTTAGAAGCCCCAGAGAGTCTCTGTACAGAAATGGAAGTCAGATTTCTGCGAAGGGACTTTTAGCCACCTAGTGCTAGTATTTTTGTAGGAAGGTAATAAACTGAGTCTGGAATGTGGAGAATAATCCTAGAACCTATAACTAACTGTTACTACCAAAATAAAGAACAGTGGCTGTCATCATGTTAATAGGAATAGGAAACAACATAATAAGAAGTATTTCTTCTCCCTTGTGTAGTTTTCCAGCCACTCTTTAAGATTCTATCGAGAATCCCTTTGGGTTTGGAGAAATAATTTTATAGAAATGTATTCCTAGCCCTTATATACAGAAATGCCCATTTGAAGCTGAGGAATGATAAGCTGATAAGTAGCACAAAAATAATACTTCTATATTGTTGGAAAAGGGCATTTGTTGATTGAATTTTTATGGTCATTATTTTTCAAGAATGTGGACAAATAAATTGATTAGATTAACCCTGGGGGAAAATAGTTTAAATATTGTACACCAGTAAAATTATTTGGCTGAATAAACATATAACATATAATTCCCAAGAATTTTAACTTGTAGTTCTTCATGCCCACTTTTATCACTACCACAATATAGTTTTCTGGTATCACCAACAAGAAAAGAAATGTAACCAGAAATGGAAGCACCTACTCTTCAGTGCTGATTTGGAAGCTCTCATGCTTTCTCTTTTACTTCAAAGCAATGGTCAATGGGCAATAACTGGCCTTCACTGATGAAAGTCTAGGGAACACCACATGGCAAAGTTTCAGTGGCATCAGATGCTTTGGTTAGTGTGTCTTGTTTGTTATCCAGACGCATGAATGTTTCTCTTTTTCTTCTCTATTATTTGCTCATTCAGTGACAATTTATATAGAGAAAAATAACTATACATTTCAGTGTCAAGATATATGCCTTTTTAAGATCCTTAATACATTCTAACCCCCTATAACACTGAAATAACTGTGGTCATAACACATTTTTTTTTCTCTTGGATTATAGGCACATAAAGGAATTTCTTCATAAACTAGTCTAGAAGTATTACTACCTTGTATTATAATGGACTGTATATATATATATATATATATATATATATATATATATATATATAGAGAGAGAGAGAGAGAGAGAGAGAGAGAGAGAAAGAGAGAGAGAGTCTTTTGTGAATATATTTGAATGCTTAGTGAACGTTTAGTTAAAAATAATTTTTGCCTATTCACAAAAGGAAGAAATGATATATAGCATACATATCAGAAAATATATTTTGAGAACATGCTGCAAAGTATATCCAGAAATAAGAGAGTAAGAAGTATTCTTATGATCTTGTTTAAAACCTGTGAAAAAGGGATTTTTTTTGAGAACTCTTTACAGCATGTATTGGATCCTCTCTCTTATAACCTTGTTTCCCTATAATCATAGATGCATAGACGAAACAGTTTTCCTGGAAGAACTTTGTGCATAAATATTGTCAGATATTTTTAAAGATTTTCCCTTTTTCTTTACTTTATAGAAATCAAAAAACAAGTTGGCAGTATGTTGTCAGTCAACATTCATTTTTGTGGTTACATCTGTTAGACTCTAAGCTCCTTGAAGTAAAGATGATGACTTTTCCATCTTTTTTCATTCAGCTGTGCTTTGGGATGCACAAGTAGCATTTGTCAAATGAATGACTAAATGAATGTCATATATTCAGAGTTTGTTTAATACTCAGTGAATCAATATAGGTAAGTAAAGTAAACATTTAACTATGCATTTATTACATTAAGGAAATCACAGTTCTTATTAGAAACAAATGTCTCTTTAGAAAAATAATCTTATTTCTTCTGTTTTCACATCAGGATTCAAAGAAACTTCATCAATTAGAAGCAAAGAAATGTCTCTCTGTTTGCTGGCCACGAAGGGATGCAGGCATGTCAGTTTTGATGCCTCCTTGAGTCTTGACTTCCCTCTTCTCCAGAGACTCTCAGCTGTGACAAGCGACCTCTCTTACCTTGCATTGGACATATTGATCCAGAAACTACTCAAAAACCTGCCCTGATATCTGCTTTCCAAACCACACAGGGCTCCAGAGTTGACCTTCAGTCTTTGCAGTGTGATCGAGTACTACCATCCCCTCTGGCATGTGATGGATATGGCCTGACCCCGTGATATTTGATGTTTAGAATCAAATTTTCTCACTATGCACAACATTAAACTAACAATAGTTTTATGTCTTAAAGAGCCAAATCTCTGTTATAGAAATATATATAGAGATTCTAATAATTATAGGTTGTTAAGGAATGAGACAATTAGGAAAACTTCAGTAAATGGAAAATGGAGGTAATTTAGTGGTATCATTTCAATAATAGAGTTTATTTAATGAAAAAAGAGAGTGACATATCAAGTAGGAAATTTATGGCGCTGGAGTATTGAGTTAAGCATCAGAAATTTTATTAGCGAACTTTTTTAAAACGGGCATACATTTTTAAATAAATAACTGACGATTCCTCATTAAGCCAACAGAATCCAAATTTGATGTCTGCTGCATATGAAAAGTTATTTACATATAAAGTATTCACCCAAGCACAAGGTTTATTTCTTCTTTAAAAGAGTCTATCCTCTTGCTGCAGGAAGTTACCAAAAATAGGGCCAGCTCCCAAAGGCATTCTTTCTGCAACATT